>JAQGDQ010000435.1:0-79353 GCA_030141605.1 Tubiluchus corallicola | reverse complement strand
TATATGGGTGAGAAAAATCAAAATAAGTACCTTAAAGGCACATCCAAATAAATATCAAAAATTATATAAACTAGCACAGGCTATCTGTGATTATACATGGTTACAATGCAAGAACACTGTCTATTTAGTTTTGTGTTTCATATTGTTTTTGGGGGTGATTTTTTATGCAATCTAAGTATTTTACAATATTTACAAATGAAGACAGGACAATTTATAATAGCTAATATTGTCTTAGACTCCATATAGCAAACGTAGTGTGGCATGAACTCCATCCATCAGCTGCATAGCAGTGTAACCATTGCCATAACCTGTGACTGACATAACCATAACCATCATAACCGCAACTAGTAACCATAATTGGAACGGGCCCTGAACCAATCAGGAAACCAACTGCATCATCATATCCATGACGTACTGAATCAACAAACGAGAGTTCAAAGTCTGTCACTACTACTATTCACTAATCACTAGATAATAAGTCGGTGCTGACATCTGTTAGCCATTTTCTTGCCTTTTTGGCGGCTTCTCTTTGGACGTTCGCTGACAGGTAGAGGTGAAGAATCCGCATCTGAAATGCAAGCAGCATCATCATTCTTGTTAAGACAAGACACGTGTTCAGTCGAAACGTCTGTCAAAGTCGTATGAGATGAGTTATGAAAATGACATTCAAGGGGGTACAGACATTTAATATTTCTGTTCAAAGTGGAACCATTAACAAGAATTTCAACACTACGAATTAAGCCATCTGCACTAGGCTTCAATTTAAGAACTTTGCCAAGGCGCCACTGTCCTCGTGGAAGGTTTTGGTCTTCTACCAGTACTACATCCCCTATACAAGGAGTAAACGGAACGGTTACCTTAGGTTGAGAAATATATTTGCGATGCTGTTCTCTAAGACTGAGAAGATACTCATCTTTCCAGATTCGCCAGAAATTGCTAAGGATCCGTTGACCTTTCTTCCATAAGGCAAGTAACTTCTGTGCTGAGGTTTCTTTACCAACTGTAAAGTCTGGATCACTGTAGTGCATCTCAGGCATAGTGTGCAAGATCTGCTGATTAAGAAAATCTGAAGGAGTTAGAGCATGAGTAGAATTTATGTCAGCATCAATATAAGTAAGAGGCCTATTATTGATAACATTTTCTATTTCAATAAGCAAAGTATTGAGATGTGCATGTGAAAGAGGATGATTACCGATTACCTTTCTCAAAGAACGCTTCACCAAAGCAACTAACCGTTCGAAAAATCCGCCAGTCCATGGTGATAACTGTGTGATGAATTTCCACTCTACACCCTTGCAAGCTGAAAAATCTAGAATTGCATTTTCAAAAATGTATGTAACCGTTTGCTTGGCAAGTTTGAAGGACGAGAAATTATCCGAAATTATAATATCTGGCAATCCACGTCTACCAAAAAAACGGCGCAAACACATAAGAAAATGTTCAGCTGTTAGATTATTTACTAATTCTAGATGTACTGCTCTGGTTGTAAGGCAGGTGAACAAACAAATCCAAGCTTTTTCATAAATTGGCTTGGAACTGCCGCCATAAAATTCTTTTGTGATCACTGGTCCCATATAATCTAGTCCAGTGTATTGAAAACACCGACTTTCAAACAAACGGGTTGAAGGTAGGTCGGCCATTTTAGGTAAACGGAAAGGACCTCCTTCGACTTTACGACATATGGTGCATTTAGAAAGTACACTACGGACAGCAGTGCGTCCTGATGGTATCCAGTACTTTTTACGTATCAGAGCTAACGTTTGAGCTGCTCCAACATGCAAATGAGTTACATGGTAGTGTCTTACCAGAAGCAGAGTAAAGGGGTGGTCCTTTGGTAACAACGCAGGTTTTCGTGAGCCATAGGTGTCCAGATTACCAAGTCGACCACAGCATCTGATTATTCCATCATTATCGACCATTGGGCCAAGGTTTTGGAAGTTCCTTATTTGTTCAGGTGTAAATGCTGATTGAGTATGCCTTACCCACATCAAGGTGGCGTGTTCCATATCACGAGAGGTGATGCGATGAGACGTATCTGGATCACGACGAAATTTCCTGATGGCTTTCAGAACAAGGCATGTAACACGAACCAGCCTGACAAATGAAGAATGGTTAGACAATGGAATCACGGTAAGATCTACCTTATTTGCATCGACAGTCATGAGTGACGATTCAAATTTAGCAAAAGTACAAGAATCATTAAGTTTAATTTCTGACTCGATTTGCTTTAACTCGTCTGAATTAACAGGTGGAAGATCACTAGAAGGCCACAATGATTTTTCGTGAAGTAAAAATTCAGGACCATTAAACCAGGTCTCATTAAGAACACCAGAATTTGGTTTAGTGGCAAAGTCTGCAATGTTGTTTTCAGACGGTATATAGCGAAAAATCATATCATTGTAGCTGCGTAATTCACTTACTCTGTTAGTAACAAATGTACTCAGTGGTTTACTTGAGCGAAGCCAGTGCAAAACGCACTGTGAATCAGTAAGAATAGTGCATATAACATCACTTATCTTCAACTGTTCTCGAACAAAGTTGGCAGCTCTCGCGCAGATTAGAACTCCCAACAACTCCATCCTGGGTATTGTTGTGTTCTTTGGAGCCAGTCTTGTCTTGGTGAAGACCAAATCTGTGCGAATAGTGCCGTCATGATGTAGCTGGCGAAGATAAATTACAGCGCTGTAAGCAACTGCTGAAGCGTCTGCAAAACAAGCGAGCTCAAAGTGCAAAACATTAATAGGATCAAAACAAATGCATCTAGGAAAATTTATTAACACTATATTACACAAATGGTCAGCTATATCAAACCAACGTTCAGCCAATTCAGGACTCAAAGAAGTATCCCAGTCATATTTTAGTTTCCAAAGTTCTGCAAGAAACAATTTAGCATTAAGGGTAATTGCACTAAAAAGTCCAAGTGGGTCAAAGTAACAAGCAACTTGCTTTAAAATTTCACGTTTAGTAACACTGTTATGTAAATTAGGAAGCAGCTTATGAGAAATACTTAACGTATCCGTTTCTGTGTTCCACTTCAAACCTAGTACTTTGATCTCCGTGGATTGAACTTTGTCATCCTTTGGAACCAAGTCGATGAAGTCTTTGTTGTTGGATCCCCATTGACGAAGGTTCATCGATGCAGAGGAGAACAGTTGTTTTGCTTGAAAGTAAAAAGAAGTTGCCTCTTCTGTGGAATTCACGCCTAAAATGACATTATCGACATAGATATTTGGTAAAATCAATTTAGCAGCAGGTACCTCGTTTTCCATTTTTTGTAAATGATATCGTACAGTCCCTGATAGAAGATGCGGTGAACAAAGAATGCCGAACGGGACCCTCTGGAAACGAAAAATTTGTAGGTTATCAGGTGTGACACTCACATTACTAGGGTTTTTAATCCATAAAAAACGTGTAACATCACGGTCAGGCTCTAAAAGACCTACCGCCAAAAATGCCTTTTCGATATCACTAAATAGCATACGGATGCATCCTGAAACGTAATAAAATCCCACATAGGTCAGGCATAAGTACAGCTCCTCTATATAAACATTCGTTGAGAGAAGGACTAGCCTTATTAGCTTTAGCTGATGCGTTATACACAATACGTATCTTTGTGCTAGCACGCTGTGGTGTTATCACTGGGTGGTGAGGAAGATAATGTAATGTGTTACCTGTGATAGTGTCATCTGTCACAAGTTCGATTATTCCCTTGCCAAGTTGTTCCTGAATAATACCATGATACTTCTCCAACAACTCTGGTTTGGAGGAGAGTCTGCGCAAACAAGATTTTAACATACCAATTGACAGAGCATAATTATCTGGTAGCACCTCTTGTCTCTTTCTCCAAGGCCATGAAACGTAATATCTTCCTTCTCTGTACTCTATAGTGTTTTTGAAATTTTTCTCCGCTTCCACATCACCGGAATTGGTAGGACAGTCAGAAATGCCAATTGTATCCAATTCCCAGAACCTGTCTACATCAACATCAATGGGTTTGCTTTTATTTTGGTGGTCAAAGCTAGCAAAAACTGTTTCAAAAATATTAGTAGAATTATGAGGCTCGTCTAGACCATCAGTTCTCACGCCTGGTTCAAAGCACAAAAGACTGGATTTGTGGGGCGGTGTAGTTTCAAGGATTTGATAATTGGGTATTCTGCCTCCAAGAATATACCCAAGGTGAGAATCAAAGAGATAAAATCCTGGTATAACTTCTATTTTTAATGGTTTAAGTATCTCGAAAAAATAGTCGTTGCCAAGGAGAAAATCAATTCGGGTTAAAGTGCCGTCAGTATTACAGAAGTCGTCAGCCAAAGATGGCCCATAAGTACGGTTCAAGTAATTTGAGATGTCATTAGGCAAAACTAGACGATGAGTGGCGGGAGAGATTGTCTCAACAACACGGACTACCATCGGTAAAGTTTTGTTGTCTTTGGTAAGCATGTTCACTCTGGAAGTATAGCAAGGTACTCTTTGCACACTATTAGTGCCGTAGGTGCCAAGGTAGAGATGATCAAGTTTACTGAGCTTGAGACCTAGCTGTTGGGCAAACTGCATTGTCATGTAAGAACATTGACTCCCTGTATCCATCCAGCAGCGCGTGGGTAATTTGGCACCCGAAAAAGGATTGCCAAGAACGCAGGAAGCTGTCAACAGAAAAACACGTTCTTCAGATGAGTATAGAGCGTTTTCGGAAGCTGTCTGAGACAGTAAAGGTTTCTTCGAAGATTGTTGCTGGGATAACTTCTTGTGTTCTACATTGCCCTGAGGGTAGCGCTTCGGACAGAGGCTTCTGTGGTGACCAGGAACTTTGCAGTATGCACAAAATCCTGATGATTTACACTGTGAAGAATAATGACTATCATTTAAACATTTCAAACAACGATTAACTAGCAAAGATTTTCGAGCACAAATAGTTGTATAAACATCGCAGTCATCATTAAAGTGTCCAGAACTTTTGCAGTAAATACAAAAGGAGCGCTTACCTCTGTTGAAATTCCCTGGACGTTTAACAGCATTAGCTGGTCGATCCACCGCCTGCAGCACGCTGTCATTTCTAGTAGTGCTAGCCGGCTTAGGACGATCCGATTTCCATGACGAAGGGGTGGAAGGTTGACGGTGAAGCTGTTCTTCTAAAGCTTCCAGTCGTATCACATAGTCACGCAAGCTATTACGTAACTCTTCCACTGACCACGATTTGGACTTAGTCATGTCTTTTGTCGTTTGAATAGCCGAAAGCACCTTATATGGAAGTTTCTCGGCTATAAGCGGTACAACAAAGGAACTATCAACGCTGCGACCTGTACTCTCAATGGATCTGAGATGAACTTCGATTTTATCCAAAAACCTGCGTAAATTTTTTAAACCATCACCACACTTTTCTAGGTGTGTCAACTCCTTGTGATGCCGCTGAATAATCGTTTCGTGGCAGCCGAACCTGTCTTTCAATAAATCAATAACAGTAGAATAATTAGAATCATTAACTATGTAACCCTCGACTGCGCGAGCAGCAACACCTGTAAGTTTAGATTTTAAATGCTGAAATTTTTGAACTTTAGATAGATCAGGATTAGAATCAACAACATCAGAAAACATTGACCAAAAGGTTTGCCATTCAAGTATATTTCCGTTAAATGGTTTAATCTCAAGTTTAGGAATTCTACTATAAGCATGCGGTGAACTGAATGATGACTGATGAAATGGAGTTGGTGACTGAGGTGAGATGCTAGTTCGTAAGTCACTGTCAGTCTTAATGTCTAATTGGGCAATCAGAGAAGTCACTTGGTTAGACAGTAAGATGTCTTCATCTGTATAGCGTGCAGTAAGCTCAAGCACAGAGTGGGGGTCCGATAGTTGCAAGATCGATTCTGACAATTGGTCTATCTTCTGAAGTCTGGCCTTGAGTGAGGCTATGCAAGTTTTAACCCGCTGTAAATATTGACTGGGGTTTCGTGAGATAACACTAGAAGAAGCTGAGATAAGAGTGTTGGCTTCTAGTTCATCTTTGTGTATTTGTTCAATTTGTTTGGCTCGGATAAGCATAAAAGAAGAAAGTCTAGCGTTGGCCGCCACTTGCTGGGGTTCGATTTTCATCGCAGCTGCAGGATTCGAAGTAGGCAGCAAAGGAATAGCTGTAGTAGTAATTGTAGCCGTACCCGTAGTTACAGGTTTAGCCGCTGTCGTCGAAGCTAGCGTGTCAGTAGTAGTGACAGTAACAACAGGCTTCTTAGGTTTAACCCCTTGATAACCATCTGAGGGAAGCGGATCAACAGATGAAGTTTGATCCAAAGTTTCTGCCTCAAATTCAGTTTCAGTATCAGAAAGATGTTGTTCGTCTCCTGATTCATATGTACTTTTTAACGCTTTTTCCATCTTAGCCGTTTTACTACGAGTCTGTATAGACATGTATGCTGTAAAGTAATAGGATTAGGACACAAGATGAACAATCACGTTTAACAATCAATCAATTTTATCAAACCTTAAAAGGTACACAAACTATACGCAATCAAATAAGAATGAATATTTCTAGTACTAGTTAGTTATGTGCTGTATAAACGCTGCGACCTTTTCCAGCCCTTGACCTTGGAGCCGGTACGCTATGCTACAGCTGTAAACAAAAATGACCTAGATTTAAGCTGTACAGCAAAACGTCCTAGTTAAACTCGTAAACCTGTAGAAAAAATTTGTCAGCGAAGTAAGCTGTAAAATAAAATATGTTATCAGACTATATACTATGCTAGGCTGAAAATAAAAAGGTAGAAATTACAATATTTACTTTTGCTATCACAAATTACGTGCCTTACGAGAAGCATAAAATCAATACCAAAGGCTACTATTAAAAATACAACAAACGTATGATTCAAGTTATAGCGTTATATCTTAACTATTATAGTAAGCCTTGCGCTTCTCTACAGGTCTTATCAACGTCAGCTTATTTCTATCAGTAGCGCTAAACTAAATGACTCGAGCGCATATAATTTATAAAACTGCTGACTATAAGAAATATGAAGCACCCTCCCGAGGGCAAAGAACTTTTTGGACAGCAGCAAAATTCGCAAAATTTAAGCAGCCTAGCATGTGCTCACACTTCAAATATTTACGGATTTAATTTAAGCAAAACCGGTGTGAGGCACCATGTGAAAAATGCTCATTTTTTCATAAGTTTTGTGGGAGAGACGTCGGCCTGGTTCTTAGTTAAACAATTACGTGGAAGTGTATATAGTCTAGTGTATTTTTTTTTTTATAGAGAAAGGTGCATAACGCTTAAGTCTACGAGTTGATAATTAGAATGATTTGCTGTTAGTGAAAAACATAATTTAGACTAAATTTTGACTAACAAAAACCGCATAACCATTGGTTTAAAAGGAGTGGCCACCCAAATAAAGTTTATTCAATTCACAAGATTTGTCGCAATTACATAGTTACTTCTTATAACAGCAGTAAACCTATTTATAGATACATATCAGCACATAACCAAAAAAAAAAACTATTAAAGAAAGGGGGAAAAAAATTCACCTAACGAATTAGGCGGACCATTTGACGTCTGCTTGTAGGAAAAGCAACCGTCAAATGCTCCCCTGTACAATGGTGACGAAGGAATTTATAGCTTCGGAATGAAGCCCGTATGAATAACTCAAGGTTAACCTAATTGAATCACTCTAGATAAATTTGCAAAGGTTATAGAACCGGAATAAACTAGTTTACAATGCTGTAGAGTAGAATTCAATCACGGGAATCCGTGACAGCACTTTCTTTTCGTGGCAATCGATGGGAGATCGAGATGTCCTCTTTACAGATGTTCACCTTGAGGGCTTGACCTACTTGACAAACAATTTCGTCAGTATTTTCATAATCACTAGCTTGGGGTATACCGGAGATAATGAGGGTGTTCCGTCGCCCATACTGGTCTAAATCATCCTGCTTTCTCTCTAGCTCGTTTAATTTTTTAGTAAGATCATTGGTGGTCTTTTTTAAAGCATCTGTCTCCATTTTAAATTGGTCAAATTTGCTGCTTATAAAGTCCTGGCTAGATTTAACTTGATCTGTGAGCTGCTTTAGTTCAGAGATTTCCTTGGATAATGGAAAAATTAATAACCTAACCTGTTGAATAATCCTTGCTTCCATAGCTGCTTGACTTTCTAGATCAGTGCCTTTACTGCTGTCCTCGAGACCTGACTCTGCTTGCGGTGTCATTTCTGATTCTGATAGTAGCCTCAGTAATTCACTTTTATTGACTTTTTCTCTTTGTTTTGGGTTTAACAGTCGAAACTCATCCAGGGTAATGTTGTGATCGCTTGTCGAAGTCATTCTGTACGCTCGTGTATGTCTGTGTTTACCGGTAACCGAATTCCTTTGTGAAGCTCCAAATGGCGGGAAAACTTGAACGAAGCCTCCGCAATATCATCAATTTGTCAAAATTATACAGACTGCCGGTAAAACGAACAGCTTGCCAGTGCACAGACGATCTAACACTATAAATGTCAACTGCATACGTGGTCCAAAATTATGTTGTCAGAATATAAAATCTACTTTTGTACAAAAACGTACGAGAGACTATCAAATTTACGTGCACCATGAACTGCAGCAGCGCCACCACCCCCAGGCTATCTTTGCCACTGGGTAAACTAGGCAGTTGCTAAGGTGCTAAATTGTGCAAGTAATTCTTTAATTTTGAAGTTTAGCATTGCGCAACACTTTAGTTAAATGAAACGAACTACTTGCGTTATTTTCCTGTCAAAATATACGATTGATCGATGCTAACACTCTCTTCCATCAGAGAGTTCTCTCTAGCAGCAAAGCACTTTTTAGTTCAGGTTTACCTGGCTTTCATGCAAATGTTACTGGCGCGTTACTTTCCCCAGAGTTTTCATTGTATGCATAGAGCAGCAGAGAAAGTAACGACTCGTTCCGATATTATTAAATGGTTCTTGCAACAACATCTAATTACTCCAGATAAACCCATACGAACTAAAGCCTTCCGGAGCATAATGCAGGAAACGAAAGGGAAAAAAGCTGGTGGACATTGAACAGCAAAAAGATTCGCTAATGAAGTATTTGCAACCAGACCAGCGTTATTGTTGCGAAGATAACAAAACTAGTGAAATAAATATATGCGAAGAAAAGTCGTCAGTGTTTCAAAAATTGAAAAGACTGAGAGAAAATTTATCAAATAGTATGAAAGAAGAGTGTGTGGCAGAAATTGAAAAAATTTTTATTGCGCCTGAAGACCCAGACACAACGAGGACAAAAATTCAATTTCAAACGAAATCAACACAGTTACCTGTAGATTCTGTAATTAACTACAGTTAATTAGTACACATTAATAAATGTATAAGCTTAACAAACAGGCACCATTATAATTTGTTATATCCAATAAAAATTCAGTTTTGAGGGTTGGGTGCATAGTCTGGAGAAGGGGTTGACCGTTGAGGACGGCTCCTAATTTTTTTTAATACTTTTGCCTAGGGGATCAAACTTACCTAGAATCGCCTTGAATTATCCGTGACCTGTTATTCCCACAAATGTTACCTTTTGTGATCTTAGATCTTCATTTTCAGTCGTTAATTCCAAAAAGTGCAAATGTTAAATTGGAATGGTGCGTGACGTTAACGTGCCCGAAAAGCATTCGTCAAACATTCGATGTCATAAATTACAAAAGAGCGTGCTCTAGTTTGCATGTAAAAACATCTTGCACAAAAATTTAATGATTTTACAAACTTCCCATCATGCTCCGGTTGTATATTTAATGATGAGACAGTAATATGATGAGGAGAAGGGGAAGAGAAAAAGGCAAGAAGAGAAAAGGGAGAAGGAGAAAGTGTGGCTGCGAAGGACAACGTGCTTTCGGTCAATTTGAAAGCAATATGACAGAAGGATTGTGTATAAAATTTGTTTGTAGCAGTTGTATATGTAAATGGCTATTAAACGCAAATTTTGGCATTTCCACTCAATCGCGAATGACTTTTTCTTTGCGCTCTAGAAATTTCCTATGAAGCCGACTAAGCATTTATCAACTCAACAATGGACTCACGGGTGGCTTCATTTTCTGTCCGCGATTTACTTCAAGGTATCACGTGCCTTTCGAATTATTTTGTAAAAGCCTAATGGAGCTGAAAGAGGAGACTACTTTTAAAGAGTAATAATAAAACATGATGCGTGATGTGCAGTTATTCATTTAGTTATATATATACATATCTGTGTGCGTGCGTGCGTGCGTGCGTGCGTGTGTGTGTGTGTGTGTGTGTGTGTGTGTGTGTGTGTGTGTGTGTGTGTGTGTGTGTGTGTGTAGCTGTGTCGTTTATGCGGCACTTCTTTCAAATGTTCACGCTCAAAATTTAATTTTAGATCTTGTAGATGAGTGACGCAATAAATTTTACAAATTGAGAAGGGAACAGATAAACATTAACAGAATGACCGTACTTAAAAGACATATGATTATGAATTTCAAAAGAAACTGGTACGTTTTTCACGCCAAAATGCTACGACTGACATACGAAAATATCTAATTCTTGAATTATTGACCATTCTTGAGCATTAAGTAATATGTATGCAATTTTTTCCACAAGCTATAGAATTAACAAAATAACATATAACATTAGTCACCAATACAAAGTTTACAAGAAAAAAAAAAACAGAAATTACCTATAATCTCTTAATTAGAAACCTTCCAAAAATTTATGAGAATTGTACAACATTCTCACGACAGTTATTATTATTATTATTATTATTTAAAATCTTTATTGAAAATGATACTGTTACCCAAACTTATGAAATGTTAGTACGATCGCTAATTAGGCAATTAATGTTAATTAATTAATTGCCCGACTACGGGAGCTTCGGCTGGATCAGAATGGCTATGAAGAATACAAGAGCGACCTCAGACCACGAAATACGCGTTGTGAAGTAAATCTGTATCTCCCTAGTTTACTAGCTGGGCTCGGCAATAAGCCGTTTCAATATGAATATGATCTATGATAGGTTCGAGTGACAGATAGCATCTCTACGAGTTTGCAAGATTTCTGAGTGATACTAGATCGCACAAATCAAAGTGAACACACTATTGACAACGGTATACAAAGTTTATTGATTAGACAAATTTTATATATTGACGGTTTGACAGTGACATATTCAAATAGATCTACGCGTATTGCGCTTACAATCATTTATCAAATGCATACTGCAGTCAGTGCAGTGTCCCTGTACAATTCAATATAATCTTATACGTTTCTAGGACAACTGTTAAATTGACTTTAATCAGTAAAATACAGTCTTCCACAGTTAAGTACGAATTACTTGACAACACTATATAATGTATAAGGTTACTTAACTCGGGGACTGGCCAATCTTATAAGTTCCTTCAATTGGCCAAGTCCTATTCCTATCACGAACCGTCCTAAGCTTCAGTGGTTGGTGTTCACTCTACGCTGAGCAATAGAAACGATCTCCTACCTTCAGAGTTTCCTGGCTGAGAGTCCACCCCGTCACCTTCTTGACATCGACCAAAATCAAGACAACAGCAGCCACGATTCTTCTTGCACTGTCCTTTTGAATCTCTGGTCATGTGTCAAGACACACTCCGTGGCTGGTCATCAGAGCATTCTGACTCCTGTGTGCTCTACTGATTTGACCACCTAGGCATCTCGACTTTCTCAATGCCTTGATACCTTTACTATCAGTGGGACAAGGTCCCATAATGTCACTGTTCCAAAATTCATAGCCCTATTTTCAGCCCTCATTAACGTTTACTAAATTGGTTCGGAGCTGGTTGTCTCTTGTCACACAATGAGTTCGGACATCCGTGTTCTTAATCATGAACAATGGGGTACCACCTGTTATTTAGCTAGGCTGCCCCGTGGACTCTGATAACGAGCTTCAAATTACTTCTTAAATTTCATACGCTTCCGAATCAATATAGGCCAACCGCCTCTTAAATTTCATGGAGTTCATTCTGTGGATACATCTTAATTTGCTTATTACTTTATTTTCCATTATTAATCAGTTGTCCGAAATGTTTTCATGCGTACATTAAATTCAAGATATAAGCTGGGTGAGTCATTTTCCCTGAACGGAATAATCTTCGTTCAGATGCTAATTATTCATTAATTGATTTCAATTTTATTTTCCTAATGAATGATTTAACATTCTAAAATAAATTCATAACAATACAATAAGCCCTTATTTGCAGGGAATAGTGGTAATATCTCACAACAAGATGAATATTTGCATGTTTTGAGACAAATTTTTACAGAGTGCCATATTACATAAAAAATAAAATTTCTTTTTGTGCAGTATGACAGTCTGTAAACAGGAATCCAGCATCCAATGAAAAGCCCTACTTGATTGTGGGAAAACGGAAATTTCTCCTATTATGATGAGATACTGAACTGGCAGGTTAGTTCAGCGACGTACGGGATGTGTATAGATCCCGCCTCAACTGCCAGAATCAACGTAGTGGATGAACCCATCCCCCGAGTAAATATTGAACCTGCGATCACTCACCTATTCACTGACTAGCCTCCGTGTTGCTTAACTTCGGTAGCAGAACATTGACCACTTGACTATTCCTCGCCCTTAATTGAAGACTAGATATTCTTGTTTGATATACAAGCAGTAGCAACAACCATATTATTTTACTCGTTAACGTAGTATGGAATGCACAATGTGTTGCAATAGTCAGTACATGCAACTAAACAATATCGCATTCAACACTCAATTATATTTACTTTTGTATGCAATATAGGTCTATTCATGCTATTCTATTATTCCAGCTTTAGCACACTTACATCTGCGTGGTATTTACTAACTAGAGTTTGCGTGTCTGTGCTGTTATCACAAGAGAGTCTGCTTCTCAGGTAGATCTCAAGTCGTTATTACGTGCAGTGAAACCAATATTTTTGACTGAGTAAAAATTCTCGATGAAAGCCATTTGTTAGATTGTTACGAGGTTGAGTGTAATCTCAGATTTTATGTCATTTCGCAGTTTCATTTGTGCGTGCGTGTGTGTGTGTGCGCGCGCGCGTAGGTTTTCTGCCGTTCTTGTCCTGTCATCTTACCCTGTAAATCAAGGTAAATCAAGTACACGAGCATGATAGAAATATGAGCAGAGCCATTGTGAATCGCCTGAATCGTCATTGACTCCCTTCAGAATTTGGGGTTTGGTGGTAAAGTTGTCCGTTCGCTTTCGCTTAATAGTGGTAAAGCACTATGACAACTATTTTATCACTCTAAAGAAAAGAAACGTAAGCAGAGGTCTAAATGAAGTGGATAAATCTTTCCTTAAATCTTTTTTAAGAAGTAAATGAAGTGATAACTGATAAGTCCCTCCTCAAATCTTTCTTAACTTGGGACCTTTCTTTGTGCTTGGCTCAATGCTTCTAAATACTATTTTTTGCCTTGAGCCACGTAGAAATACAATTCATTTAATTCAGTTGATTAATAATTCAAAGTGGAAAGGACAATGAATTTTCTGAAAACTAAAGCAATTTTATGCTCACAAAACAGTTTAATGCACTTTTACAAGAATTTTTTTGTAATGCCTGAAACTGAAGTGGCAAATTATCTAAAGCACATGGGTGTTATTTGTAACTAGAAGCTCATCACATAAGTTGTATCGAAAATAAGGTCAACAAGTTAATTAATATTTTTTCATTGTCATGTACTTGATTATCTTGTGTAAAGTCTTTGTTAAACCTATTACAGAATAAGCGTTGTAATTTGGTCAAACTGCTCGACACCTAGTTTCTCTAAAAATTATTGAAAAAAGTCCAATATCGAGTTATATCAATTATATTTATATACAAATATAAGTAATCATCACCAGTAACATAATCGAGTTATTATGTTATTAATTATCTGGACCAATAAAGGGATCGAGTCTACAAAGTCTGTGGGCTTACGATCATTCATAATTAGAAGTGAGCTTTAAGCCCTTCGAGTTATGTTCCGCTTTAATTCAGCTGTATAATTTAGTTTTACCATTATTTTGATTATTCACTGGTCTCATGCACGAATCAGTTCTTTAGATTGCTGGATGTCGGTGCGAATTTTCCTTTGTGAACGCCTTTCTTCTGCATTTTAGCTGATATATACACAAGCTATTTAGCCAGAACTGGTCAGTGCAAATTTAATTGCTTTCCAGTATTTAAGTAAATAAACTTCGTGATGTAATTAGCATTTTCTTCTCCAATATATTTAATTGCTTTCCAGCATTTAAGTAAATAAACTTCGTGATGTAATTAGCATTTTCTTCTCCAATATATTTTTGGGATTTAATGCTATTATTTGCTCTCAAAAATACACAGGTTGTTTTTAGACAGTGTACACTGTACAACCTGCCATATACAAGCATCTGCAGCATTTGACGAAATTCATAGCGGATTTTTTTAAACAATCACATAAATAACTTTGCATTTTCAGTGAAAATCTTGCTTTTGAAATACATGGAACATGTCATTTCTTTACCTTGTTTATTTACTAGACACAATTTGACTAGTACTACAATTACTACTGTTCTCTACTACTGAATCTATATCTAAAACCATATCTTTTCTTCTTTCATCGAAACAAACAATGCCATTTTTCAAACACAGGCAAGGCTTCTGTGAGTAAATGGCTTATTGATTTGAACTGCTTGTGAAGCGACATGTAAGAAACTTAATTTGTAAACGTATTTTTAGAATATTTTCCCTATATGAAAATCTTGTCAAGCAATGAATAGTTCTTCCTTCTTTCTCAGTAACAACTCATAAGCATCATGCGTTCTAATAAAAATCATAGCAAATACGTGCACTACGTCTACTTAGCAAAATGAAATAGGCCTAACTGTAGCTTACTGTAGACGAAACCACTTGAATTTACCGCGGCTGGGTGAATACCAAGTCGCAATTATGTACCAAAATATGAATAGGTTAGAACTAAAATAGCGGAAGTGTGAGAAAAACGAAATAATTTCGCTGTAATTTTCTT
Source organism: Tubiluchus corallicola (assembly GCA_030141605.1). Lineage (NCBI taxonomy): Eukaryota > Metazoa > Priapulida > Priapulimorpha > Priapulimorphida > Tubiluchidae > Tubiluchus > Tubiluchus corallicola. Next base: position 64,392 of record JAQGDQ010000435.1, on the reverse strand, counting down.
ATTTCGGTCCACTGATAATTATATTCGGGGTCGGGAACCTAGATCCCGAATTTTTGGTTCCGAACCAGAACCCGTCACTACCACTTCACCATGAACTCCGAAAAATCCCGACCTCGAACTCAATTAGCGAACCGAACTCCGATTCTAAACCATATATCCCGAAGCCAGATCCCGTCCGCACCTTTTCATGATACAGTGTACAAAATCTGTTACACTGTAATTGTCTATGATAAAGGCCGCCATAAGAGATATCGAGCTATTGAAACTACAGTTTCAGTTCTTGCCTCAATTTCTCCCATATACACACAGACGCAAACAATGGTCGCGACAATTACGTTTACCAATTAAAAAGTACCCATTCAGAAGAAACAATTGTATTTTAACATGCTTAATCACTTACTAGTGAGCGTTTTTGTCCAAAACTGAGGTAAGGTTCTGCTTCTGTGACAGAAGATGCTTTAAGTGATAGCTTTTGTCTTGTATTTACAAATAAAAATAATTTTCAAAATAATTAATTGTTGTGCTTGACACTATTAGATTCGGTGAAATCGGAACGTGTCACTTTTTTGATCGTTGGTGACTCGTAGGTCAAGGGTTAACCAAATTCGCTTTATCTCATCGAGGCCTTTCATTTGATGTACTACAATCTATTGTTGCTTGACACTGGAATCATTTGTATCGGTGAACTGCAATTTTAGTTTTCCCCGCAGTGAGGTCAGTGGTTCACCAATCTAGGCTTAGGTCATACAGTTCAATTCGTCTTATTGAGACATTTCATTTGATGTACTACAAGTTACTAAAATTGAAACTTGTCACTTTAACCTATGACCTCAGAGTCAAAGGTCAACCAATGTGGGCGTGCGTGACTCATAACGCTCACTTAGTCTCCTTGATACCTTTCATTTGTCATACTACAACCTGTTGCTGCTTAACTCTGAAGGCATTTGTCTCACATACCCTTGTGGGTCAGGGGTCAGCCAATCTGTGCGTAAGTCACATCGTTCGCATTGACGTCTAACATAATGTCAATCATTTTCGTTGACTGCCCAATCAGCGTGCAAGTTATTTCACACCCCTACAGAGTTTAACGCATGCACGTTCGGGACATTTAGCAACAGCTGCGTTTAATATTGTTATGAAAAATGCTTAACTTATCATTAGTTAGCAGGAGAAATATTGGCCTGGCTCTAGATTTTATTCTTGTCAATTGAAGTTGCAAGTGAATAAGTGGAAATATATAGTCTAGTTTCGTTTATAGGAAAAAATGCACAACGCTTACGTCTATGAGTTGCTGATTTTGCAATCATGAAAATACGCATGTTAGTTTAGTTTATGGCTTTGCAAGTTAGATAAAACCAACTATTTGGTTAACTTTAAATAAGGACAAAACAAAATGTTTTCTTTTCTGGCCTGTTTTTATAAACCTCAATGAGATATTCACAGTCAAAATTAATTCGAATGTGACTCAAAACGTATATTATACATCAATGTAATGTTAGTTAATTTTACGCTATTTTTCTGGTTATAATCATGGTTAAAAGCTGCCATTGGGACTTAAGTAACTCGGGCATTCAATATAAGGGTCGTCTATGGAATGGAACAATCAATTTTTTCCATTTCCGTAGCCTAACAAAAGGAAAAATACAAAAAGTGAATAAACCTTACAGACGAGCACATGATTAGTTAATATAGAAAAAATACATCGCGGCATGATATTCGTATGTTCAACGACAAGAGAGACAATATTTTTGTTGCTCATTTATTGTAAAGCAAGGCTAACTGGCTTAGTTTCTTTATTATACTTATGATTCTGTATTTTGTAGTGCTTTGAAACTTTGTCTCTACATTTTGTTTAAATTAAAAAGTCATTTTTTGGCTACTTGAAGTGTCAATTTCCTGTAAAAATAGCTGCTGTTCTGCAAATTTGTGTTTATGAGAAAGTGCAATCAGTCTATCTGCTGATTAAACATTAGTTGTGACTGTCATTTAGTTTAGTTTAGTTAAGACAGTTGTTGTCCAGCGTGAGCTGTTTGTTGTCCCGAATCCCGCTGAGAGTGGTTACGTTACAGCGGAGGTGGGGCGATAAACCAATATGTTTGACGTCAATTGCCTCATCGAGACCTTTCATTTGATCACTATAAGCCACTGTTATTCGACACTGGAAACATTAGTGTCAACCAATTTCGGATTTTGTCCCCTAGCGGAAAATTTTCTATGCGCAAATGGGGCTTCCATTCAGTCGTGGGCAAGACCTCGACTCCACCTAGCCACATACCAAAAATTGTGGCCCTAGGTCAAAAACTGCAGGAGGATATCCAGCCTAACGAAAAACAAGAATCACCTGCTCCGTGACCTTTGACCGGGGTTAACAGGTTGCACACATACATAAATCCCCGACCTGGGGAATGCACCCTGTGAGCTTTGTGGCCCTAGCACTGTGCGTGTGCGAGTCTTTAAAAAAACAAAAAGGCACAAATAATAATAATAAATAAATGAAAATAAAAAGAATAAAAACCATGGGTAAATCAAGAAGATTCTGTTTTTAAATTCTGCTGTAAAGCAGAATCTTAGAAACTTGCTAAGGTTTCTTGTTCTGCAATTTAACTTGATTTACGTGGATTAAATGATCACACTGAAGTGGCGTGAATAGGTCTGACACAGTAGGAGCTCCCACAATTTGTCTCCTTACGCTTTAATGTACAAGAAATATGCTAACGTAACTTTGCGATATGCTACAAAAATAAGAGCAATTATTTTGGTTAATCACTTAATCAAGTCAATAATTATTGTCTCGTTTGTGTGCATATTTTTAGTCATATCTTAAGTCACTTTTCAGTCACTCGTTTAGTATGCTAAATGTAACTATTTTAGCTACCAACAGACCAGTTCAAAGCACTAATTGCCACGACATTATTATTACTTTCCTTTCTTTAATCGAATCTCGGTTATAGGCAATCGTGACCTCATCTTCTTTTCTGTAATTACTCTCCTCCCTGAGACTTCCCACAATTCTGCTTGCAGCTACACAACAAAATCATGTTGCAACTCATTAAATGAAAGCTACATCAACTTGAATTTATTACCATATATGTATACAACCGATTGCTTTAAAATAAAAAAACCTGTAGACTAATAGACTCGTTGCAGTATAATTACAAATGCATAATGAAACTGAGTTACTGTTTCTCATTAATAGTCTCGTAAATTTCTTATAACTATGAAGGCATGATTTTCGGGATTAATTTTAATTTGGTTAAGTTATTTCGCGGATTTGCTCGTATAATATATTGGTTACATCACCCCGACAAATGTTTATTTGTTTTGTTTTGTTTTGTTTTTAATATTGAAAGTAACAAACTGCTTGTAACACGCATTGTAATAAGCGCAAGCAAAAGGGTTTGTTGCAATGCCTGTATTGGTCATTTGGAAATAAAAACGTAGAACACAAAGTTGAACAACATTTACAACACTTAAAACATAATTTTGATTCTTTTCAGCAAGTATTAGGTTTTATGATACGCGTAAGTTCACACAAAAATAGAGATCAATATTGATATGTATGATTTAAAGTACATGTTAAAAATAATATATTATAACTACAACAATTTTCGTATGCGTTCATAAAAGCTTCATTTACTGAATTTTTCAGTATCTTGATGTAAGAAAAAGAGCAATCGATAATCCGCCCTTACAAGTTTTAATCTACAATAACTGTTACTGTGATAAATGAAATATATTTCAGCCTACAAACACAGTTACTTGGCGGTTCAGCTTTAATAAAATGAATTGTAAAATTTGTTTTAAAATAATATAGGAACAAAATTACTAATAAAACTTTAAATCAAGTACTACACCACATTTGTCGTTACTATGCAAAAGTAAAGAAAGTCATGGCCAACACACTTACATTTTAGTTTTCATCTTGTCATTGGTTGAATTCAGTATTAGGTGTTTGATTGTCGATGCTGCTGACGGTGCGGCTGATCTTGGAAGCTGCCAAAGTACGCGACGTTGCTGCGATCATCACAGATGCTGCTACTCCGCCGACTGCCAAAACGGAGGTATCCTCGAAGGCGCATCTTTGTGTCCTGGCTGATGGTCCAAGATGCAAACAGAAAGGGATTTATGCATGTGGACAAGAAACCGATCCAAGCAAACGTGAGGAATGTGATGTCAAAGTAGCTTGTGTTGTCGTCGGTCTCTAGGAGGAAGTGTGTGACAAGAGTGAGAATATTTAATGGACACCAACAGGCGGCAAACAGGGTCACCATGGTGATTAGATACTTCTGTGTCCGGCGTTCAATGCGCGCATCAAATTCTTCCGTGGAATTCAGAGCGGTTTGGATGAATGCTGCTTCACGAAATCTTTTCTCAGAGTTGTCGCACGATTCGTCGGAATGCTTATGTATTTGGCCACTGACATCGAGAGGAGCCAGCATCTTCTTTGACATACCTTCAGGAACACTGTGTGACCGACTGCGAGCGGCATAACCACTGTCGTCATCAGTATTAACCTCTGACAGGGTACTGGCAAAGCGGACGACGTTTGGTGGAACATCTCTTGCTTTTATTTCTGTAGATATCTTGACGCAGAGAAAGGCGATGATAGCTAGAGGAACTGCGTAGAGGCTGACGAACATGGCGCGCGTGTATTCTTCTATATTCCTCTCCTGATTCACCACGCAAAGTCCAACACCTTCAAACTGTTCACCCAGATGCAGTTCGAGATCAATGTACTTGACGTAGATGACATACGGCAACACCAAGCACAGTGCTAATACCCACACGCCTATGATGCACAATCCTGAAGGTATTCGATTCTTGAACGGGTGTAGAATGAGTCTGTATCTGTCCACGGCGATGGTTAAATAAGTGAGCGTGGACACGTGCACCGGGAAATACTGTAGCATTGGAAGAAAGAAGCAGAGGAAACTTCCATAGATCCAGTTCTTGATAAGCAAGTTCGTCAACGTCATGGGCATCACGACGAGACACTTGATGATATCGGATACGGCCAGATTGCAGATGCAATAGTGCGTAGGATCGGGTAGCCGCTTCTTAATGAGAAAATAGATGACGAGGCCATTTCCGACGGTGCCAATAATCGCAACTAAACCATACAGAAATATGAACAAAGGGTAGACATACCGAATCGATAAACGCAGGATCGGTTTGCGAAAGTCAACCGTGTCCGAATGAGCATTTTCCAAAATGTTTACTATCATACGAATATAGGATGGTTCTAAATCATCCAAACTCATGTTGTTGTTGTTGCAATAATTATTCTCTCACATTTCTAAACTCATCACAAATCTACCCTAGCTTGGATGAAATATTAGTTTTTCAAGCTATTTCATCGTGATTCAGGTCTTGTTATAAGCTCCTTATAGAAAGTTATTGAAACTCAACCGTCGCACATGCGCCATAAATATCTCACGCAGGTAAATTTCTTATCTGACTTATTTGACTTATCTGTACAAATGAAGAAAAGCAGTTATACGTAAGACACGCAATACACATTTGTTAGACATGTCACGGAAAACCCCAAACACGCAGATTATTTTGAGGCAATGTGTGCTCGAGCTTAGAGGTGGTCATGCTAGATTCAGAAGCCGACGCATGCGTAGTTTTTTGTCGCGTCGCCCACAGATTGCCATTCTGTAATATACACAAGTTATGTACGTGAGCAAACGCACCTAAGGCGTAGTATGACTTCAGGATAATCTAATCACAAATTATAATCACATAATCTAATTATCTAGAGTGAGTGTTAAAAAGAACATTGAAGTTTTTTGAATTAGTAATCACCCCTTACATGATTTTGGTACTTATGATTAGGTAAAAGGCTATCGCATTTTGGCTTCTCTGTCACACTGTGCCTACTAAATCTTTAAAGACTAATAGTCTGTTATTAAAGATTAACAAGTAACTTTTGTAAAGTTTCATGACGCTCCAATGCGAATTGATCGAGTCTTTAATAGAGACTCTTAAATTGATACAACACTATTATAATTAACATTTTTTATTTTTGAACACACACGTACAACTACATAAACGGCTCAATTAAAAAACAAGTAGACTAATGGCAAAAGTAAAATAGATATATTAAACACTGACAAAAAACATGCGCGGATGCCATTTACATACAAGAAGACAAAGCAATTAATTTAAAAAGACGCCACATACTCTAACATTTAACAAAAAATTTAAATTCCTATTTTGTATACTACTTATATATTTTTTCGCTACGCTTATTTTCGCTAGCTGCATAGGAGATAAATCACATCCTTTCACAATCCTACGAGGTAATACGGAAATTGTCTAAATACATCTTTCAGAGTTACATTATTTTATATAACAGTTTTATAGAAGTTGAAACCCCATTACTGAGTTTACATCATATAACATATGTTTGGCTAAAATTGTCGAGTTAATTGTCGAGTTATTACTAATTTTACAGCCTATATAGAATTTAATACACAGTTTTGCTTGTTCGGCGGAACGGTACCAGCAGTGTGGGACAAAATACGAGTGTACACACTTTAAGGCAATTTCCATAATTCAGAGATACCTATGTTCCAAGCTGTATCAACAAAATGTTTAATCTCCCTTATCTTGAATTCAAAATGACGGTTCGAAAATCCGACTCATTAACCGATGCGAAATTCGTTCTAGTATATTATAGTATAGCAGAGGATTAGGCATTTTCCAAAAGGTTCATCTCTAAACAATAAAAAACAACAAAAAGAACAACAACATTTAGATGAGTAGCGATTTGGCTCGAATCTCAACCCTCGACCAATAATAAGATAAATAAGAACCAATACTGATTATTTGTTGTTAGCAAAACTTTCGACAATAGAGAGCAAAACTCAAAACAGAATCTGTAAAGCAGAGTTAGAACCCGTTCTACCAAATCGCATCAGCTTGGTCAGGGCCATTAAACTGGTTTTGACCTGCTTTCCAATTTCTTTACAAATAATTTAATCATCGATTAATTCACTCATTAATCAAAAATTCGAAATTCATACATATCATTACTCTAATTATAGGCCTTCATGTGACTTTATCTGTATACAGTTAGTAAAAACTTGCAAGCTAACACAGAAACGTCAAAAATAAGTAAACAAATGGTTGGTTGTTTTCGAAAGAACCTGTCAGCATCATGCAGCGTCTTCTAGATCGTCAGAATTTAGTTTTTGGTGTTGATAAGATCCATCTGTGGGGGTAATACATATAGTAGTGGTCATTTCCATCGCTGCTTTTGCTGTTGCTGCTGCATCTACTATTACCATTATTAGGGTACCATTTTTCCGAATTAAATTATTTAGATTTCCAGCAGTTGGTGAAACTTTGTAGTTAGTATAAGTAATTGTAAAAACCACCCGCAAGAAACAGTGTGCAATAAAAGATGATTATTTTGCAACACGAAATGCTTTTCAATTCATTAATGGCGTCATTAAAGGTACATTATCGTTATTAAAGGTTTGTTTCACTGGCAGTAAATTTTAGCCGCGATACGTTTTACGATACGCAATAGCATTCTAAATCAAACGCAGACAAGAACTAATTAAAGAAATTATCCGACTTAAAACATTGATTTCATTAAAATAGCCATTTTAAATTAAATTAGAAATTCTCATTATATACCAGTGACATAATTCATTTCTAGAAGAACTATATGATATATCTTAATATTTATTTTAGGGGGCAGAGCAAGCTGATGATTAGCGCCGGCGAAAGACGTCAGAAGAAACGCAGAACTTGCATGTATTATTTTGTGTTAACAAAATTTATTCAGTTATACAGGTTGCTTTCGGACGAATATTTTATTGTTCATTAAACCGAAACTTTAGCAGCGATCTCAGTTCAATTAGGTTGCAGAACGCAGTTTTGAATGTGAAGGGTATTTTATTTGGTGCAATTACTTGCATGATGTAGTGCGCTGATGCGCTCCGTTTCTATCACGTTACACTCTCAGTGACATAAAACAGCATTCAATAATTTTAGTTTTGTTTTCAAACTGCATTACCAACCAGTATTCCCAGGCAGCGATATAATAAGGAATTTTCACTGCCTACTATCAATTAAACGCAGCGTTAAGCTATATAATAATAAGACTCCTTAACTCAGACATTGTCGAAGCTGTATTTGTAAAGTTGCTGTTTCCAGTGCGATTATTATGCGATATGTGTAATGAATTATTGTTGTACAGGCAAAATACTTTCTCCTTAGAACAAAAAAATCTTGTCACCGATTGTACAATGTTTAAATCGCCAAATGATGGCATTATTACTAGCATAAAGTAGTCTTTTCTGTTTAATAAAACCAGCGTTTCTTTATACTTTGTGGGGTTGATATGAAATTTCCTAAATATCTTCTCCATCAGATTAGTTGAATCAGTATCAAGAGTCATATCACGTAAACTATTCGCCATATTATACATACATTCTACTTTTCATGCATTAAAACAATGTCGTTATCCTGACCAAACACTGACAGCGAGTCAATAAATCCAGCAGAGCAGGTACGGAAGGAGCGATTAAGCAAAGGTCATCAACATAAAGCAAATGGTTAATGATTATATTAGCAAGACAGCCAGCAACCTTAGCTATCTGAGACAGATTTTAGAGGTGAGGAGCAGAGAAGAGAGAATACGCCAACCTGATGAACACCATTACACCAAGGTTAGATGAATTGGAAACAATTTTGCCCCAATCTATGCTAGTGCGTTATACCAAAATATCAGTAAGACAATGATTTGGATAGGGAAACGTCTGACTTCCAGTTTTTGAATAAAATTCGAAGATTAAGCATATCAAGGGCTTTACAAAAATGCTTTGCATTTGCAGAACATATAAGTCTGATTTCTGATTTGTTGAATGATCTCTTTAAGGAGATAAATATATAGATCTACATTATGGCATTTTCAAATCCAAATTGCGAATTAGTAGATGTTAAGTAACCTGACCATCTTCCATCTTGACGTGTTTTAGTATTTTACTAAATACTGTAGATAACGCAGTGGGCACGTAATTCACGAAATCTGTAATATCTAATGTTTTGTCTTTAATGGTCGGCACAATTATTGAGTCAGTAATGCTATTAGAAATATACTGATGATTACAGAGATTGTTAACAAAAGGCAAGGTAGGACGTACACCTTATTATGGCTATAAATGACGTGTTCAGACGCTATGCCATCAAGCAGAGGTGATCTGTGTTTCTTAAGGTCTTTAACAACATTAAGAATATCACAAAAGAGTTGTCCAATAAAAACAATCACTGACAGTACTATTATTATGAGTAGAGTTCAATAAATTTCTGTAATAGTTCGTCACATGGTACATTTACTATTGCCATGCAAGTATATGTACAAGCAAAAGTGCAGAAGAAATATAAATTACAAATAAATTCAAATACAGATACGCACATACAAATACATAATAACAAAGATATATACAGTCAAATTAGCAAATGTGACACAATGAATAATATAACATTTAAATAATAACAATAACTGCCTTAAAATTTACCATAAATACTTAAAGAGAATCTTAAGGTCTGTCACATTAAAACGTTTATTCCTAATGTAATTTTGAACGCAATCAAAAGTTTTACAGTTATTGTCGTTGTGTGCACCACTCAATTTTTGAAGACAAGGACATTGTATTATAGTTTTGAGATTTTAATTTTCTTCCAAAACTTAAAGGCGTTTGAGTACTCAAACTGTTTGCTAAATTTTCAGATTGTATTGATTCTTCATGCTTTTTGCAGTATTTTAGGGCATGTTTAAAACGTGCCCGAGAGCGGTTCATTTTGTAAAAATGTCTTGGGCAATTTCTTTTGTTTGCTCGAGAACTTGGCGGCCATTTTGTTTTTTTGCGTTTTTATATATATTTATACAAAAACATTAGAAATAGAGGGATATCCTTGCTTCTGTAATATTTTCAAATCTTCAAATCGCGAACCTCGTTCCTGAAAATTCAGTTCCACTCATACACTTCTCATCCCGTCCCGAACGGGCTTACACAAAACATTCTCAAATTGACCGTTTGTGTATTTCATTCAGAAAGTAAAGCTCTATTTCAGAGTTTTCTATATAAATAGGCAGTGTATTTCAGAATTACACACAATAACCCTAATTATCTTTGCTTCCTCAAAAAAGTCTCTTTGTGCTTGTAAAAACCTGCATGCTGAACGCACTCAGTGTTATCAACTGCTGCAGACGAAACCATTTGAACGTACAGGTGGGTGAAGTTGTAGCAGTTGTCAATATTACAAGGATTGAGCTAAAACCACGAAATTTCGTTCTTTTCTCCATTTACTTATAATTATACATTTTAGTTCGGGGTCGGGAACTCCGATCCCGAACGTGTGATCCCTCCCGAGCCTCGAACACCCTTATTTCTCAGATATTACTATGACTGTTAGTTTTGCACAATTTTTTACATGGCAGCAGCAGTATGCAAACGGTAATGTGTTTAATATTCAATTGGAATTAGAAGAAAGAATTGTCTCTAGCACAAACCTATGATTAGTAGCTTACACTTGCTCCTGTAGAGAGTCATCAAATGACTTTTGGGGAAGTTTAAGAACGAAAAAGTAATTTGTAAAACTCATATTTTTATTTTATTTTTTAGCTTAATTCATTTAACAGTGTTTTGGTTATTACACAAAATTTTATAAATTACCTAATTAATTGACTGGATGGTCCAGTTAGAAAAGACAGTCTATGCTATTATGCTGCATAGAACTGAATAGGATAACATTTCCTGTATATATCTTGGATAAAGTTTTAGTAACACAATCACTTCCCCAAGAGTGATTCTAGCAAAGCTCCATCCACAAGCAGGTCGCCACAGAGAATATTATAATTTTCTGTAGCTTGCAGTTGCAGCTTCTAAATTAATTAGTTTATTTAATAGACGGTACAAAAGCTTCAGCAGGAAATACCAGATTATGTATCCATATAAATCTACATCTGTAAAATGATTGCATTTTCTAAAGCTTCTTAAAGCCATGAAAAATGATGTTTCAATGTAACAACACAAATCGCTATAACGTAATATTTAAGATCATATAATTATTGGTCCTACAAATATTTTTATTTCACTAACTAAATTGCACAACCTGCTAATAATAGTATGCCACTGAACGTGGCAAATAAATAGAAAAACTTAAAAACGTAAACAACATTAACAGAAAATAATACAGTAACAGGATGTTTAACATTATTATTAATGTTTTATCACAGATAAAGATTTATTACAGCCTAATGAGCACAAGAACATTTTCAAATACAGTCAATAGTCTACAGAATAATAGCAAATAGTCTGTTGATAAAATCCCATCTCAGAAATGTAAGAGTGTGGCATTTTAGTTATTGAGTGCAACTCAGTTGAAAAGGATTATTATTACAAGATTACAGGTCGGTACGTAACAGTTTGCGTGGCATTGTTTGAAAATGATGTTCATCTCAGGGAAGCATTACGGAATGTGAATAAACTGTGCATAACGGTAACAATGTGTCAGAATGTTATAATGTTAAGATTAATGCACAGGTTGCAACATTTACATGTTGCAGAACACAATAATATTACAGTCTTACAATATCAATATCAAAACTGCCTTTGGTAGGTCATAAAGTGACATAAAAATTTATATTTGCAAAATTAAATTGCTTTGTTTTGTGCAGGCCAAATGCTACACCTTCTTATCTTCTGTATTAAAGGGCAATTACTATTAAGTTCATCCTTTAAGACTTTTTAAACAGGATTAATCAAATTACAGTTAAACTATTAACTATAAAAATAACTATGTGAAGTGAGAAAAACACACGCATAGAATTCCCTAGCTTTACAGTGATATAAGCACCTAAAAATATGATCAAATTGATCACTGTCTAAAAAATTTTATGTAAAAACACAATATATACAATATATTGCCTTTACTGTATATTTTATGTACAATAACTGTTAATATGTCACATGTATCACATACTTTATATACCTACTTTTACAGAATGTACATAACAACCATGATCATAACTTGCATAAAAAGAAATACAAGCATAACGTGTCACTTTAAAATAAATTGTAAGTAAATAAATAAATTAAATTTTAAATAACAAAATATTTATCACACTTATGTTCTTCTTTATCACAGTTAAATTCTTCTGTATCACCGCAAGTTAATAAGCAAATAAGAAGTAAAATGACGAGTATTAAAATATTTCAACAAGTTTATGACTTAGAAACTCTATGAAGACCTACCTCAAAAGTTTTGACAAAGTTATACTAAAGTTAGAAAAACACAAGCAGTGAAAATATGTTTTTAATTATTTGGACGCTGTCAGCTTGCATTTAATGCAGACAGCATTAGCATGACAAAGTAGCCTATGAAAATGGGCCACTACTAATAATATTTATAGTAAATGACAAGTATTAAAGCTAACAAGTGTTAAAAAAATTATGGTAGTACAATAGATACTATTGCTTTAGATCTGTTTTAAACAATAGCACAGTGACACAGATATCAACTTACAAGATGCACCAATGCATTGGTTATGAAAGAAAACAGGAATGAATCAAACGCAAAAGCAGTCACTTCGCTTGATGTAGTAACTACATCAGAGATGCATAACTACATGAACAAACCACTATAATTACATTAAATGCTATGTTTTTGCATATCTTTAGCAAATATGATGTTACAAAATAAATAAGAAATGAGAGTGAATCTCTTCATTTGTCTTGGCACGTGAATGTGCCCTACAATATACAATGCTTTCAGAAGTTGTCCTAGAGTTGTCATACTTAAAATTAAAATTTAGAACTGCGAAAAGCGTTCTGTCGTGTGGACATTGGCCTACTGTGGCCAATTTTGTCGAGTAAGTTGCTGTTCTGCAAAATTTGCAAAGAGTTTTTCGAAAAAAGTTATCAAAACTGAGGTTTCCAATCCTGTCACAAAAAGGGTGCAGGATCCCAAATTTTTAGGATTACAATTTCGGGATTGGAAACCTTGATCAAAATATCAAATACCTGTGTCAGGCACTTTACCTGAGGTGTCTGGGAAAGTCTCTGGGAATCAAACGCAAAAGCAGTCACTTCGCTTGATGTAGTAACTACATCAGAGATGCATAACTACATGAACAAACCACTATAATTACATTAAATGCTATGTTTTTGCATATCTTTAGCAAATATGATGTTACAAAATAAATAAGAAATGAGAGTGAATCTCTTCATTTGTCTTGGCACGTGAATGTGCCCTACAATATACAATGCTTTCAGAAGTTGTCCTAGAGTTGTCATACTTAAAATTAAAATTTAGAACTGCGAAAAGCGTTCTGTCGTGTGGACATTGGCCTACTGTGGCCAATTTTGTCGAGTAAGTTGCTGTTCTGCAAAATTTGCAAAGAGTTTTTCGAAAAAAGTTATCAAAACTGAGGTTTCCAATCCTGTCACAAAAAGGGTGCAGGATCCCAAATTTTTAGGATTACAATTTCGGGATTGGAAACCTTGATCAAAATATCAAATACCTGTGTCAGGCACTTTACCTGAGGTGTCAGCAGAAAAGTTTCTCAAAAAGAAACACATGTTTTTTGTTACCTGAAAATATAGGAACATCACAGTCTCTGGGAAAGAAAAAACAAAAATAATTCGTCAAAAAAGTTTTCTGCCTACTCACTATCACCAATGTTTGAACCCTTGTCCAAAGTCAAGAGAAGCAATTCCCTTGTCATACAGATTTTAATTACCACCTTTTTACGGTTCTTATAACTACAAAAAATCACATTTTACAAATATCACAGAATTTAATTATTGGCCTATAATTATAGGGCCTCTCAATTTACTCGAAAGGCCTAAAAGCGTCTGTATCGTTTAGCACAAACTAGCATACTGAGCAAAATGCTCACTAAGTTGTCAGTATATGCAACAAGGAAGCATGCACATATAAACATGTATATAAACTTTATTCACGAAATTATGAATAACCAAAAACAGAAGCTCTTGTCCTGTGGTAAAGCACAGCAAGTGATAATGGCATCATTAGTTGGGAACACAGATTTCTATTTATATTTTCTTGAGCTAGCAACAGGCTTTCTATGCCTAGGTAGAGCAGCCTCTTTCTGTGAAGCATCATCTTCAAAGTGCTGAAACAGAAATTTTTAAATATCACAAGTATTTTATTGCAAGTGTAATCCCCTAATTATAAAACAATATATAAACTAAGCATGAAATTTAACCAATTAACTGGCACTGTTAAATTCCTAGCCAATCAGTTTATTATTATAATGATCCCCAAAATGCCAAGTTATTTTTGCTTTCTTGGCATGCAAGTATATTGAAGAGTACCAATGGGGAAGACTCGAAAAGCAGGCAGAAGACTTATAAATAGTACTAAATCTTGCAACATAATGTTCAACAAGTCAACATAAAAGGCAAAAATAGCCAAGAAGTGCATTAAGCATAAACAAACAACTTTAAATACTTAAATGGTAATACACTTGAGAATTTTCAAGAGTAAAAAGTGTTTATTTCAACTATAGTTCCTGTTTTCATCTGAAAAGAAATAGGTGTGCCCAAAGATACAGATTGATTGTGTATACACAGACCATTTTATAGATGGATAAGCAGGAAAAACTGACCCAGTAAATGTAATGACACATGCTGAATTATTAAGGAGTGTTTTTATTTGGAAATAAACAGAAAACTTTAATTTCGTATATTTACGTTCATCAAGTGTAAATTTTTCTGGATGGTTATACTCAACTAGACACCATTTGCTAGTTTAGAGCAGATTAGTTCCCTCCCTGGTTGGGTCAAACGTTTCAGTGTACGATAATGCATTTTAATCAGAGCAAAGCCAAACGCATAGATTCTTGTACGTTCGTGATACAGATTTCATCGACACAGTTTGGTGGGTACAACTTGAGTTTGGTTGGTTTAACTACGTTTTATCTGGTATTTCGTTAGTTGATGTTTGAAAAGCTAAAGATCCTAATGTGATGGTGGACGATGTCCACTCGTTGGTTTCAATGGCTTTTCTGATCTTACCAGGATGGCAGAACGTCATTTTGGATTGTGATAGAGCACCATTGTGCTGATAGCGAGGTCCCCAGACCGATAGCCCATTGCATGAGATGGAGAAGTCGTCACTGTCAGGGTAGGAATTTTACGCTAATAAACCAGAAGGCAAAGATAGCTGTTCGTTTACGTTATTGTTAAATGGTGCCAATGATAGTACTTATTTTCGATGTGTATGTGCAAACGCATGTGTGGCAAAAGCTCTATTCACATGTCACCTTTTGATAAACTTACATTAAAACATTTGGCAAAAAGGCCATATTTCCCTCAGACTTTTTGCGTCGTAACAGTGGGAGTTGTGATCCCATTAGATGAAGTCTGAACCATACTTTAGTAGCTCCAAGAGACTATGACCACGAACCATTCCCCTCTGTAGAAGATACTATGCTAACATACGTGTTTTGGCGTGGTTGGTGGAATAAATAGGAACTCCTTTAAAGTAGTCAGGAAAACTGTAGAAGTTTTGTATGTTTTAGTCATTGCATTTGTTTTTACGCAAAAATGTTTAATAGCGTTCTCAGATTATATTTTGCTTATTACTAATTTTCATTGTTTGCAAATGCTAAAATTTCGTGACTGCTTGATATTTTTATTGTGTCATTAAACTTAATATTTTGTTACTTAATTGACTCGTTACAGTTTGATTTTTGAGGTATAGATAAAGTCTGTTTTTCATCAATCACATCACAAAACAATCCTTGCTATTTAGTTAGAGCCCCTGCAGAGTCTGCCTATGCTCAGCTACTGTCTTTAGTGGGCACTCACTTAGCTTGGCTAAGAGACTGATCGAACTTAGCAGCAACTAGCATTAAATGGCCCCTATGGTCTGTTCCTATATGCACGGGCCATTACAGCAAACAACTAACTCGTACAGTCGTCTTAATGATATAAACTACCTCCTACAAACTAGTAACACTCACGGGTGCCAGCTGGGGTGGCGTTCTCAGTCGTTCTTCTTTCTCGTCTATTGGATCAGTGGTCGATTCTCCCTGGTCTTGTAGTACTACTGCATGTGGATGAGGACTTTGACGTGGCACATCCTGTAAAAAACATGGAAGTGTTTTAAACATATGGCATTTGTACGTCCCAGTATTAGATCATACAGAAAGTGACATTGTTACTGTATTAATAAAAAAAACACCAACAGAAAAGGGCGAAAGGTAGTTTATAACTTTTTTCCCAAATATGCTCAAAAACTTAACGTTAATAGAGTCCACCCATACGGACTTGCAGGAATATGTATAAACTGTATTTATATATATATATATATATATATATAGTTACATATGTATACATATATATATATATATATATATATATATATATATATATATATATATATATATATATATATATATATATATATATATATATATATATATATATATATATATATATATATATATATATATATATGTATATATAGATAGCAACAAAAAAGTCCTAAAAATGATATTTTGGACATCATTTTAGCCGCCATGTTGGGGGAGGGCAGTGATCTTAATTAAGAGTAATCCAAAACCTTCCCAGTGTCAGATGGCTCTTGTGGTACACCACATTTAAGGGAATGCTGTAGAATTTGGGAGTGTATAAACAACACATACAGATTTTCATCCTTATACATACATACGTACGTACGTACGTACGCACGCACGCACGCACGCACGCACGCACACACACATACATACATATATACATATATATATATAAACATGTAAAAATAGTAAAGCGTGAGGCAAATTCAACTTACATATGGTGATGCAGAGTACACCCGTTCAGGGTCAGGATCTTCTCTCCTATCGCCAGCTGGAGTGACTCGAATGGGTATAATGTTTCGTTTATGTCTAGGAAACAATGAAAATGTGCAACTAGTAGCTAAAAATAACCATTTATGCAGCAATCCAAAAAATGTATATGTAGTAAAACAAGAACTAAACTTATATGTACTAAAACAAACACCAAAGACGTGTCAAATTTAATCACAAATAGTTACAAGTTTGCTTTCTTGATGTACAGCTGTTTACTACAAAGACTAACATCATGTCAACAATATGATGGCAAACTATAATGCACCAATATTGGGCTTGAAACAAGTAGAACAAAAAAAGATTGGGTGGTAATGCAAGTTTAAGTCGCAAATGTAACCACACAGACAACATTTATGTATTCAAATTATTAAAACATACCTGAAAACAATAAAGTAAAACACTACAAATAATATGATAAACAAAAGCAGCAGTCCACCAAGAACACAGACGAGTACAATCCATAGTGTTACTGCACTGGGGTGTGTCTGCAAATGAACAAATACAGGTTACAGTTAAAGTGGTTATTATATACTTAACGAAATACAAACTGGTTCGATCTTTATTAATAAAAATATGAGAAATGTCATTGCAATACCAATTTTATTGATTCATTGCTGCAAAATATATCATCTTTTGAATTACGTACTATGAATTATTGTTGCTCTTAATGTTTTTCAAGATTGAAATTTTTGCCTAAATCCTCCACTCTGTTCCTGGATAAGGCAGGATAAGCCAACAGTTTTAAAGCTCTTTCAACAGAAAGGACTGTTTATGTCCTGAGATAAATTTGCCCAAAAGGTGAATTTTATAAAGGTCAACTGCAATTTGCTATCACTTTGAAACAAGAAATATCTATTAATCAGTTAACAAAAAGATAGGCTAAACATAATAGTTTCAAAATTGATTTACCTTTAGAATCTAATAAGCATATATATATTTTATAAAATGAATTGTAATCAGCTCACTAACACTAAGAGTGTGGCAATCATTCTGCCGCACATTGCCGAACACAGGTAAAAGCTCAACTGAACTGTACATATTATATTGTTTACATAACATATGCACATGTATACATATGTACATGTTCATTAGTGCACCTATATTATTTTATTTTTGTCTGCAAACTTTTAATTTACTGCCACGAAGTGCAACGATTAGGAAGCTTATAATTCAAACAAAATTAGATGTGTTAGCAGTACACATCTACCAGGCACTTTGGCAAATATGAGATATGTTAGCAGCTAAGCTACTAATCTTTTACCAAAATATTTTAGGAATACGTCATTTCACTGTCAATGAGCCAATTGATTTAAAACACTCTTTGACAAATTACAAAATGCATATGTATTTAATTTATTCATATACATATAATATATGACTATTACTTTTAACCATATTTGTGTATTGTCTGTAAGGCTTTCGGTTTTTTATAGCTATTTTAGTCACGCCTAGGAGAGAATTAACTTAATGCACTTACTGTAGGCGAAACTGTTGTCTGCGTAGGCTGCGTGATTTGTTCAATACCCCATACTTGGACGTCAGCACCAGCTTCCGAAAATTTGGTTACTATGATACCTTGGCTGAAAACAGAAAGTAATTTCTAAGCAATAATAGATTTTTTTCTGGTAGCAGTATTATTTATATGAGATGGATGGGCTTATGGATGAGCAACAAACAATAAATTATGTTAGAAAAAATCTAGGATTAACAGGAGTAACTGGAATAAGGAGTAACAGTTAAATTACATAATTCTGCAGTTTGCAAACAGATTTATTGATAAGTTAAGATAATTGAAACAAATAACAGTTGTACACTTTCAGTCAATTGTTGTTTAATCTTAACACATGAAAAATTAGCTGAGTTTGTATTTGTAAACCTATTTGTATTTGTAACTATTGACAAAGTAACGCAACCGCGAATGACTTGCACAGCCGTGACAAATTTTTGGTAAGCTAATTTTGTAAAGTAATTATTATAATGTTCTTACATATTAGGACTGGAAAGCAGAGCCATGAGCACCTGTCTGTTTGCAGCTTCACTGCCGGTGATGTTGAAATCTACAGCCCGCTTAAATCTCTCACCACTCAAACTGTCGAGCGTTGATCTTTTCTTTCGTTTGCTGTTTCCACCATTAAATATAGATAGATCAATGCCATTGTGGCATAGCTTATTGTTAATTGGGGAATAACCAACTAGAATAGCTATGCAAGTTACGCCATTGTTACTGTCGTAAGTAGACGCTTCCTCATCAAACTGTATTTCAGAAGTCGATGTAAACTCTAAATTCAAACCCGGTCCACTACAAAAAAAAGAAATTAGCTGATTGATTGTAAATACCCTAACGCACAATGCTTAGAGCTTAGTTTGTTTTTATATGTTAAAAGACCATGTATCACCAGCTACATAATTTCTCACAGAAATAATAAGTAAGCTTTCATATACTATAAATGACTATTTTGAGATAATGCAGCACTACCTCTGAAGAAACAAAGTGAAAAAGTCTTATGGCACATTCAGACTAGAGAATTTCTCTCGAGAGTTCTCTATGAAAGTTCTCGCAATAAATGGAGCTTGTCCACAAAAAACTCGCGAGAGAACTCTCAGCAACCCTGAGTTTGCAATAACTCGCAAGAAAACTTGCAAAGCCATTCATTAGATTAGATTAGATTACAAATTTATTTTTCTCCATCAATTTGCATTTAACAAAAAAAATTTACAAAAACACAAATGGATAACGGAGAAAGGGTGGCAAAAAACCAAAGGTCACTTGAGTCAACCGCCCTTCTCAGAAAGACAGGTAAACAAAGTAACACTAACGACAGAAAAAATACAACTATGAAAAACACATAAACACCCATAAGTATAAAAATACAAAAACCAGCTATTTGTAAAGAAAAAATAAAGTTAAATATTAAAGATAATATATGATAATATAATATACGTTGTTTGCATGCTTGCATGTTTACTTGTGACTCTCAGAGAGAACTCTTGATTGAACACTCTCTAGTCTGAACATGCCGTCAGAACTCATTTTGGCGCACAATAGCAAATACGCTTTATTCTTATGTTACATAATATAACTATAGAACAACACTCGCAGCAATGTACAAAATCTCATTTCTTGCAAATTTTATTTTATAATAAACAACTTGAAGTGATTCTAAAAGACACTTCCAGGTAACAACATGAAATGTGACATATACTAGAGAGGTATCTACAGATTTTAAAATATAATCATTTAAAAAGTCAATAAAAGGACATAGTATCAAATATTTCTGTTACACAAGTCTTCATACACAGGATAAAATAGATTTTTTTCTCAGGTATTTATATCACATTTGATGAGTTATGAAGTATAAATGGTTAGTAAATACACTCAAGCTTACATGAGGCACTGTTTATGAAAGTTTTGATAAAGCATACAGTCATTATAGGTGTAAGCTATAATCGATAACACAGTATCAAAACTTGATAAGGATAACGTTTACTATTACAGTTTGTCGTTCTAAATTGCTTCAAAGCTGAAGTGCTGTTTAGTCAAAATTGGTTACACATGGCTCCAATGCTGCTGTTACAAGATTTTTACTTTCTTAAACTGGCTAAGCAAGACGACAAACTTGAACCAATGGTGCCAAAATTATTCTCTTGAATTCAATGAAAAAGGTAAGTGACTAGACTGCATAACTTTCAAGACCTGTGCTGTAGCCTTAGCAACGAACATTTGCTCATGAACATTCACAATTTAACACATTTTTAGTACACAAAGAAAATTAATTCAGTACATACGGATATGGATCAACGTCTGCAAGGTTACCACATGCAATATTGTATGCAGCTTCGTCATCATTCACATAAGTATTATAGGAGCTTGCAATAGCTTTCGCCAATAAGTATTTTATTCTTTGGGATTGAAAGAACTAGATCAAAAAATGAAATAGATATTTTTAGCTGTCTGAGTAATCATAAAAATGTTAAACAACATGTAACAATGTATAAAAGCAAGAGCATACAGATTCACTACGTTACTCCTCAAGTGAAATAGAAAACAGTCGAGCCAATGGTTTGTTCATAGGTCATTGGTTTGTTCATCAAAAATGGCACAATCTCACTACGCAAAATGCTTAGAAAACATTATTTTACCTGTATCTAGGTTTAAAACTCGTTTCATTGTAAAGAAATGTTGAATGTGGTGCGTCCACCTTTGAAGATTTGGAATATTCATCAAAAAGAGCATAATCTAGTTATATAAAATGCTCAAGAAACATTATTTTATCTGTATGTAAGTCTAAAATAGACATTTTTCCTGAAGAATTTTACTAAAGACCACCAGCAAAAGATCCATGGAGTCTGTGTGGCATTGTGCGTTATTGAAGATAAAAAAGGAAATAATGCACTTAAGTGTACTGTTACATGTCTTAATACCTGCGGTACTACGACAAGTTAATGAGTCAGACCAGTCAGTGTTATTACAGAACACCAGAAATAAGGAAGGAATATATAGTACAATTACAAGGGGAAAGGGGGAATAACTGAGTGTGCAACAGCTAAGCCAGTTCATAAGTGGATTAAAGGGAAAACTGCTTTTGGAAATTTTATCTGTCATACTACTACAGCTATTTAGCATTTCCCTCTTTGAAGAAATTTGTCCGGAATTTGACAAAACACCTCCGTATGCTCAATGTCTTCTTACAGGATCATTCTTTGATCCAGGTATATTTTTCAGTTCCAACGAAACAATCAAGATTAAGTATGTCCTGTTTCCATAGTACCGAAATGCAGCAAGTACACACAATTGTGCTCTATTTAAATTTCTTAATGTTAAAGCTATCTGGAAACTTTTTAAGTTTTACTGACTGAAAGTACAGTTCAGACACATGCAGTTACTATAGCGGGCATGTCAGTGGTAAATACAATGACAACAAAATCAGTTATATCCAAAACTATTACACAAGGTCTGAAACTGCCATTTTTACATGAAAAGGGTTGCAATGGTTTCAGTTTTTTGCATTTAGACAGAATTTATGATAAAAATTAGGGAAAAACCAAAATACTGATCATAAGCATAGAAAAAAACGTTAAGAATTGCATATTACCTGAGTTTTCTTAATTCCTAACAAGCATATATGAATGCCACGGGAGACTGTAAGTGGATCATCTGCAAACAGCCAACAGATGTTATTAGTTATTAGTTACAAGTCAAATCGCACGTGACAATCTTTTTTTCGCAAATAAAGATCAATTGAGGTGAAGGTGATGGCAGAAAAGTAAAAATATGAACACAAATTCTAAAAAATAGTTCCAACAACTAATCCACTAACCTGGTAATACCTATTAGCATAATACTTATACTAATCCAATAATAGGTGTTATCTATTAATATTCTTTTCATAGTAGGCGAGATTGTAAAACAATTAAAAACACGCCTGCTTATAAGGTTTATGACAACCTGCCTTAAACCATAAGCTACAGTATGCGTTATTACATACTTGTTCAAGATAACTTAATTCTTTGTTCAGAAAATTGCAATTTAATTGAAAAATTGTGTTTGTCCATATTAGAGCAAGAGTTATATGCCGATTTGAAAGTTAATAATTTCCGAAATTACTTTTATCTTATAGTAGTCATTACTTATCTTCTACAGGCCTTTAAAATGCTAAGCCTATTAAACAGAATTCTCAAATTAAGCATAAATTTCCAGAGATTAATTTAAGTCAGTAAGCATATATTCTTGTCTAAGAAGAATGTTAACACATTAAAATTTGCTTACACAGACACACAACACCAGTGTCACATTCCTGCACATCAGTATCCACATCACCATTGGCACACGGTGATCCCTGACCTGCTGGAGTCGGATTGTTACACCTGCGTGTTCTCGATCTCGTACCTTGTCCACAGGTGACACTGCAGGATGTAAACTCCGAGTAGTCGCTGTAGCCACCATTGCGATCTAAGAAAAAAGCAAAGGAAATGGTTTTTAAGGTTTTCAAACACATGCAATAGTGTTTATCCTTTAAAGAATAAAAGCAAATCTGTCGCATCAAAGTCGTTTTAGTGTACTACTAATTTCACTACCTATCTACGTATTAAATATATTTGCTTAACGACATATAGAATGTTCTGTATTTACAACCTTCTCATGAGATTACAATCTTTTATGTTAAAGAATAGTAATAAAAAGCCTCTTAGAGATTTGGATTCACTAACTGACTGACTCACTGCTTTACTTGCTCAATTGTATTTCTGTCGAACAGTGTAGTCTGGACCAGGAAAATTATGACAGCATTCAAGTGCTTTCAACAGTGCAGCTATCCAGCTTGAAGTTGAGGAAATGAAATTGAGATTTAATACTACTCAAAAGGTTGATCTTCTCTGTTAGTTGTACTTCATGGAAGAAGTATGTCTTTTTAGAGTAGCTACTACATATATATAATTTCTGGCCACACTAATTAAGTCTGCAATGTGGCACTGTGTTTAAATTTCACTTGAACAGTGTGTAGGATGTGTTTCAGTTACACCAAGAATATAGGATGCTCACGGTCCATAGCTGTAACATTGTACTTTTGTCATTGTTAAATTACAAAAGTTTACAGCACATTCGACGGAAATACAGGGGAAATGCACTTGAAAATTTTTACTTCCTTTAAACATGCAAAGCGAAATAGATAGAGGCGAACTGAAACTTTTGAATGAAACTAAAGTGCTGGTCAGGCTTCTAAATGTGAGTCACACTTTTTGAAGCATTTAGCTAATAATAATGGAGACTAAGTTAAATTTTAGGAATTTTAGAGTATGTCCCAAAAAAATTGTCTCAAAGTTTACCTATTTGAAGGACACATGAAACTGGAAAAGCAAACAAATTCTAATAATTTAAAACGTTTGCGCCAGCTAATCAAACATCACTCGCTAATTTAGTATGCATGAAAGATTGTCACTGGCTCACCAAAAAAATCTTGTTTTCAAGATAAGGTAATTTATATTTTTGCTTAGCTAGTGAAGTTTGTGCTAAAAATGTTCAAATTTCAAGTTTTCTACAGCGTTGAACATGCAATTTAGTTCTATGCTCAATGCGAAAGCATGTAAATGATACAAAATCTGAAGATGAAATTTTTAGGTTCATGTAAGAAATGAGTTTTCTTGTCCTTTAAATACCAAAAGAATTTTCAAAGGCTGCTTTTGATTCATGCGCCAAAGCTTGCTGAGACTGAAGAAAAATTTGAAAAAATAGACACTGTTTTAAAAAATAGTGTATAGTGACTTTTGAAATACATTGTATAGTAAAAATACATAGCAGCTAGTCACAAAGCTCAGCAATCCTACCAAGTTTCCCTTTTTCTATGGCTTTGTAGTTATTTTACATCAATAATTTAAATCAACACAGTAAATTTTAAACATCAATGCTGGTGCATAGTTATAATATAACAATAAAACATGTGATCAGCTCAAAGGCAAATGTACTCACCATTGCAGTCCAAGAGATTACTTGCAAGAAGGTATCCATCGGTACACAGGCATTTAAAGAATGGGTATGAATTAATACTCACACAGACTGCATTGTTACCACAGGGATTGCCAGTGCATCTGTTTGTTCTTTTGACTGGAAAAAAGAAAAGAGTACAAATAACAATGTCCTTAAGGACTCAATTAGTTAATATCAGTATAAATTTAATTATATTATTAACAGGACTGCATAAAATAGCATGAAATGCTATCCATGTTGCATCAATTTTTAAGTGAGTAATGAATGAGTGGATAGATGGATGAACAAATAAATAATTGAATGAATGAATCATTAAAAAGTCTCAAGTTCAAAGTAAAAGTAAAATCAGTATCTTCAGAAAAAATCCGGCAAAAATCGCAGTAAACAAAGTAGGTTACTTTTTATTCACCTCGGCATTTTGTAGAGTCATATAATTCAAACTCCGGTTCATCACAAGTACATGTTGGCACTCCATTCGCCAAAATACACTTTCCTTCACAGCCTCTGTCAGTGATCTGCTGTTGTGTGCATGTGGTAGCTAAAATAAATGGAAAATTTTACTTACTCTTGAAATATAGCTGAAGAAATTGTTTTTGAGCGCCTTTGTAATAAAATTATTATTTATTGCCACTGAGAGCAAAAGTAAAAACAGATTGCTCAATGTTGCTGTGATTATTTAAGGTAGCTATATTTGTGATGTGAAATTCAAAGTATTACAAAAATAACAAGCTTATAAAACAGGTATCAGCAATCTGTGCATCAATGTTCTTTTTAAAGATGAAAAACATACAGCTATAGTTTTACTGTCAAAAAATGTAACAATATAACAGTTGCAATTGGTTTTATGAAAAAACAGAACAAAAAATTATTCAGAAAATGTCAAAAAATTTAAACTTAGAAGTGCAGTTACTAACTGCAAATCTAAACGAATTGTTTAAAGCAACAATCTGATGCTACACAGCTCTAAAACTCTAGTGTTATTCTTCAAAAAATACTTACATGCATTGCAATCCTTGCCATTTTCAGCTAGAATAAACCCAGTATTGCAAGAGCACTGAAAACTACCTATGGTATTGGTACACAAGTGCTGACATGGACGATTGTTAAGTGAGGTTTCTTGTGAGCACTCATTTACATCGTCGCATTGAAACTCATTCTGTGAATTTTTAGTGTAGCCCGTCTAGAAATTAAGAAGAAAGTATTAAAGCAGAGTACAATGCAGACTTGTTTAGACGGGATAACCTAAAATGAAGTTTCATGGTTATTCAAATTAATCAAAGAATGAATAAGAAATGCCCCTTCCAGTTCAATTTACGTGGTTTTGCAAATACTGAAATTATAGTAAAATTAATTTATCCAAAGACTGATTATTTTAGGTTGCCTAACAACTTTTTAGCATAAACAAAATTAAAAAACATAAAATTGATTAAAAAACTGCAAAAGTGTTTTATGTATAAGCGAAATAAGCCAATGTTTGAGTAAAATAGTTACATATAGCCGAAATTGTATGTATTTTATCAAGTTAATTTTGACCGCTGGTTGCACGATGATTTGCTAGCATCATATAACGAAAACAGAATTCTGGTTTTTCACCTGTCTTGTTTCATAGTTCAAACCGGATTCTTCTTTCAACATACCTTACACTGACATTCATATAAATGGTCTTTTACGACGCAGTCAGAGCTTCTTACATCACACGGATTTGAATCACAGTCATTCACATCTGTGAAAAGAAGATACAGAGTGAGTTTTGCTTCACGGCATAGCTTTGAAAAACTGCGTGTATTACTCACCACAAATTTTGATTACTTGGATAACGTATGCTAAAAAATTTATTGCTGATGTCAAAATGATGCAGATATTTCTCAAAGTGTACAGAATAATTGACAAACTTCTTTAGGAAGACTCTTTCAGGAATTCACCAAAAATCACTGACAAATTCACGAAACAGTTGTTGCAAATTTTAACTTTAAAATAATAATTAACAACGTATTTTTGCAAATAATTAATATAATTACAGAATTTTTATGATTTTGTATTTCAAAATCTACTCCACATTGATTCAAGTGCTTTTAAGGGTAAACTTTGGATTGTTTTAAATTCAAACGTATGAGTCGAACAAAAACTGAAAACTATCAACAGTTTAATAGTAATATACGAGCACAATGTATACAGCTAGTTCACAGTGGTGGCCCTGGAAACTGATGGTTACTTAATAACATGGTTCACTGTTTGGATAATTTATGTAGCTTTTAGCAAGTCAATGGCAAATTATCTCTGTTAATTTATTTAATTCGCCTAGTGAATTCAAGTAAAATCTCAGAACTTGGAATTTGGCTTCAAAAACATTGTTCTTACTAAACAAATTGAAAATCTTGGTCACTAGAAACATGTTAAGTCCAATCGCCATTGTAAGTATAATGTATTTAGCACTTCAAATTGTAAACCAAGTACAATAATCATGTATATCTGAACGCTATTATAACTTATTAATGTTAACATTTTGTAATGCCTGCGAATTACTTAATAGATAGACAAAAATTAAATTTTGGGAGAAAAATTGCAGTCCAGCACATTGAGAATTCCAAAGCTACGCTACTACGTAAATAACAGTCAAGTAAATTTAAGATTAAAATATTGTTGTACTGTAGATCTAAACAAAACTGAAAAGTTAAATGTAAAGAATTCATTTAAACATTATGTTTTAAGATTACTGTTACAGATTCTTGCAACACCGTATGTTGTAATATAATTACAAGCGTACTGAAATGAGTAGATATTCAATTCCTGTCCACATATTATTTTATTAACTCCCTATTATCTGTTTTACTAACATCCTGTTGTCCTTGTAAGCTGTATATTTTCACAAGAAATAATAATAATAATAATAATAACTTTATTATATAATAAGGAACTATAATGAAAGTCTAGGTGGTGTGCAAATTGTTTAAACCTTTTAAAACTTTAAATTGTTTAAAATTGAAAATATTTAAGACTTATTCAGAACAGATGCTGGCAGATATTATTATTATTGTTATTGTTATTATTATTATTATTATTATTATAGTTTTTTATAATGTATACATACACTATATATCAGAAGTTACATACACAAAAATTCATCAATTTATACAGACATTTTAAAAGGATTATTTATAAATAACCCAGTTAATATTATAACATTGTATAGGAAAATACTTACACTCATAAAATATTAGTAAATATACCAAATCATACAATGTAAATCACATTATTGTGCTGCTTTAAACATTACACCAACAGGCCTTGCAGCTACAGTAGGGTCCCGAGGTTAGAGGGGCCCTTGATCATGAAGATCAGCCAAATAATGTATAACTGCATTTACTAGACATTTTTGCCTGCATGAAACTACATAAACATAATTTAAAGGCAAGTTGTTACAGTTTTATAATAGATTTTAACAATAATAATGCATGTTCAGGCTGCAAAAATTTACCTCTGAATGATAGGAACCCTATAAATTATTTTGCAGGGACACCAGCAGTATAATTACACCAATGGAGTTATATTAAGATACATCTATATATATTTTTGAGAGCGTAATTTTACCCTGAAAGCAGAATTTATACCTGTGCCTAATGTGTGTAAACCTACCCAACTCAGTAATATCAGCTGACTTACCAGAACAAATCACTCCATCACCACTATAACCTGGCTTGCATGTACAAGTGAAAGAACCATCGATATTCTCACATAAGGCATTGTCATTGCAATTGTCAGTGCCAAGGGAGCACTCATTTCTGTCTGTAGTCAAAAATGATACATTATTATCTTTTAAAATAAACACTTTCACAAATGCAATTCCTAACTTTGCTCAATTCTGCTGCAAAGTCTGCTGATTTTTAAAAAAATAATGCAAAGGTTTCATAACTAAGATACATAGGTTTTCACATTAATTTTGAAGGCAAAAAACAAATTACAAATCTTAAGATACATAGACCTAAAGGAGAATTTTAATACATAGACCTCATTTTAATTGTTAAACTGAATAAAAGCAGGTTTAATATGCAACGCTAAGTCCTCTTAAGTAGTAGCTAAACTAAAGTGTACTGAGCAGCGAAACTTGTTTACATTTTTATAGTGCTTTATGCATTGAAACAAAAACATAATTCTGAAAACTGTATGCACATTACACATTAAAATTATTAGTGAACACTGTTTTAGTTCATATTAAAATGGGGGTTTAATACAGCAGTTAAAAATTACAATTTCTTGTTAAACATGCAGTATCTAACTTCTCTCTACAAGGGTCAGAAACAATATATTTTGAAAAACATACCTATACAAATCAATGCGTCTCTATCAAATCCATCTAAACACAAGCAGTCATATGGCTTGTTATTGGCATTATTGACACATCTGCTGTTTGGTTGACACAGAGAAACACGCTCACATTCATTGATGTCTGAATATAAACAAACAATGCAACATAACAGCTGTAAACACATTTGATAGCTGAATGAGGAGATATGAAGCCTTGACCAAGAAACACAACTGCTTCGTGTATGTTGTTTGCACAAAGTAAACTGTATTCAAAATAACCACACTATACATGTTAGAGTCAGCAAATATTAATATGAATTTTATTTAAAAAATGCCAAAGCATTATGTGGTAAAAAGCATATTATCAAGGTAAATTACAGATTTAGTCAACAGCCATAATATTGGCAAGGAAATTGCTTCGAACATAACTTTAAAACTGTGCATTCCATCATTCATGAAAATGCAAACTGCTTGTCACTATCATGGCTGTACTTGCAATTTACCTTGATAATGTACATGTCAACATGAAACACACTGATATTTTCTAAATAAAACCCATGTTAATATTTGTCGACTTTAACATGTGTGTACCTAAAAAATAATTCTTGTCTGTAGTCAGTGGTCAGTGGTTTTGTTGTAGTTTATGCTTGTATTAATGTGCTAATGTACAAAATTGATCAACAATTGAGCATTTAATAGCAAGTGCAATAGAAGATTGAAGTCAACCAGAACTAATATATCATGTGCACTGTTAATTACAAAGCACAGGTTTGTGTATTTATAATAATTCTGTTGTCTAAAATTGCCGTAAATCATATCACAGCAGTAAGTACATGTCAGATTTCAGAAAATATAAGTAGAAACGAGTTACAACTAATGACGTATGTTTAATGACTTAAAATATTTTGAAATGTGGAAATTCTAAAGCAAGCTGCATCAAATCCCTATATTGTAACAGTGTCTCAATTACTGATGACATGGATCTACAAGAGTAAACAGTAGTAAAGTATCTATCAAGGCCAAGCATTCACTTCATTGAATACAAATGGATGAGTTTCAAATTTTTCTGTATTCTACTTCTAATTATAATGATAAAATTTATGTAACAATTAATCATTTTTTAATTATGTATAAATTAATTTTCTAATTAGATTAGTTATTAAAAAGATGCAAGAGATCGATGTTTAGGCAGAGTTAATCCTAACTTTGTATTTTTCGCATACTGTATGAATCAGTTATACAGAAGACTTTGGTGTTCTACACGAATCTGTTGAAGGGAAAATGTATAATTTTTGTGTGCTGTACGAAACAACTACAATTCAAAAGGTTTATTTTTCTCTAATATAATACTTATAGTGCAATACAACAAATTATGTAAAGTGTGTTGAGATGGGATGGCGAAAGACCAGGAGGTCATCGAGTCAGCCACCCCTATATAACTTAGGAATAGTATAAAGCACGGCAGACTACATGGTTAAGTGAATAATACGTAGTTAGATCTTAAGTGTAGCAAATAAACAAAATGCAAAGCAGTTATATTATCATTATACCAATGGAAAAAAAACAAGCAAATAATGCAGTTAAATATTAAAACAACAACTAAACAAGATGCAGTTAAGACATGAATGCAACAACAAAAAAGCAAGCAATGTGGTTAAATCATAAATGCAGCGAATGAACTAAAATGCAGCAAATGAACGAAAATATAGTTAAATCATGAATGCACAACAACAAAAATAAAACAAAAAGAAGAAAATTTGTGTAGTAAGTCTTAAATGTAATAAATGAACAATAGCAATCAGTAATCATAATGTGACAAATATACACAAAAAGCAAGCAATGCAGTCAATTTATAAATGCAGCTAATAAATGAAAAGCAACCAAAAAAAACTGTAATTAAATTTTAAATGTGACAGTTTTAAAAAAAGCAAATTTAATCATAAATATAGCAAATATATTCAAGCAGGCAAGCAAGCATATTTCCAATTCGACTGCAGATGTTCAGCGACCTACCACAATAGACCAAGGTTTCAAGCTAACCAATAGCAAATCCAGTAAAGCACAAAGAGTGTGTTTTTTTGTTTTTAGGAATAGCATAGTAAACCCATCTAATGCATTACCAGCACCAAATACCATTACCTTGTAGACACAAAGTGCACAACCTTTTGTTTTTTGTATGAACCACCTAAACGCAAAGCGCATAATCTTTTATAATCTGCACGAATCAGTTATACACAAAGCGTGTAATTTTTAGTATTCTGTATGAATCAGTTATACAATGGGTAATATTTTCTATTTTGTCTGACTGACTAAATTATAAACAAAGCGTATACCCCTTGGTGTTCTACATGAATCAGTTGTACATGACTTTTGGTATTCCACGCGAATCAGTTGTACATAAGGCGTACGACTTTTGGTATTCCATATGAATTAGTTGTACATAAACCGTATGACTTTTAATATTCCACATGAATCAGTTGTGCATAAAGTGTATGACTTTTGGCATTCCACGTGAATCAGTTGTACATAAGGCGTACGACTTTTGGTATTCCATATGAATTAGTTGTACAAGTAATTTTATTTCACTGATATTTAAAAGGTATCTTTGGATTCACTGAATCAGTTGTACATAACGTACACTTTTGTATTCATGAATATTGTACATGACTTTTTATTCCACATGAATCAGTTGTCATAAATGTATGACTTTTGGATTCCACTGAATAGTTGTACATAAGGAGACTTTTGGTATTCCATATGAATTAGTTGTACATAAACCGTATGACTTTTAATATTCCACATGAATCAGTTGTGCATAAAGTGTATGACTTTTGGCATTCCACGTGAATCAGTTGTACATAAGGCGTACGACTTTTGGTATTCCATATGAATTAGTTGTACATAAACCGTATGACTTTTAATATTCCACATGAATCAGTTGTGCATAAAGTGTATGACTTTTGGCATTCCACGTGAATCAGTTGTACATAAGGCGTACGACTTTTGGTATTCCATATGAATTAGTTGTACATAAACCGTATGACTTTTAATATTCCACATGAATCAGTTGTGCATAAAGTGTATGACTTTTGGCATTCCACGTGAATCAGTTGTACATAAAGCATATGACTTTTGGTATTCCATATGAATCAGTTATTTACAAAGCATATAACCTTTTGTGTTTTGTATGAGTCGAGTCAGTTATACACAAAGCGTATAACTTTTCATATTCAAAATACTACCACTACTACTACCACTAAAACTACCATTACCAGTGCTACCAAAACTATCACCAGCACGATTACAGTTACTAATAATAAAAAAAGTGACGTTTACCTGTACAAGTGGTTTCCGTGTCTTGCTCATAACTGTCGCTGATGCAACTGCAGTGGAATGATCCAGCATCATTTGTACATGTTACGAAGTTTCCTGCCTGACAAACATCACTCCACTGAGGCTCATTACACTCATCAATATCTTAAACAACATTATAAAAGGAAAGTAGAATAACAGCAAGATGAAGCAAGCTGGAAAACTCTATATATTCTTTTAACAAAAGCTTTTTCCTTCCTATGGTTCATAACTTAAATTTTTGAAATGCAACATGATTTAATCGAAACTGCTAAAATGGAAGAACAGTAGTCGCCGCTTAATAAAATCATGGATAATAAAACCAACCACATTTTAAAATGATTTAGGCATAGTACAGAATTACCCCCAAAGACTCTATTAAGAAAATTCGGTTAATAAAACCAATGTGCAGTTTAATAAGGTCATATTTTTCAGTAATAGTAAACAAAAGCAATACCAAAATGAAGAAATAAAATTTATATTTGGTAGTTTGCTTATTTTTCAAGATGCACAGTTTAAATTCAAGTCCCATTTCCTACATTATTCTCTTCTTAGTTAAAGTCGACTGTACATCTGCTAAAGTACATATTAGTCTGCTGAATGAGTCATTCTGTACGCAAGTGAGTTGATTGCCCCGTGTTTAATATTATGTAGTGTTAATTAGGGTGTTCAAAGCATTTACACACTTTACCTTGCCAAATACACATGCTTGCAACAGGCCACTACATAATAACCATGTGGTGGTTTTATTAAGCAGTGATTACTGTACTATCACAATAAGAAACTTTAAAAATATACGTAGCATGACGTTTATTACATTTAGAAAATTAATCAATATTGCTACATAAACACTTCAAACTGCAAAGACTATATAGGCTCATTTGTTTAAAATGATAAGTCTTGCATAATACACACTGCATTCTTTCAAGAACAGTAAGCTGCATCCAAATTACTTGCTTAAAAATTGTAAACTAAGCTCAAGTTACCTACCGTCACAACTGACTCCGTTTTGGTTTAGTGTATATCCTGACGGACAAGTACAAACTTCATTTCCCTCAATTGACACACACGCATGTTCACATCCTTGCGTATTGTCAAATTCGCAAGTTTCTGCAACTGAAAAAATGCAAAACAATTATATTCGTAGATGATAAAATGCAATACAAGGACAGATAAAGTCTGAAAATCAAATTCTATGTATACATTTGATATGTAGCAGCACGGTATCAAAAAAAAATAGTTTGTACTTGTTATTTCCATTTTCCATTTCTATCTTATTTCTTTAAGGCATCAGTAAATAGTTGTAAGGTAAATAAAAATTAGTTTCAACAGAAACAAAACAATAGCAACTGAGAATATCATCACTATATTGAAGATAAGCATTAACCAGTTTGAACGTTTTGGCATTTTACTTCTGCCTTTATCAGAAAAAATATGTCAGTCATAAATACAAACAGTAGAATTAATAACTGTAGAGAAATACTTTGGAAATAAACAGTGATGAAGTCATGCCTTTGACTAAGTAACCAAATTTGAAATCCAATTCAACCAATAGCAATACACACCATCTTGCATGATCACACAAAGCGCAACAAAATGCCTATGGCCACATTGTTCACAACACATCACTGCATTCTAGAACAATACACATAGACCGCTTGACTGATACCTCACATGTCTAGCAAACATATTTTTATTGACAAGCTAAACTGCACCAAAATTAAACAGCACATTTGCAATGGTGCTTCGAAATTAACCGACAAGCCAGTGATGGGAAATATATTTCATAAAAACTGCACTGCCTAAGCTTTAAAAACTTTTCAACTTATGTGTGTGTTCAACAGTATGTGTGTGTAACTGACATTTACAAAAACAGAAGGGGTAGTAAGTTCCACATTTGGGGCACCTTGTCTATCCGAGGGTAAACTTCTAACTATTGGTGTGGTTTGTATCAGACATAACACCTCACTTCTAATTTAGCAGTTATAGCAAAGATAGTAACCTAAGCAAGTAAAACCATCAGACTGTAGAGTTTCATCAGCATTTGGACAGGAGCAGAAGTATGCTCCGACAGTATTTGTGCAAGTACCATCACACCCACTGTCGACGGTACACTCATCATTGTCTGAAAAAACAGAAAAAAAACTAAATAACTGCAGCCCATTATCAAAGGTGATATCATAACAACGATGTTTAATGTCACAATAAATAAGAAAAGACCCCAGGTAACAAATGTTAAAGTTTGATCAGACAAGTCCCTATATATTGTATCATCTACCTATCTATGTAAATGAATATTCTAGTTGTTTCTAGTTTTAGTTTTGTGCACAATAGTTTATAGTTTTGCACCGGTCGCATTTGTCTTTAGCAGTGTTTTAATATATATAAGCTTAAATCCAATACTTCTAAAAATGCTACCCTTTTTGAAATCTGACTTCTGTAACTACCAGAGAATAAAAATCTTAAGTTTCACAAACTGCCACTGAACATATGCGTGAACAATGCATATACACCTTATGTATCACCACAGCTCAAACGACTGAACTCAAGAGTAATGACCAACTGTTAATAGACTCAGTGGGTTACAAATGGATATGTTTTTATATTTTAATGTCTGAACATCACGGAAACAAAAGTTTTCCAGGCCTGCTTGCTCAATGCATTATCTGAGTGAAAACAGTGCGAGATTAGTTCATCATATAAGATAAAACACTGACCTTCACAGGTAGCACCGTCGCCACCAAGTGTAAAGCCTGGTCCACACAAACAGGAAAAACTACCATCTGTGTTCACACATTCCTGATTGCAAATATTAGAATTTGTAACACATTCATTCACATCTGTCAAAACAAATGGAACAAAGAGTTTAATGGCTTTAAAGGTGCCTGAATTAGACTAACAATTAGTATAGTAGCCTACTTTTCTTATGACTTAAAGCATTAATTCAATTCGTATTCAACAAATCCCACAAAACATAGTTTCCTCGGATGTGAATGCAAGCTTTGACACTACTTTCTGAAAACATGTAGTCAATACATGAACATCAGGAAAATGTATATTAAAATTTTCTGACACTTAACTCTACCACACCATTGGAAAAACATGTAAAACAAAAATGTAACAATTTCAATTTTGCAGAGCAGGAAAATACTTCTTAGCAATACATTGCATAAGTACAAGACATTTTCCTCTGAAAAAAACACAAAATGTCAAGATGCTACAAATACATGGTCAAAAAATAGTGTGCAAAATGTCAGTCATTTTCAAATTCCTCGATAAACTGGAATAATGGTTTGGGAAACACAATTTTGAAACTTAACAATGTGCAAATGAAACAACAAACTGCAGAAAAATTAGAATCACGTTTTAGGTTACGAAAACTAATTAAATTCAGATGAATTTAACTAGGAGATGATCTTACCAACACAGTCAGCGCCAAAGCCGTAATAGCCTTCGTTGCAGTTACAACTATAGCTGCCGTCATTGTTCTCACAGGTGCCATGAGTACACGGATTGGACAAACACTCGTTTATGTCTGTTATCAAAATTGTAATATATAAATTCGTCAGTAATTAACAATTTCAATATATGGAATGATTGTCTCAGGCATAGAGTAGTCGCATAGCTAAAAAGATCAAATTCATTCAGAGGCTTATTCACTAATAGACTAATTAAGGTACCAAATTTTAAGAGGAGATTATTAAAAAATTCTTATTCTCCTTGGAAACTGCATATCCTTTTATATCTATATAAAGCCCGTATTTTATAGCACACTGCAAGCAGTTATGGAGTCCATTTTATATAAGCACTATATAAAAAAAGTACAATTATTACATACTTTTTATTACGTATGTAAAACATACTGCACCACAGCAGTTGTGTCTGCTTACATATGCAAATATACATAATTAACAATAATCATGCAGGCACTAAGTAACACACAAGTTATTGTGTATTATATCTCACATATAAACAATCATCAATACCTAATACTGATAGATGGGCAGAACTGGACTTTCAGCCTAAAGCGCCATAATTTATTGATATCCCCCTGTAATTATTCATGTAATCAAGAACTAGGAAGATAGTTGCCTACTCTTATTCCACTAAGATAAATGACGGTTCCAGTAAACAATCCACTAAAGTTACTCGCAGTGACGTTAATATGTTAAATTTTAATGAGGCAGAAATAATTTAGTAATTAATTATAGTAGGTGGATATTGATTCTTTATGAAAATTTAAACAGTCTAGCAAGCGGGAAATTTGCAAAATACACACTCAAAAATACGAAAAGGAAATAAAAATGTACATTAGTAAGTTTATATAGGACAATACATACAGTAGATTTTATTCCTACATATGACAACGCATTTACCTTCACAGTGTGTAGCATTGTGCATGTTATAACCAGTGTTGCAGCTGCAGGTAAATGAACCGTAGTTGTTGATACAGAGTTGCTGACAATCGTGAATTTCATCCTCACACTCGTTCACATCTGAGTAATAAAACAGAGAAACTTTTTTAGTGGGTTCCATGGACCTGGCGAAAATGGCTGGTTTAACGTCGTCGTGACAGTAGCGACTTTTCAAAAACAGTGGGTTTCACCAGGGTCATGACAACGAAGAACATTCCAAAACCAAAAATTTCTATGTTCCAGTTTTACCAAATAGTCCCAAAAAGCGTTTTCATTATTGTGGCCAAAAGCTCACTGGTTTCGATTCAGTTGAGTGCAGAAAATTTTAAAAAGATGAAAGTTTGTTGCTGGCATTGCAAATCTGCCATAAAGTGGTCTGAATATACACCAAATATGCTGAAATATGTTCCCAAATACTCCTGACATTTATTAATAATTTCAAGACCTGGAAAAACTTAGAGAACATTTGAGACAAGAGTGTTTTCCAGAATGCTGAGACAACCTTGGGGTTATTTTCAACAGTTTGGAGAACCTTGGTTGTCAAGCAGTTCTTTAACAATGGTGCTTAAAAACTCATACAGACAAATACAATATTATGACTTTAAAGTTACTGTGACATTTTCACAAAGCATTACAGCAGAAGGCACTGATGGAAGAAAACCACTGTCTTATTAGCTTTAATGCACATTCATTAGTTATAGTTTTAATGTCAAGATTATTGATAATAATAGCACAAATCTACAATTAATTTAATTTTGAAACCAAACTTTGAAAAACAGAAAATGCAAAAATGTTGGGACAGAGAATGTTGGGCAACCCAGCAACATATTACTTACAAAGCCCTAGCAATCTTAGTATCATGACAATTCAAAGTTCACTCCCAGTTCATATCCAGGCTGTGTTCCAACTTTTCAACATTTCCTGTTTTTAAAGTTTGGTTTCAAAATTAAATTAATTGTGTGTTTGCACTATCAACAACATTAATGCTTATTAAAAATCATATGTGCGATGTCAAAATCATACTTACCTTCGCACTGCACTTTGTCATCGGCCATATTTCGGTACCCTGGCCCTATGCAATCACAGCGATGTGTTCCATTTAAGTTGACACATGTACTTATTCCATCAATACAGCCGTGATTTGACTGAGAACATTCATTTATATCTGAAACATGGGACAGAACAATGAATCCATGTCATATAGTTACTGATTTTCCATATAATTTTGTATATCTGAGTTTTATGTTTTTTCCTACAATCTTGTATGCATGCCTCAGTGGGGCAGAGCTGCCAGGCACTGGGTTAAACAACTGGGATGTTCACCTAGTTAAGCGTTTACACAAGCTGGCACAACTAGAAAAAAAAATAGTTTTTTTATTTCCTGGTTTAGTGAGATGTAGTGGCTGTTTTATAAAAAGAGAGCTTAGGCAGGGAGTGGAACAGACTGAGTGGCACTCTCTCTCAGACTAACACTGACAACTATGCTTGTAAGACAGGCAAACTTGTAAAACTGCCTCGCAGTTTTGGGTCAACTGAAACAATTCATTATTACAGTATTACATTCTGGGTTTGGCACAGTAGAAAGTAAATTCCCATCATAGTACTGCGTTCTGGACCGAAAAGTCAAAAAGCGTTCTATAACTTTGGAATAAACAAACGGTAGAAAAGAAATGGTAATCATTATCTGTCGTAACCAGCACAACACTACACGGCAACCACGAGCGCACCACAATATAAAGAACTACAATAACATCTACAGTAAAAGAAACAGCGGAAAACCAGGTATTTCAGGTTTTATAAATCAAATGTTAATTCTAACATTTTTGGTGAATGTCATCAGCTAGCATAGTTAATATATTAAGAAAAGGAAAAGTAGACTACAGATTACTGCAACTTTTGCTTGATCACCATTAGTTTTACTGCCAAAATCACCATAGTTCTTGACACCCCCTGTAATTTTCACAGCAGCCACTGCAGCTTCTGTCCACTAGAGAAGAGCACTGAATGTTCGAATTCGATTCAAACAAGTTTCTTTAGTTCGAATTTGTTTCGAACGAATATTTTTTAATTAGAATTTGAACCTAAAGTTATAGATTTGAATAATTCAGCACTTCAACCACATGTTCTTTATCTCTAAAAAGTTTGAAACAGCATGCAAATACCACAATTTCGCTGCGGCTTCTGTGCAACATTTTTAATAAACTAATAATGGTTTTACTGTAGAACAAGATCAAGTACTATGCATGATCTTTGTAAGACCACTTTTTATTTGTGGTTCGGAAACTTTCTCGAAAATCTTTCAAACTCAATTCAAATTCGATTCGAATTCGAAATTCGGTTTGATTTGAATTCAAAAGTCACAAATTCGATTTGATTTGAATTCGCATTCTGATAGAGAATGCTCACCCCTACTATCCACCACTGCCATCACGAGTACCCCCATTTTATTAACACAAGCTTCATCACATCATTTTAAAAGCAGTTTTGTTTTGTGTGGTATACTTCAAAGAATCATACAAAATATATGGTAAAAAACAAAAGCCACAAGACCATCATTCATCCAATTCATCCAATGAATCATACGTCCAGGGACATGATTCTGCTCACCTCCCTATGCCAGGACTCCCTGCTTGCCGCAATGCCCCAAGTGCATTTATTTTTAAGAATCAATGCTGAAATGTTTAAATCTTTCAATGCAAAATCTAAATATGTTAACATTTGTCCTCCTGAAGGTTTTTCAGCTGGTTCTATGACTTGTTGAAGAGCTATCTTCACTGGAATATCATCAAGTAGTCTAAGCATATGCCCAATCCATCTTAAACGGCATCTTTTTATTTTTCTTGTCCAGGGTTCTTCTTTTATTTTTTAATATAGATCTTTGTTTGAAATTTTCTTTGGCCATCTAATACCCAAAATGTTTCCGTAATTTCGCCTTTGAAATGCATCAATTTCAGCTTTATGATTTGCTTTTAATGTCCAGAGCTCAGAGTTATACAGAAATACAGTTTCAACTAAGGCTGAGAATATTCTAATTTTTGTTTCCAAAGAAATCTTCCTATTCTCAAAACCTTTTGTGAGTTTTGAGTAAGCTGATAATGCCATTATCTTCCGTCTTGATATGTCATCTTCTGTTGCTAGCAGACTACTGAGATACTTGCATCTTTACAACGAGATCCATTCTGTTCAGTTTCTCCTCTATTGAGTTTTTTATTTCATCTATTTCTTCTTTGTTTCTTGTAATCCATGCCACTTCATCAAAATACTGCATAGATATAGTAGTTGACATACTTTGTAGAG
This sequence comes from Tubiluchus corallicola, assembly GCA_030141605.1. NCBI lineage: Eukaryota > Metazoa > Priapulida > Priapulimorpha > Priapulimorphida > Tubiluchidae > Tubiluchus > Tubiluchus corallicola. Next base: position 24,647 of record JAQGDQ010000435.1, on the reverse strand, counting down.
AGCTGTAACTGTGTTCTTGTCTTATTTCATTCGGTATTAATTCAAGATCAAGAATTGTGTAGTTGTGTTCTTCTAGGTCTTTCAATGGTATAACTTTGTCCTCAGTGAGAGCTATGGCAAGATATAAAGTAAAAAGTACAGGGCTTAGGCAGTCACCCTGAGGTACTCCTTTGTTTGTAGAAAATGGCCACAAGACCACAGACTATAGCGCACATTAGTAATAACAGCAATCTTTTCTGCCAGTTTGACCAGGTTTTTGGCAATAGGCATTTTGTGGTCCACATATTAATTTTTTGGCCAACAGAGGACAGCACTACTGTTTATTTTCAGTAACCTAATTGATGAAGTGTGCAAGTGTGCTTGGTGATAAGACATATCAAGACGGAAGATAATGGCATTATCAGCTTACTCAAAACTCACAAAAGTTTTTGAGAATAGGAAGATTTCTTTGGAAACAAAAATTAGAATATTCTTACCCTTAGTTGAAACTGTATTTCTGTATAACTCTGAGCTCTGGACATTAAAAGCAAGTCATAAAGCTGAAATCGATGTGTTTCAAAGGCGAAATTGCAGAAACATTTGGGTATCAGATGGCCAAAGAAAATTTCAAACAAAGATCTATAAGAAAAAATAAAAGAAGAACCTTGGACAAGAAAAATAAAAAGATGCCGTTTAAGACGAATTGGGCATATGCTTAGACTACCTGATTATATTCCAGTGAAGATAGCTCCTCAACAAGTCATAGAACCAGCTGAAAAACCTTCAGGAGGACAAATGTTAACATATTTAGATTTTGCATTGAAAATTTAAACACTTCAGCATTGATCCTTAGAAATAAATGCACTTGGGGCATTGCGGCAAGCAGTGAGTCTTGGCATAGGGAGGTGAGCAGAATCATGTCCCTGGACATATGATTCGTTGGATGATGAAGTGTGCTTGGCACACGCAAGCATCATTGCTACAGGCATACGTGTCAGTTAATTTGCATATTAAACATGACGGTATTGTCTCGCATACAGGTCAGTCAGAATAGCATTTTCGTTACACAAGCAGTGAAGTGGCTAACAGTCATTGTTTAACATTAAAAACATAAAACAAAGAATCACCTTATTGCAAACTTAAAAGAACAAAACAAACAAAATAAGCCATAGTGGTTTATTAACTTCTGGCATTCACAGTCATAATCTAATTAATGACAAACTAAACTTACCACTATAAATTTTTTGGTAATTCATAAAACTAAGCAAATTTCCACATGGAATTCAGTTTCGTTTATACAACCATATATCACAAAGTCTAGCACAGTGCATTTCTTATCATTTCCCATACAGTAAGTGCAGAATTAGGCCAATTATATAAAACTCTTGATTATCTAGATTAATACTTCTGCTTGCTTGTCACATGGGATAACAAATCTCAATAAATGCTGCAATTTCATTATTTAGTAGCAGTTATATTAACTATGTTAAAATTGTCTGAAAGTTTTGATTACTTTTTATTAATTTTTTACACTAGCAATGTAGTTTAAAAAGGAAAGGCTTACCACTACAATCACCATCGACAAACACGTAACCCATTGGGCAGGCACAGACTGTCTCCTCTGTTTGCAAACTGACGACAGCACACAAAGCTGTACACCCACATGCATTTTTCTCGCTGGCTGTACATGCAATTATACCTAAACATCAGTAAATGTGTTAGCAAAAATGAATTACAGTGAGAGGACAGCAATTAAACAAATTTAAATGAGTGAGAAACTAAACACAAAAAGTGTTAATCGTTTAATAGCAATTTCAGCATATACACTTTGATAACTTTAACACTTTTTTTCTGTTGCTCTAAACATCTATTGTAGACATAGAGCCACTCTCCTTTATTACAGCTCTCCACTTTCCTGTCTGCAGCTAAAATTATTAATTCCTCTGATGCCATTGTTAGGTTTGGTCTCAGCTCTTCTAAATCTTTATTAATTCTTGATAACCAAGTTGTTTTTGGTTTGCTTGGAAGTCGTTCAGTAGGTTTCAGAGCCTCGTTTAAGGCTAATCTTACTGGTGTTGTTTCTGACAAACTCATTAAATGTTATCCATTTTAGCCTTCAGATTCTGATTTTAGTGATCCAATGTTCTTTTTTGGTTCTATTATGCAGCTGCTCATTTGAAATGATATATGGCCATTTTATTTTTAAGATTTTTTTGAGTAGGACTCTGTGAAACATATTTATTTCTGCTTCCTGCACTGCAGTCAAGCCCCACATTATTAACACTGTTCCACTTGAATTAATTATTATTGTGTTCTGCCAAACTTCAGGGTCAATGATTTGCAGGGTAATTAGTAAATAATAATTAATTACTGCAGCTATAATCTTAATGCAGCGATATATCTTTACATGCCACCAAACGTAATAGTGTGGACTGGAAAGCAGAAACTCTAAGTGCATCCATTTTTTTCTTTAAATAATTTAAAAGGCACTTCAATAATATTATTTACGTGTGCATGTCGCTTGGTTTCCACTGTCTAACTGAAAACCCACTGCGCACGTGCACTGAAATGATCCGTCAGTATTTTGGCATCCTTGATGGCACGGCAGAGATTTACTGTATAAGCATTCATTAAAATCTGGAACAGAAAGTGAACATTTAGTATGACTACCATCCAATTGTTTTGTTATAGGTAATATTTAATTACAAGTATTCGTGCAATAAAATATTACAATTATAAATGGTACAATTTGATGATAAAACATGTAAAAAATAAGAAATCATGCAGTGGGACTCATTACCAGACTTGCAGCAGAAGACTTTCTATAAGAGACAAACAAAATAATTAAGATTCCCATTGTAATTTATTGTTTATTGTTATTTTAAATGTCTTGGTTTTTGTAATTTGCAAAGTATGGCTTGTATTAAATAAAATGTTACGTATAAAAAAAGATTCTCATTCACAGCAGAAACTACTTGGATTAAAATCAGTTTTTATTATTCTTTTTTATTCTTGTGACATTTTGTTTCTTTAATATCTCAAAAATGCAGAGGGCTAAGGGCATGAAACTCATACAACGAACTCCCCAGGCGGGGAGATTTACATTTATATGTAAATCGTTACTCCGGTTACAGTCTTTGTGTTTTTGAATTTTATCATGCATATATATTTTTAAATCTCACCCGGTTTCAACAAAAAAGAATTTGTTACATAAATTGCAGGATACTTTGTAAATGCCAAAGTTGTTTTTTAATTCAGAAGGATTATTATTTTGACAGAACTGACGTAGCTTATTATTGTATTTGAATACCAGTCTAGTGTATTGTAAAAGGAGAGCTGTATTAAAAGTCTCTAGACAAGGTGCATACAGGACATATTTTAATTTAGGCTAATTATTATTAGCAGCCGGAGTAACCAAATTTTTAGATATTTTGAGCAATGAGAAGATTTAGCTTTATGTAGTGTTTTTACAATGACTTTTCAGTTAAAGAGGTTTCTATATGGGTTAATTCATCTTCTAAATAATTGTTGTCACAAATATGTAATATTCTTGGAACATGCCTTGTGCTAGGAGGTGCATGATAAAATAGTGCAAATAGAGTTCAACGGCATTGGTAGGGTTTCTGTAAACTGAGAAAGTTAAATGGGTTATATGATTATGAATGAGAACATCTAAGGGGAAGGCATTTTGTTATCACATTCAGCATCATAAGAAAATTTTTTATAGTAGCGTAAAGAGAGTTAAGCTAATACATGAAAACTTTACAATAAAAATTTGGAAAGACAAGACACAAGACATCATCCACATTGACATAGTCAACGCTTAGGTTGTAAATCAGATTAAAGAGGTAAAATTTCGGATTCAGTATGTTCTCTAAACAAGTTAGCCAGAACGTGTGAAAAAGGGTTACCCGCAGCCATACCAAATATCTGTTCAAAGAAATTGCCATTGAACTGAAAGTAGGAATTTTTTGTACAAAGTTCAATTAAGCAGCCAACAGGAACTGGAAAATCAATTTCACGATGAGCTAATTTCCTCTTTAAAATGTTAAAAGTGGGTTGAATTGGCACATCAGTGAAAAGTGACTGAGCATCAAAGAAAACAAATTTGTAATTACCAGAATGATACGTACTCTATTAAGCAGGTCCAAGTTATGTTGAAGGCGAGCCTAATGTTTGAGACAAAGTTTTGGCTAGAAATTTAACAAAGTAATAACTGGATGAACATTGGCTGGAGATGACAGGTCTTAGTGGAACATTATTCTTATGAATTTTTGGCACATCATAAGCATAGAGCAGTGATGGCAGTTTTGAGTGAAAACATTTCAGGGTGCCTTTATATTTGGGAAGGTTCGAATGTGCAAATATTAAAATGCCATAAATAATAAAGTTAATTATTTTGCAACTTTCTGAAACTCGCTGATAACTCGGAAAAGAAAACGTTCATGTGGTTTCATAGTGTGCTTGGTTATGAAGAACAGCAACACAGGACCTAGTTAAAAAGTGAACGGGTAATTGGCTACGGCAAAAAAATTGGTAGGGCTGATTTCATTAAAACAAAATGCATTTCTTAGGTAACCAAGCACGGCAAATTTAATGGAGGCAATATTATGACCTTCAGAGCCTTGACCTACGTATTGACCACTGGTGAAAAAGTGACAAATTCCCTTTTCACTGAAATTTTTAATATCAAGCACAACATTGCTTATGTACATGTTGTACATGTTTGAAAAACATTTTTACTCAAAGATACAAAACAGAAGTTGTCACTTAACGATTCTCCAGCCACAGAAGCAGAATCTTACCACAGTTTTGTCGCAGTCAATAATATTCAGTAGCCCTTAACTATTTTCTACACATGCTGGTGACAATAAATATATGCTAGCCAGATTATAACCCGTGATTACTGATTTTGTACAATGCTTAAAAGACCTGTTTAACATATGTAATATGTATAAACTAGACCTTGAAATGATACATTGATGCGTAGTAATATCGTTTACCACGATACCTGTATCGTCAAAGTGCATGAATATCTGATTCGTCAAAGTGATAATCTGAGTAATTGAAATTTAGCTTGCGCTGGATTGTCCACTGATAAAAGCAATGGGCAGTAATTCAAACTGCAGCTGCGTCTACTGTAGATGCTTAACAATCAGTGCCATGGATCGTAGCACTAGCAAACTTGACACAGGCAAACTTGATGCTAGCAACCAAAGCCACTGAAAGCGGAATTTGTTTAGAATAATAAGTAGTAGGTTAGTTAATTACGTAATTATGTTTTTCTGGACACATAATGAATGTAATATGGAAGTAATAAACAAAAATTGAACATTTGGCCAGTCATTTTAGGATTAAGCAACTCTAAAATTGCTTGATTGATAGTTATATTTAGCATTTATTATAAACAGCTTCATCTAGTTGTTTTTTTATAAGGATTGCAAACTTTAAATCTGGTATATTGTGATTTGTATTGTATCGCAAGGTTAGTATTGTAATACGTAACATATCGTAACTTGGGTTACAGACCTACTATATACACGTACGTATCTAACAGCACATATCACATGCTCCTTCCATAAGATTTAAAAATTTGCTCTTAAACTAACCTCTCAAAAGCAAGAATATGACTTAAATGGAAAATTAAATTAAAAGAAATCAGACCAAGTTACATTAATAATTTAAATCGACCAAAGTAAAATATTGATTGTAAACAGTAGGGCGTAGCTAGTAATAAGACAATGTAACAATTTTACCGGAACAAATTTGAGACGATTCATCCCATACGTATCCAGCTTCACATAAACACTGGTATTCTCCATTTTCGTAATTACAAATTGCATGACTTGGACATGGATTGTTTGCATTTTCACAGTTACCTATTTCTGGATAAAAGAAACAGCAAAGTTCTAGAAACTTGGTGCAACCAAATTAAGCTCTAGAAAATCAGAAGACGTGAAAAAGTCCCCGATAACCTCTCAAGTAGTTTAGACTTTCTGAGGCAAATTTTAAATAATGAGCTGTGAAAAAATTTCCACCATCTTAGCAACCATATTTAAAAGTTTATAAATTATTCAGTTATCAACATTTCCATGGCAAAAGGTGCTGCAAAATGAAATGTGTTCCGTTAATTAGTTGAGCTAGTTTTATAGAGTGAGTTTTGCAGCAACAGAAAGTGTAATTAATTAGTCAGTGTCATATTAAATCTCTCAATAAAATATTAAATGTTTCATAAAACCTCAATCAACCTTTTTAATTTGCAGTACGAAAAAGTCAACGCGGGCTTACAAAATTTTCTTGGTATTTTGGTGCAGATATTAATGGAAACTATGAAACTATACTAATTTTTGCCTACCAGGAATGCAACCATCACAGCCTTGCGTATAGCCAGCATTGCACGAGCACTGGAAGCTCCCATCCGTGTTTTCACAGGTAGATGTTGCATCGTCGCAGGTGTTTAATGTCGAGTTATTGCATTCATCTATATCTATTATAATAAAGTATTACACTAAGATATGTTATAATGCTTTCAAAATGAAGGCTGCATATTTGCTATTATAGAGCAATAACAATGAAGAATAGCCATGTGGTGATGGAGCGTGCATGGTTGCAAAGTGAAGCAATGCCAATTTGATTAGAAAATGAAAGTTGTTTAAGTTATCATACTAGTGTGGCATAGGTATGCGGTGCCTATAATAAAAACATTAAATTAAACTAATTGATGACAATAATTACACTACGCTTTACCGGCTACGTAAACACACGTGCATCAACGGAAGTTTTCATGAGAAGGATCCGGATGTGAAAACAACTACGCCAACAACCAATCAAGAGCCTGCAGAGCTGAGCGCGTGATTTAGTATACTGCCTATTAAGGTCTGTGCACGTGATCCGCCCGTGTTAACAAGACAATAACCAATCAGCAGTGTGTAGGTGGGCACGTCATCTGTCCAGAGTAGTATTTAAGGAGGACAGATCCAGAGGAAGAGACATTCGTTGCTGACAAGGTCTGTTATTACAAGGCCTGATAACAAACTCTCCTACCACAAGAGTTGCTGACAAACTCTGTTAACACAAGAGTTGCTAACAAGCTCTGTTATCTCAAGAGCTGCTAATTAGAAGCCCTGAACCATAATAAAGCCATTAAATAAATAATTCAAAATTGTCTATCAAAGCCGACATTTCTCCAATGTCAGTTTTCCTGCGATAAACTTCAAGAACTAATTTGTGCTGAAGTGTGCCTTAGGCTTAACAGTCAGATGAACCCAAGCCATTTGTGCAAAGTACCATCATCTGCACACCTTTCTGTTACGTGAACCCCCCTAGCCGCGTTACACTAGCTCTAAGTTCTTATGTGGTTTCTACTGGTCCAAAGTCTCAACTCAGGGATTATCTTTCATTGTATTCCTCTCTAACTATTTATAGTAAATGTGCTGTGTGAGTGTGCAAAAATAATTCATAAAAGCTTGCACTTACTTTAACTTGGTTCAAATAGAACATAATTTATAAAATAAATGGTATGCACTGAAGCCTGTATGTTGAGCTGTGCATTTTACCTATACATGTGCCTTCTTGCAGTAAGTACCCAGTTGTACACACACACGCAAATCCACTTGGAAGTGTCTTGCACTCCTGATTAGTTCCACATACATCTCTAGAAGAGCAAATATCTAATGCTAAAACAAAATTAGATTATGTTAGACTTTTGCCAGTATAAAAAAATCAGAAAAGGTATGAAGATATGGTGATAACCTTAAAGATTTTGCTTACTTTTGTAGCTATGAATATATTTAACAAGTATAGTATAAGCAAAGGTAAAAATATAACTTATACAGATATGCGAAATACAAATACACCTTAATACTCCAAAGAAAAAACTCATAAACAAAATACCCGAGCAATCGGTAAGTCCAGAATCTTTGCCGTTAATGCATGATCCGCATGAAAAGAAAGCTTGTTTAGTGCTGATTTCAGCAGCCGGAACGTCAGTACATGTAACAGCATGGTTACAAGGATGATTTGAACAGTAAGTTACTGGTACTTGGCACTGATCACCAGTGTACTGTACAGGACAGTCACATGATGCTAACAATGTGGTAGGTATGATGCCCTGAGGAGACTGTGGCACTCTACAGGCTCCATTATTCTAATAAATAATAACATGCAAAAATAAACAAGAGTTCCCCTACACCAACAATTTTTTAATTATGATGTTAATGCCTACTGAAATTTATGTACATAATGATTTTGAGTACAATTATCCTACTAGCAATAAAAGCAATTTCCATTTAACGTACAGGGACCGTGCTTCATAATAGGCCACTTTTCACAAAAACATGAGTTTACACGAAAATACTCAAAAAACTGCTTTATGTGAAATAAATTCATGCTTAGAATTTCCTCGAAATGTCGTGCAAACAACTTAAGCAAAATACTAGAGTGTTTGAAAACAGGTCTTGGATACAAACCTCTTTATAGTACTTTAAGCACTTTAGAATATTTCAAACAAAAATGATTTTGCACATAAACACACAAGTAAGTAATCAGAGTTTTCTCCAATCAACAATCTTAGAACTTTTTTTCTAGACAAGTTTTCAAGTTTAGACATGTACTGGCAGGCACACATTTTTTTTGCTTTAGATCGCTACTGATTTTAATAATAATTCATCTGTATCTTACCTGGCAAAAGCATAGAATCACTATGAGAGTGGCAACGCTAGTAACATCCGATCCACTACTATCAGTTGCTCCAACGATAATAGGATCCAAAGTCAAAGGCACGCTACTCCAGCTGACATATCCATTGCTGTCTATCTGCAAACCATTTGCTGGCGAGGGAGAAACAATTGAGTAAGTAATGGCATCGCCGTCTGAATCTATGGCAAGCATCTGCGTTGATGGTAGTGCCTGCCCAACTTCAGCTACTACATACTTCAGAGAGTCAAGAAAGGCAGGAGGTGAATTGGAGTTCGTTACCAAGGCTGAGGCATCATATTCATAACAACTCCTGATTGGTCGTTTATCTAAGAACTGTTTGCAGAGCACAGAACTGACAACGCAGCACTTTGTAAAAGCATCTATGTCTGTACCGGCATCACGTTCGGACACAGAATACTGAAAGGTGTTTACTCCTAGGTTGTCAGCTGGCATACCGGGGCCAGTCAATAGTCCACCATTGTTAACGCTATACAGTCCCATGTTATAGCAACACATGGGAGATATATCCACTCCTGACAACCTATAGCATCTAAAAGAACCAGAGACATCAGCATTGCCATTGACAACAAAGGATGCATCCTCAGCCGCTTGTTGCTCACTGCACGGGCATTTTGTGGCAAGATCTGCGCCACTTAATGATTCTGCTGCATCAAGCCAAGTCTGACATACCTGCTCGTTGCTACTAGCAATGCCTGTAGCAAGAGTGTACATCAACATGTCACCTGTTCGACTATCAATTTGCAAAATTTCTGACACCTCACTGGCAAGGTAAGTGAAGGTGCCACTATAATCAGCAAAATTATTTGTATTTTTGATAGCGTAACCAACACGAATCGGAAGCACCGGCATGCTACTGTGAATGTATATCTTCCAGTTCATTCGTCGGTCACCATAAAGAAAACATACAAAAGTGTCACTGAAGTCCGTCAGTAGGAATGCTTGATATGTTATAGTCTAAAACAAATGAGAATCACTATTAATATAACAGTATTTTGCTGAATACACTAAACTAAAATTTCACATTAAAAAATAAAAAGTGTACATTTTGTATTCTCCATGCAGTTTATTACCAAATCAAATCAGATTTGCATTATCAGTGATGTTCGGAGATAGGCTAGGAGCCCAAGCCCAAAACAAGGTCAGGAAAATGAGTTTCGTTTGCTCAGCCCTGGGAACAGTTTTTACCTATATCTGAGACAGAAGCGACCCTTTGGTATTACTGCCAGGGTTCCAGTACTAATTTTCAGGTGAGCCTAGTTGGTGGTATGGCCCATTTTTGGGTCCACCCCCCAAAATGCTTGTTAATGCAAATTTGTACATGGCAAAACATTAAATAAAAATGGCAGCAGGTTTATCTATGGGAAATCTCAGTAATATTAAAAATTTTAAATACAGAACAACTGCATGCAATATGTTCACATTGTTAAAACAAATCCACAAAATGTTTCTATACCTGGCAGGTGTCATTCTCACTTGTAAGTATTCAAAATGTGTAGTTAGCAAAACCAGAAAGTGATAGTGTGGTTGAACTGTCACAACCATTATGCAAAAGTATTTAGAGTTTACAGAGATTCAGTGTGTGTTGTGCAGAGTAAAATTCATATGGGCAGAGCTACACGGCAGTGCAAAATATGAATAGGAAATTGCCAGTGAAGATATGAAGCTAAAGGGATATGAATATGTTTTACGTGATCTTTCTGATTTGAATTTTTTGTTAATACATATTAAATTAATCAGTGTGGTTTTTTCCAGTCTCTAAACCACTAGTTTGTATCCTTTTTAAATGGTACAAAAATTTAATATTACGACAAATGGGGCAAATCACACACACACACACACACACACACACACGCACGCACGCACGCACGCACGCACGCACGCACGCACGCACGCACGCACGCACTCACACACACACACGCACACACACACACAAAATTCTGTTGTTTTTATTCGTATAGTCTTTATCTAATATTTGGTCTTACTTCATCACGCCGTGAATGAGCAATGTTTTCCCACATCATAGCCAATACCCATTCTATGCTGTTACTAATACCATCACATGTTAGCTTTATAGTTTCAATGTCTGATGCGTCGTTTGTGCTGGTCAAAACTTGGTAATACATGGCAGATGTCTAAAACAAAACAATAACAATTATACACCTCAAAAGCCATACTAAAATCAGATAATGACAGAAAAAATGAGAAGATACGAATCAATAATAAGTTCCTATCAGTAAGAGATGCTTAATTAACAGTAACTAATCTGATTAAAATACAGCATAAATCAAATTAAAAGTTGCATTGTTTGCCGTTATTATTCATTCAAACTAAAAAGTTAGCGTTTTGTTAAAAATGTGTTTAATCCGACACATTTAGTTCTTGGTTTTGTTAATTGTCTGAAATTTTATACACTTAATATGCTTTTTGCATACGGGCTCGTCAGTAACGTGTATAAAACCTGTAAATTTAAACTCACGCAATGTGCGTTAGACACAGACATTTTGACGACACAGGTCATTTGAAATAAGTTTAGATAACATTGAGTAAAGTTTGAAAAACTAATCAGAGAATTCACGCAGCACACTTCACTAACTAAGAAAAAATTTAAATTACTATATCTTGTCAATAAGATTAAAAATACGTTCTTTGGTTAGTGAGTGGTGCACCCTGGAGGTGAGTCAACGACATTTTACCATTTGGTGAAAACATTTACATAATTAATCATTTCTTTTCTAGTTACCTATGTCTTTCAAGTAGGCAAGCAAAATGCTAAGTAACATAACTTTGCATTGAAAGTTTTTTTGGGACACAGTGTAACATTTCCTTTTCTTCCCCTGATTCACGCTGTGCATATATGACGTCATGTAATGGCGTGGTCGGAACAGTATTGAAGGAGATTTAAAATGAAAGCAAACAAAAATTCTTTCAATGTGAGTACGATATACGTGTAAAATACGCTATAAAGTAATATAATTTTTTAAGGCACTTTTTCTGAAACCTACTTCAGGTACCCCTTTTCTTGTCATTTAAAACTAACAAAAATGTGGAAAATAAAGTTAAATAAATATCAATAAAAAGTGTAAAAATAATTTTTTTGTGATTATAAGAGCTGGCTTGTTTAATTATAATAGTAATTTCATCCAAATATGGGCTCGGGTTGCATACCGCTTCCTAAAATAGAATGTATGTTATCCAAGGCATTTTGGAACTTTTGCAAATCCATTTTGCATAAGAAATGTCATAAAATCAATCAAAACTTATTCATTTAGGATGCAATCGATAATTAATGACCATTCATGTGAATTGATGGTGGTTCATTTGTCAATTAAGCAAATGAACTACAAATAACAAACAACGTAAAAAGCTCTACAGTTTATTTCAGGATGTTTGTGGTGTAAACATAACAGCAAATAGTAACATGCAGACAAAACCAAAAATTTTACTAATTTACCCATAAATGGCACCCTATCACAGACTTCGACTTGCCAGCTAAAGTGGCAGAGCAAAAAGGCCAAAAATTTGCAAATACCTCCAAAGAAAGAAATCACTTACGAGTGGTTAGAACATCATAGTTTACAAATTCTAATACTGTTCATCAAGTTTAGTAGTGTACAAAATGAAGTACTTACGTCGGAATTAAATCTTGTAGTAGCCCAGTAAGGTGCAGCAATGGCTATCACGTAATCAAGAGGATCAAAGTGGAAATGCTCAAATGGTATAGCAGTCGGTGCTCGATACAGTCGCCTTAACTCATTCACGGGTAACTTAGTTGGGTCAGCTTCACTAAACAGTATTGCTCCATGCTGGTTAAACTGATACAAGAAATAATAAAGAGAATACATTAGTCTGAAAGAATGCTGTTGACTTAAAAAAATACTGCAAAAATGTCACTAAAATGAAATGGCTACCTTAAATTTGTGTTTATGTATATTTATGTTGTACCATTGGGTTTATACATCAAAGATTGATGTTTTGTCTTTAGTTTAAATTGTTGAATTTGACTTGTATAATTGTATTCTTATTAATGTAGTGCATGTTATGTTTTTTATAGCATTATATATGTATATATTTACATCTTTGTAAACAGTGTATGTATCGTGTGAATTGTAATTGTAATTACCCAATATAATATGAAATATTAAACACCAAGTTCTTCAGCATTGTAACGCTACATATTCTGCTGCTGTACAGAGCAATAAGCGTACACAAACTTTTTTCGCTGTTATTGGGTACGACTTTGTAATAAGTCAAAGCTACTTTGCAAATAACTCTATTAAGCTATTCGTTTCACCTTGATGCTAGGCTTGTCATTCATGTAATACAAAACTTAGCTATTTACTCATTGTAAGACAAAAAAACACACACTAAGTTTTCCCCAAAACAGTCAATTGTAAACGCATAATAATAATGTGTTAGCAGTACAGTTAGTTTGTTGCCATCATTTCAGGAACAATAAACAAGACTATACAGAATGCACGTGTATGTTGACGATGAGAGGATGGATCTACTACAGTATTTGAGCTAGAGTTGCAATTTTTGGTTATGTGGGCAGGAGAGTCAAGGCCTTGTGCGCAGAAAGAGAGAGAGAGGGAGAGAGAGAGAGAGAGAGAGAGAGAGAGAGAGAGAGAGAGAGAGAGAGAGAGAGAGAGAGAGAGAGGAGAGGTAGAGGGAGAGAGAATGAGAAAAAGAGAACTGTGGGTCTATGATTTTGTAAATGCAGTGCATTAGTGCCAACCAAACCGGTTTAGTGAAGTTTACACAGTTTTAAAAAAATTACAGAAGTATAGTACAAACAACGTAATCTCTTAATATTTAATATAATGATAATATAATATAATAATAATATAATATAATTATAATATTTAAATATAATAATATAATGCAGCAACAGTCAATAATTCTGACAGGTAAGCAGTAAATTATCTATAGAGGAAAGTGGAGAATTTCACAAGCAAGATTCTTTAGCGTAGGGAAAAAGAATTCACTTTTTATGCGAGCGGCTGTGGTTCAATGCTGAACAATCTTAACAATGCTTAATCTTTTTGACTGCTTTTAATTCTATGATTAGGGGCTACATCGTTAGTTTAGCTACCGGCACGAACATTTACAGCAGGGGTGTGCAAATTATCTGACTTGCCGGGCCACATTAAACATTCCCGCAATTCCTGTGGGCCACATGCAGTTTGGTCAAGGAGCCAAGTACAGTAGGACCTAATAACGAATTTTTTTGCGTCCGATTTGCGCACATCATTACTACTGCACTACTACACTCAAGAAACTATTTTAGAAGTTATTAAAATTATATTAAAAACCATATATTTCTACTTTCACGACAGATAGTGGTAATTTCATTACAACGCATATTAGTAATGTGTATCACACAGTCTGTGTAGTACAGTGCATATTAATCTGTGTTGACTCGCTGTTCTTCTTCAATCTTCCTCTTTTTCTTATCCATGATTCTGATCTATGAAAACACTACATCTGATGAAACGATGAAATAGTCACTGATTGAGGCGTGTACTACTGAGCCTAAACTGAAACTAAAATCTGGGAATCCCGCTATATCAGGGGTGACCACACTTTTTCAGCTTGCTGGCTACTCACAAATTGGTCTGCCCAGTCGTCTTCTTGGTCATAGTAGGTAGATCATTTTGACTTGGTTATTCTATAATTTTATTTATAATTGATTTTGTAAAATACCCAAGTCAAAATGTTCTACGTGCTATGTCCAAGAAGACGACTGGACAGATCAACAGGCCCGATAATAGAAGCCTAGAGATTGGCTAATTGGTCTTCCTACCAGCCAATCAGATTGCTTCTCGCATTTCTTGCACACTTGTGTGTTTGAATGGCGGCTTCCGTGATAGTTTGCTGTGTTCTGTGATTACATCGCTTTTTTGTGTTTTAAGTGAGCAACGTTAAATTTCGTTACGTCCGACAGTGACATTAAGTGACAACGGTCTTGCAAGGGTTAATGCCATCCGATCTAGAGGAAAAAACTACCCGCACTATGTTTGCGATATTGGCGCGGACTTCAGCTGGATCACGTGGCCCGCACTTGATCTCTCGGCGGGCCGCAGTTTGCACACCCCTGATTTACAGTGAACATCTCAGAATCTCTCAGTCATTTGGATTAGGAGATAAGTTACTAAGAAGCTATCAACGAGCGGAGAGGGCATAATTAAATGTACAAAATTACGCACATTGTGTAGAAAAAACTGTGATGGCATTTTTTTTATATTACTACTCATGAAAAAAAACAGGAAAAATAAACTTACATAAATACATTTTGCAAATTGACTTCCATCAAGAGGGATTGGTCTAGAAGGTGTAATACAAGATGATGTGTACGTGGCACTTGCTGGGGGTCGAGATATGGTAGTTGTGACGGTAAGTTTCGATGGAAGATTGATCAAATTATCTCCTGAAATTACTCAAATATTGATTATCATCATTATTAAATGGCTAAATAAACGTATGCAATAAAAGTGATTTTGCAAGCATTTGTAAATGATTAGTCAAATTACAATGGAACTGAACTACAAAAAGACAATTTATGCACAAAAAGACTTTTTAAATTCAGGAAACTGTAATGAAATTAAGCTATAATGACGTCAAAAAGCCTTTCATTCTTTTTTTTATAATTCTATCCCAGACTAATATTGTAAATAACCACTAAGAGCAGCTACCGTGAATGCTGTGCAATTCCACTAATTGCTCTTTCTTTTGAAAACACTGTGCGCAACTCATTCTTACATACTGTTAAGTTAACTAGCTGTATTTTTGTGAAATATCAAAAACTAATGCAATAAGTTAATACAAATTTAAAAAAACTCATACTGAGGCACAAATTTCCGCTGCTCACATAACCCGCATTGCAAGCACAAGTGAATGAACCAACAGTGTTGGTACATGTGCCACGATCATCTTCAGTATCACATGTATGTAGTGGATCACCATTGCTGTCGTCTCTACATTCATCAATATCTAAAAGGAAACATTTATTGATTTTTATATTCTTAGTTAGCGAGGCTTACATGTAATTATATGTATTTCCTGTCTAAACAAATCTGTACTACATCTGCAATTGACCGATTAGTTAGTCCATTCACCAGGTTTTTCAATTAACTGAGTAAAGTCAAACCACTCGTGATATGATTCTTTCAAATTCACTTAGTGTTATGTCTCTCAAACTCATTATCACTGTGACGGTAACAACATTATCATCATTTGTGTGCTTGCAAACCAAAACTGTCCATAAGTAGGCATAGTTAAAACTACGTTATGATGCTTCCAAGTAGAATGCCACAAAAATTTGGTTAAATGTCAATTTTTCGTATTTTATAAAAACTAACACTAAATATATTGGACTTTTATATTCTAGCATCAAATTATCAAGAAAGTGTTCGAAAAATCCTGTTCCTAGTTTTCTGTCTAAAAATTAGTACTGCAATTGTAAAAGGAGACGTATTTTCAAACTTTGATTGTAGCTCGTGGCAGCTGTCATTTTGTTTCTGGTTTTTTCAGTTGCCAAGCCCAGATCTTTGTCAGGCAGAGCCATCTACTGGATTTAAACATAACTTCAATGTGCTCCTGCAAAGTCCGTAGCAACCAACATTTGCCCAGTTGCTAAGTGTTTTGTAGAAACCTAATTAAAAACCATGGCGAACTTTAACAGTAATTTTCTCATGGTTATGTTTTTCAGGGTGTAGCACCTCAACTTCAACGTGGATTATCTCAGCTTAGAAATAACAATGAGTGATGAGATTGGTATCAAAATGATCCTCATGAAATGGACATGCATGATGTGAGAATAACTGGAAAAGTTTAGTTGCCAACTTATGAAGGATTCTGCTATGCAAACCCACATTTATGTAATCATCATCATTGTCAACCGCCTCTAAATCGCCACCATCTTCATATATCATCGTTATCATTGTCATTATTGTCCTCGCCACCATAACATTAACTAGTGAATTAGCATAACTGGTTAATATAACATAGGCAAGCCTACCAAACAAAAACTTAATTAATTCAAGATTAACAACAAAAACACAACTTTTGACTGAGCATTATCTTTGATGCTTGTACAATATTTGTCTGCATCTTGTAACATTTTGCATCATGGACAATTTGAAGTTATTATGCTACAACTCTAAATGCCTAAGAGGCAACATACAGTATTAATGTAATTAAGCTGCTTTAGCAACAGATGCTAAATGCACTCGAATCTACAGGTACAAACATGTTATGCATGTGTAAGTCTTATCACTTACTTCAACATAACATTCCAATCTTCATTAATAAATACAGCCTAAAGCCTTACATATATACCACTTTAAAATTAATTTGAAACTAAAAGATACCAGAACATTCCGTCGGGGAGATTCTTCGGTAACCTTCAGGGCAGGTGCAGCAGTAACCAGCTTTGTAGTTTATACACTGCTGACCTTCGAGGGAACAAGTACCAGGACAATCATCAACATCTACAAGAAAAAAATCTAGCTAGTAAGTAATGTTTCAATTAGCCTGTTTAGTATATTCAGTAAATTAAAGTTCAACAGTTTTGTTCACCTAAAAGGCTAAAACTGTCAAATGTACAAGCCTAGCGTCCAGTAGTGCTAAACGTAATACGTGCCCAGAAGTAAATCTCAGGCACTCCACAAGTTCATAACCAAGTAAATACCACCAGTAGTCAATCATTGTTGTATAGGAAATGATGACTTGCTATAGTAAACGTTGTCAAAATTTAGAAAACACGACATACCGTGTAACATGTTGAAAAAATAATAATTAAACCATCAAACATCATTGTAACGGTTCTTTCAATTAAAATACTTTTTCATGTCTTGGCAAGAATTTTTCCATATTGATTTAACTTTGAGAAAAGATTCAATACTGTAACTATAAAGCCAGTAGGTGTTTATCATTGAAACGTAAAATTTTATTGTTAGTGGATGCACTACAATTTATGAAATTTCAAAAACGCTCACCGCTTTACCTTGAATTTAAAATTCCTTTGTGAATTAAGTTAGCGAAAGTATTCGTGGCATTAAAAACGTTCACGATAGCCACAGCCTCAGTTTCAGTATTTAAGAGTACTTGTAAGGAATACTAACTGTTCTTGCCTCTGCAGTTTCCAAGGTAACATTTTAGGTATAGTTTTATTAAGTTTCACAAATTTTGAAAAGAGCTAGTTATATTAGGCTTTCACAAGTTTTGAAAAGAACTCTCTTCTGGAGTTACTGTTGCAACACTATTAAAAGCTTGTAGTTCAGTAACTTTGGATATTTTTATAACTAGCTCTGCCAGCTACGTACTTTGGTCTCTTCTAGCCCCTCTCAACCAACTTATTTTGAAGGCATCAATTATTAATTAACTGTACACTGTGTGCAGAAATGACGAAAAGATAAGTTAAATAAAATTGTCTAACAATTTAATATTACTGCATCCTGGACAAAATAGTGAATACTCTAGCTTCTAAATTAACTATTTACTACAACATGTACTGAGATCAGCAGTTAGTTAAATTAACTTTTAAATATCAAAAGCAGGATTTGAGTATCTGGTACTATGCTGCAGCAGATGACTGTGGGCGACATTAGAATTACAATAAATAAATAAAGAAAAACTAACAATATTTATTAAGCGAATTATATTTAGGTATGCTGAAAAACAAGCATACTTATTAAGCCAAATTAGGCCCAATATGTATTAGGCCAACTTTAGCGTAGTTTTATAGTCCGTAATTTATTTACGCCTCTGATATTATGAGGAAGTATTTATCAAAATGGTATGTTTTTTAGAATTCATAGACGGATCAGAAAATTGAAGACGTAGACATAGAACATTTATTTTCTCCAATATAGAGTTTTACAGCAAAGGTTTGTTAAATATTAAGTAATTATTATCATGGAGCAGGGCAGGGAAGGACCAGGGGGACATCTAGTCTCCTGCCCTTACTTATTGATAGATTAGTATATTAAAGATAAATAGAACATGAAATGCCTACTGTTCTACGGGTATTTCAAGTTTTCAACCATTTTGGATCTACAACTAGTCACTTGTGATAGCTTGAGTGAGCCTCTAAAAGGAAAAGACCAAGTGCCCAAACAAGTAACCTATGATTAAAGGTAAACTGGAAGTCAAGCATACCATTGCACTTAGAATAACCGTTGGAGTCTAATCCAACTTCGTAACCAACTTCACAAGTTTCGCAAACATAGCCACCTTGGTTACTGCTTTCAGCGCTTACACCATTGAGACAGGGATCCGAGGCATAACCTTTCAGAAAGTCAATACCTGCAATGTGTGTATAGTATCAATCGTTCAATCATTACTTCCAAAATTGAAAATTGTCTGGAATAACGCAAGAATAATAAATTTAATAATTATTGCATGTTAACGCAAATTATAAAAAAGGATAGAATCCACTATAGTACTAGTAATGTTACACTGGTCTACAGAACACTTTAGACTGGTATAAATCTTTAGAGTTTTTATTAAATATCAGGCTGTAATATGCAGTCAACTTTTACTGCATATACTTAGTGGGCTGCAGTGGCTATTTATTAATAGTACCAATATTCAGCAGTAACAAAATGTTATATGTTACGTGTGAAATTTTAGTACTGTCACACTGTTTAAATATTTATACTAAAACACTAAATAACTAACAATATGTGGCATGGTGAAGTGAATGCGTGCAATAAAATAATTAAAACTGAAAGAATAATGCAGCGAAACTGATCATACTTTCATTTTAGGCTTAAGTAACACATCTTGCCAATATATTTCCAAAAAGTACATTAATAAATTGTTTATAATACTAATAATAATTTCGTTTAGGACATAGTTCATGGATAACACCTTAAGTAAGGTAACTCAATAATTTCTAAAGTGGTTTTGGTTGTTATTATTACCCGCATGTTACCGTGTTTGGTCAAAGAACCGAGCGGTACCATTCTTAAGTCTTCGGTATGACTCGGTCGGGACTCGGGAGTTACACCTCCCGGTAAAATATCTCCCGTTTTTAATCTTGTTGACTTTTGTTATTGAATTGATTCCCGCGAAGCGTCTGCTTTTCATTCTGATCAAAGGTTAGTATTACTGCGTATTCCACCCATGCAGTGTTCCTTGAAAAGACTTTATTTTGGTTCACAACAATGCAGTTCTTCACGGCAAAGCAAAACTTTCCAGACTAACGTTTATGGAGAATTTATTTTGAGCAGCACGGGCTGTCTATAATTATAAAAAATTTAACTTACCCGTGCAATAGAAGCCATTACCGTGGTAGCCATCAAAACAAGTACACAGGACCTCACTTGTGCTGGTGTATACACAGCTTGCATTAGTGCTACAGGGACTGGTTAAGCAGCAGTCAATATCTACACAAATATAATATAAATTAGCTAAATGAATCCTTTTTTTGTATGTAAAATTTTTAAAATAAACTATCATCACAAAAGAAACAATGAAGCAAGGTTGAAACGTTTTTGCTTTCCAAAAAATGTTTCATTTTCATAAAATTACGATAGAAGTATAAAGCTAATGTGAGGAGATAGGGTATCTGTACTCTGTGAGGTTATGTAACTGCATATAATAGTAAAAGATATGAACTATGAACTTGGGTAATGATTGCTAAAAGGCCATTTTCAGAGTGACACCAATAAATCTTGTGAAATATATCCACTCCAGGATAGAAATGTTTGAATAGCAGCATCCTTGACTGACGCATTTACATTCAGACGCGTTTACAGTGATGTAATCTTTTAAAATCTATTTTGTTTGTTTGACTAATATTTTAATGCACTATTGTAAAGGGATACCCTACCGCCGAGTCCGAGTTATAAGTTCGTTCTTTCGGAAAACACGTAGGCAGCTAAGCTAATACTTCATAACATGAATATTATTAGATTTATAATATTAGCCAAATTTAATGTCACTTTAGCTAGTATATGCTGCTAATTGTCTGGGAAAGCCTCAAATTATTTAAAAGAACCTGTAAACAGTTAGTAATTCACAACCAACTACCGATTTAGAGCAACTACAATTAGTTACCAAGTGTGATTTTTTTACCTCCTTTTACCTCTATATACCTCACTTGTTGAGGTGTAAATGTACAAGAACATAAATGGTTGATAATCAACAATTTATGTTCTTGTACATTTACACCTCAACAAGTCACTGCTTTAATCACCCATTAGTCAGGAATTGACCAGACATCATCAAACTGCTAATCAAACCGCTGAAATTTCCAAGCAAACTGACTTAAAATGCTTAGGCTTGCCTAACATGTTCAATTACCATTTGCCTCACAGCAGGCAACAGTTGCATGAGACTACTGTTGTCGAATCACTTCAAAAATACAGATACTAGATTAGACAGAGCATTACTAGGTTTTTACTATGAGCACAGTTCAACAAAACAAATGTAGAGTATTAACTGACTGGATTTAATGCATTACACAGGTCCACTGGAATTCAGAAGTGACTTCTTGGCACCAAAATGCGTAATCCAAGCAAACTGTCAGAAAGAAGGAAGCAGTGAAATCTTGAGGGTACGTTCCACGTGAATAACATAGCATAACATTACAACGGATCAGTTTTAATAATTAAAGACTATTCATATTTGACAATATTAAGAAAATGTTAATATTCTTTAAAGAGAAATTTTCATAAATACTGAAATTACTATAATTATAAATTTCTGAAAAGTTTCACGCATAATATTTATAAACAGTCACAATTGAAAGCCAAAACTGTGCAAAACGAAGGAAATTTAAAAGGTACTATAACCACTAGTCGCTATAACACCATTACACAGAATTACACTACGGAGAAGAGTGTATATATGTGGTGGCTTACCACTTTTTAATTTTTAGTTTAAATTCACATAATTTTATGAAGCGTGGGTTTGAGACGTGTCAACTGCCATTTTCACAAAAAAGTAAGGAATAGCTGTCAGAATCAAAACATATATACGACAAAACCTCTGTACTGAAGTGGAAATTGGCTAGAGGTTGCTTTACTAGAATGTGTTTTTGAAAATTTATTTTTGGTAGATCAATTTTCAGGAATAACAAGAATAATTAAATTGCATAACATTAACATATAGGAAACATCAACCTGAGATATTATTACTATTACTGAGATAGTTACATTATATTACGTAATAATGAAGTTATAAAATTAGCTGTGTCAATATTATTTGCAACTACAAAACATCTTAAAAAGTGTGTGTGAATAGTTCAGAAATTTAGCTATATGTAAGTAACTATAACTAACTATAGTTTCTTAAAAATGGCTCCCAGAGAATCTTCTCTCACTAAGAAAGTGAGAGAAGGCAGACGAGGAGAGAAAGACTTGTTATTTCCAAATCTTTAAGTAATGTTTTTACCTAAGGCTGTTGAAGACTCTTGGGGCATTGTGCTTATCATGCTAGATGTGGTACTAGTTGTTATCATTGATATTAAAGTCGGCACAATAGTTTGGGAACCAGCTTCCGCTGTAGAGAAGGCTTCTGCTGTTGAGTGAAGTGGTGCTTGTATTGTTGTCAAGGCTTTCTCTGTTGTTACAAGAGGCCCTTCTGTTGTTATTGCTGGTTCCTTTGTTGTCACAACGGCTGCTTTAGTTGTTATCACTGGTTCTACTGTTGTTATTGCTAGTTCCTTTGTTGTTCCAACAGCTGCTTCTGTTGTTACCGCTGGTTTTTCTGTTGTCACAATGGCTGCCTCTGTTGTTGCTACTGGTTTAGCTGTTGTCACAGCAGATGCTTCTGTAGTTACTACTGGCTCTTCTGTTGTTGCAACAGCTGCTTCTGTTGTCACAACATCTGCTTTTGTTGTTAACACTGGTTCTTCTGTTGTGATGACAGCTTTTTCTGTTGTTGTCACTGGTTCCTCTGTTGTTACTACTGGTTTCTTTGTTGTTACCACTGGTTCTTCAGTTGATATCACTGGTTCCTCTGTTGTTACTACTGGTTCTTCTGTTGTCATAACAGCTCCAGTTGTTACCACTGGTTCTTCTGTTGTCACAACAGCTGCTTCAGTTGTTTCATCTGGTTCCTTTGTTGTTACTACTGGTTCTTCTGTTGTCATAACAGCTCCAGTTGTTGCCACTGGTTCCCCTGTTGTTACCACTGGTTTTTCAGTTGTCACAACAGCTGCTGCTGTTGTTATCACTGGTTCCACTGTTGTCACAACAGCTGCTTTAGTTGTTACTACTGGTTCTTCTGTTGTCATAACAGCTTCAGTTGTTGCCACTGGTTCCTCTGTTGTTATTACTGGTTCCACTGTTGTCACAACAGCTGCTACTGTTGTTATCACTGGTTCCACTGTTGTCACAACAGCTGCTTTAGTTGTTACTACTGGTTCTTCTGTTGTCATAACAGCTCCAGTTGTTGACACTGGTTCTCCTGTTGTTACCACTGGTTTTTCAGTTGTTACAACAGCTGCTTCAGTTGTTATCAATGGTTCCTCTGTTGTTACTAATGGTTCCTCTGTTGTCACAACAGCTGCTTCAGTTGTTATCAATGGTTCCTCTGTTGTTACCACTGGTTCTTCTGTTGTCACAACAGCTGCTTCAGTTGTTATCACTGGTTCCTCTGTTGTTACCACTGGTTCTTCTGTTGTTACAACAGCTGCTTCAGTTGTTATCACTGGTTCCTCTGTTGTTACTAATGGTTCTTCTGTTGTCACAATAGCTGCTTCTGTTGTTATCACTAGTTCCTCTGTTGTTACTAATGGTTCTTCTGTTGTCACAGCAGCTGCTTCTGTTGTTATAACTAGTTTCTCTGTTGTTACTAATGGTTCTTCTGTTGTCACAACAGCTGCTTCTGTTGTTATCACTAGTTCCTCTGTTGTTACTAATGGTTCTTCTGTTGTCACAACAGCTGCTTCTGTTGTTATCACTAGTTCCTCTGTTGTTACCACTGGTTCTTCTGTTGTTACAACAGCTGCTTCAGTTGTTATCACTAGTTCCTCTGTTGTTACTAATGGTTCTTCAGTTGTTACAACAGCTGCTTCTGTTGTTATCAATGGTTCCTCTGTTGTTACCACTGGTTCTTCTGTTGTTACAACAGCTGCTTCAGTTGTGATCACTAGTTCCTCTGTTGTTACCACTGGTTCTTCTGTTGTTACAACAGCTGCTTCTGTTGTTATCACTAATTCCTCTGTTGTTACTAATGGTTCTTCTGTTGTCACAACAGCTGCTTCTGTTGTTATCACTAGTTCCTCTGTTGTTACTAATGGTTCTTCTGTTGTCACAACAGCTGCTTCAGTTGTTATCACTAGTTCCTCTGTTGTTACTAATGGTTCTTCTGTTGTTACAACAGCTGCTTCTGTTGTTATCAATGGTTCCTCTGTTGTTACCACTGGTTCTTCTGTTGTTACAACAGCTGCTTCAGTTGTGATCACTGGTTCCTCTGTTGTTACCACTGGTTCTTCAGTTGTTACAACAGCTGCTTCAGTTGTTATCACTAGTTCCTCTGTTGTTACTAATGGTTCTTCTGTTGTCACAACAGCTGCTTCTGTTGTTATCAATGGTTCCTCTGTTGTTACTAATGGTTCTTCTGTTGTCACAACAGCTGCTTCTGTTGTTATCACTAGTTCCTCTGTTGTTACCACTGGTTCTTCAGTTGTTACAACAGCTGCTTCTGTTGTTATCAATGGTTCCTCTGTTGTTACCACTGGTTCTTCTGTTGTTACAACAGCTGCTTCTGTTGTTATCACTAGTTCCTCTGTTGTCACTAATGGTTCCTCTGTTGTCACTAATGGTTCTTCTGTTGTCACAACAGCTGCTTCTGTTGTTATCACTAGTTCCTCTGTTGTTACCACTGGTTCTTCAGTTGTTACAACAGCTGCTTCAGTTGTGATCACTAGTTCCTCTGTTGTTACCACTGGTTCTTCAGTTGTTACAACAGCTGCTTCAGTTGTTATCAATGGTTCC
>JAQGDQ010001957.1:0-19305 GCA_030141605.1 Tubiluchus corallicola | reverse complement strand
GTGAACATTGTCAAATAGACAGTGCTCTGGGACTAGCAGAGGGTCACTTTGAAATGGTCCCACTAAAAAACAAGATTAATAAGTTCTTAATTACGTCACGGTACAGTAGCAACAAAAGACGTGCTTACTGTAAACTAATGTCACATATTCAACAAGTTTTGTAAAAGCATTAACTTTGTTAACACAACCTTAAAAATAAACTGAACTTTGGCTTTAATTTAACTTTGTAACTTAAATTTATTTTAAAATTTTATAAAACATTATAACTTAGAAATACCAATCAATGGCGAGTATTAAAATAACATGACATTTTGTTACTACTGCAGCCTAACAATAAGTATTTCTGTTCGCAAGAGATGGCGCTGCGAGGCAATTTTACATGAACAGCGCTAATGTGTACAGCCAATCCTTTCACAACATGCAGAAACGCAACCAAACAGTTAACAAAGTTTTACAATAACTAGAAGACGATTTTTATTTGAGTATAATAATTTTTTAACCAACTGCTTTGCCATAAAACAGTTAGCACAAATGTGTGCGGACTCTACTACAATTTGTTTGTCACATATAACACACCTGTTAGGTGCTAAATCACACCAGCTAAGGTAGTAAACACACCCACGTACCTCCACTCCCGCGATCAACCTTACACAGGTGTGCACTATAAATGCAGAATTGCTATGACACATTTTAATATACAGAAAGTGAAAAATCTAAAACACCATAGCTGGTAACACTGATATAAAAGCTGTCACTGAAATCTTAGTAACAAGATTGCGGTGTTCTAAGAAAAAATAAACAACTATGATTCTGACTCACATAGCCCGCAGCTCTCATATAAAGACGGAAATGGTTTAGCAAATGCAATAAAATGATTTGCGCTATAGCGGCATAAGCACTGGCAGTTGTGTGCACAGAAAATATATGACAACTATCTACGAAAATTACTTTGAATCTGACATTTTACGCAGGGAGGTGACTGGAAATAAGTACTGTAGACAAGTATGCATAATATAGCACAAAAACGTGAAAATACGGGGTGGAGTATAAATGACGCACCTAAGCATCGATATGGTCTGACAATGTGGGTCCATTTACAGGACTTATGGTGCTTCATGCACCAATTGCTGATTTTGACATCCTCAGCTTCTTCTACAACATTCGTTATATCCAGTCCTGGATAAACCTGGAAAACGACGATGACAATGATCAATATAATAGAATATAAAACTAGTGTACATTAAGCATTACATTATAAATTGCAACTTTGTATAGGGTTGCCCTACATTAGATGATTTCAACATTCATGATTTACATAGTTATAAACAGTCAATGCTTTCAAATTTTATTGTCAAAGTGTTTCAGTAAAGACAATGTTTATTCATCAGAAGAGCTTTATTAATTATTTCATTTCAATGCACAGCAGTAAATCAAACAACAACAAAAAACATAAACGCTCCAATAATTTCAGGAATTCTAATATTGTAATCTCAGTATTTGGCTTTTAGATGCTAAAATGGAGACAGTTCAATAAAAAGATGCAAACAAATACATAAAAATCTATAAGCTTACACAAAAAATAAATTGACTGCCACATTATTATTCCGTCATACTCTTTTTGTCACTGTGTACTAAGTTATTAATTTTTATCATTTTACAGTTATTATCAACAGCTACTAAATTTAGAAAATGTAATATCCGCTGCGTAGGAGACAATCATAAAAAATTACACGACCCAATAATATATGTGAATCTACAAGCAAACGTTGCAACGGTTACTTGTTTTAAGAGAACTGCACAAAAAAATTCGTTTGCTACATAAAATATAAATTGATAAAATGTTCTCTGACTTCCCTCGACTTCGACATATTTAAATTGCATGAGATTTTTTTCAAAGGTTAAACATATGAATGAATCAAGCACTTCGTCTAACAACAAATGAACATACAGCCGTTAAATGGACCAGGTAGTTGATAAACGCATGCCCTAGATTGATTAGGTGCTCATTTAATGAAATTGCTGACTTCCTGCATAATCATCCACCAACGCTGTACAGTCTGCGGCCAGCACTCCCTCCCTAATTCTAACTAAACTACAGTCAAATTAATTCAAGATGCGCGCAAGACAAGGCAAAGTTTGCCCCGGAGGTGGAGGTCGTGTGTGTACATAAATCACGCATACTGTACCCAATACCCACCACACACACAAGCGATTATACGTACAAACTTACTGATGTTTCTTCGACAAACACACGCATTGTGGACAGACGCAAGTTTTAGGACGTGGAATTATCCAAGAACTCGGCCACGAGCAAGCAAGACGTTAGAAGAAAACAATAAAACAGTGGCACTCGCACGCAACCATACTTCACATTCCTGACGCATATAATCCAGCGTATTTTTCTAATCACGAACAATGTTATTTTTCGCCGCAAAGTTAACCGCTTGTGAAACGTATGCGTGTTACTAACATTTACAGTAACAATCAAGCTTACAAAAAGTTTGCATGTCTTCAATTTGATCTTATAGTTTGATTTGGCGAAATCGAATCACGGCTAAGAAAAGTTCAAAATGAAAATTTTCCAAATAAAATTCCCACGCTTTTACAAAAACTTATGAGAAACCGTAAGTCAAAACTTATGTAGCAAAAGTGCTCCAGCAGGCATCAATAAGGGAAATTATTACTAAATTAGCCGTATTTTGACAACCAACCTTTATAATTCATTTAATAACGCACGAGTCAGCATAACAGACAACAATTGACAACAGTTTTACTAAATTTCGCTCACTTTTATAGAGAACACACGGTCTATTATTGATTATTTATATGATTAAAATTTTGAGTGGTTATTTTACTAACTGCCAACCCTTGGCAAACTATAACAAACCAACAGGAGTTTTGCAAAGATCTTACAAATTTAAAAATATTGACAAATTCGCACACAAATAAAAATTATTTAGCAATTATCATAATTTAAATCAAAGACATCGAGAATTATTCAAACTTAATGCAATAAAATCAACTAAACTGTAGACAAAGCTAACAAACTGAATAATTATTTCTCATAACACAGCTCCTGTTCACAGACTAAGTATTGCAAATTTATGAAAAAATTAGATAATTTACTTCAGCTGATCTTTAAAAGCATGTCACGATTGTGATATTTTAATAATATTTAGAAGCTTGATTGCTTCTTGAATTTTGTTTATAAAATGTTCACAGTAAAAGTTGTTAGACTATGAAATTAAGTTTGAGTTTCTTTAATTATTGGGCGAGTTAATGTTAGTTTATAATGCATGAAGGTTTAATAGCTGTATTTTTTACTGTTACATGACTGTGCTGCTGGTTATTGAACATTGATTTAAAAATCACATCTATTTTTACATAAAGTTTAAAAAACTGTAATTTCTTTAAACGAACTTGTGTCCAATTTGTGTAGTTTTCTGTGCCTGGTGTATTTTTTCAACTTACTGTTTTATCAGAAACAGAAAAAAAATTATGTAACGTTTAAATGTTATACCAATCTACAAGAATCCCAGCTCAAGCAAAGTTCAGTGACTAATAGAACTTTCTTCAAAGCAACACTAGGACTAGGCTGATAATTATAAGAGTTCTATATTTAGGCGAAAACAATGGCCCACAGGACAATAAACTGACCCCGACCGTCCTAGAACAATATTTTACCTGCCCAAACTTTCCCTTTAAATCAGGCATAATGGCGTCCACCCAAGGTGCTGCTTTGTCTCTATGCAGACTTTGATGCTAATCAGGAAAACTGGCAGGTGGGCTTGCACATGATGAATACTGCTTAATCACGGCAACGATAACGATAATGGTTACTCAGAGAATTCATCACAACCTTATCCATTACGGGAAGCAATCAATAAGAAATCAATGTAAGAAGTAAATGCATGGCATAGCTCAGCACAGTTTACATGTTCACCTGATGACAAGCCTGTGGGGGGGGGGGGTTAGTTTCAAATGCTGGCAAAAAAAGGTAGCATCTCCAAACTCAAAACAGCTCAAAACAACAACAACAAGTATAATTTCATGGATGATATTTCCTTCACTCACTCATACATTCATTTATCAATCATTTTGCTGCCACCCACTCAGTCCTCACACTTACTCAACAGATCACGTGCCACCAGAAGGTTCTTTTTACTTGTCACTTATTCCCTACGTGTGAGTATATGATTACCGAGAAGAATTGAGTAACCAACTTTCCGTCTGCACCGAAGCCAGCAATTTTATCTTTTTTTATGTTGCGACATCTTGAGCTCTTCATAAACTGTACAAGTTGCAATACTGCAGTATTTATATCAACCAATATTTTTTATTAAATCAATATATTTACATATTTTATACAGAACTGTTGACCAGTTCGGCATTTTAGAGGGCACTGGGCGTCGCACACAAGTACTGGAAATTTTTATTAAACTTTGCTGACATATCATGTAGCTTATTACGAAGACGGAATAATATTCTTAAGCCAATGAAAAAAGTTTTAAAACCGAGAATGAAATTAAAAAAATCCGAAACTGTTCAGAGACAGGCGCCCTCTAGAGCAGCCCGTTACATGTTTGCTCAAGGTTGTACATGTTTAAATTTTGTTAGTATGGATGTTGAAAGCGCAAACACAAAATTTCACTTACAAGTAGTCTGAGCATACAGAGTTCTAGCATAAACTGTGCAAGACGGGTGGGCAGACGAAAAATAAACATTTTAGCTCAATTAAGCTCGCCGAAGCAATCTGCAGTTAAACGGTTAAGACTGTAAACTTAAGGGTGACATGTAAGAAAAGCATTTAATGATTGAACCACTTAGTAGTCTCATTAAGTACTACCACAGTACATGTACTAGTTTTACGAAATATTCAAGATGCGGTTTTAACCCTTTGTCTACGATTCAACAGTTTCAGAAATTCAGACGCCTACGCGTTTCATATGTTCAGATAACTCTTACAAAAAGGGATAATAATACTACTATTGGTGAAAACTTTCCCTGGACACGTGCAGAAACAGCGGGAACAGATGTTTCTTTGCTACTCAAACCCATTTTCCACCACGTGAATCGACGCCTGATAAAACCAGTTGGTCAATGGCAACACTTTCGGAAAATTGCAGGAAAATATGGCACGGCTATCCCAAGGTTCCCGATTGGAAAAGATAGCATTGTGAGTAAGACAATCGCAAAGGAAATGCATTACTCAAACACGGCATCACTGTTATCTCACTCCCTAGTTTGACAATAGTATCAGCATCCAGGATGAGGAGCTTTAAAGGAGCAGCAGGGGAAGGCTATTAGACGGAGTGACGTTTCAAGTAATTAAGGATTTGCTCAAACAAGATTATTCAGAATAAGTTCCTGGTACGAGGCATTTCTTCCGCAGGAAATGTGTTGATTTTCCATTTACAGATGTAGTGAATCATAACAAAGATAACTTATCATTTCTGGTATACCAGCTGCAGTTGACGCAGTTACCTAGCAACAGAAACTCTCGCAAAAATGGATGAAAGTTGACGAAACCATGCATTAGTATCACGAAACATTTAAATTAAAACTGTAGATATTCTGAATTTTTGACCCAGCTTTTGAAAGTGAAATGATTCGGTATTTTGTTTTTCTCTTTTTTATGTTTTCTATTTCCTTTTGAAAGCAGGACTTACACTGTCTCTTTTTGGGCGTTCTTTCTTTCCTTCTATTTATTTTATGTTATTGCTACAAACTTGTATTTTCATATATAGCCAATGTCAATTGCCAAAAAAGCCTGGCACGCTGCTAAATATTTAACACAATTTGGTAAGCTGTCGTTTTTATTCTTTTATACTATTGGAGGACTAAATTGTCTACGATTCTCCTGGTATACTTGCTAGAAGATGGTCTCTTTTAGTGACAATTTTATCCTACATCTGTAAATTCTGGTGGCTTTACGACCGCGTACTAGTCATTCGACAAAAACAAATATGTTTATAAGTATTTTTAAACTTTTGAACTAACAAATTTCTAGGATTGGAATAACGATTTTATTTTGCTTAGAATGTTCAACTTAAAAGCTCAAACATTCCCACGGTCTGATAAGTGAGAAATGGGACCATTAAAGTTGAACAAACTAGTATTGCAGTTTTTGTTTTGTACCATAAATGTTAAAAGTAACCAGAAATGGTGAAAACGCCGCCACCGCTTTCTGCATTGAAATTCCAGCATTGAAACTTGAACTTTCACAAACCCTCTTAGCGAACTGTACATTGTAGTTCACTT
Source organism: Tubiluchus corallicola (assembly GCA_030141605.1). Lineage (NCBI taxonomy): Eukaryota > Metazoa > Priapulida > Priapulimorpha > Priapulimorphida > Tubiluchidae > Tubiluchus > Tubiluchus corallicola. The sequence continues at coordinate 13,044 of JAQGDQ010001957.1, read as the reverse complement.
GCGAAATTTACTTTAAACCAAAACACCTGAATGTGGCACGAAGCTTTCAAGTGTGACCCTCGAGTCGTCAGAACTACTGCATTATTTATCCTACACTTGAAAAGCTGTTAATTGCATTACTCAAGTCGACAGTAACCATTAGAATTCGTAAAAGGTTACTGTAGAGTGTAGATCAATGCTATGAACACGAACAACACTCGATGTTTACAGTCTTTGCTGTTTTACCTCCACAGTTCAAGGCTTTTCTTATACTTTCAGTAACCTCATTAGGACTTAACGGAGTCAACAATGAGGTTTCTGATGAACGGAAATGATTGTGAGGTTACAAATTTAGTCTCAAATCATGTTTAATTACAAACAGCCGAATTTAATTTACCATTGTAACTATATTATTTTTGTAAATGCGTAAATAATGTTAACTGTTTATTAGTGTTTAATCTTTACAGTTTTACTATTTTGCGAGACGATTAAGCCTACACCTAAGTGTTGTGTATTTTTATGTAACGTTCGTTTTTCCTGCACATGTTGTATTGTGTATTGTATTGTTCGTAAGCAAACGACTTATCACGATTAGGATCATTAGTATGGTATGCATAATATAAATTAATTCAGTTGCATTTTCATTTAGCCATAATCTGAGCAACTTTTTTGACCCATACCCATGACAGCGCATGTGCGTTCGTGTGTGTGTGCGTATATATCGAATTTTAATCTTTTAATGCATGAATCTACAATCAGAACAAATGAATTGTGTGAAAAACGCATGAATCCTTTCGAATCCTATACCAGAGCAACATTTTGTGCAATTTCAGCGCTCAAATGCCCAAGGAATTCAGGCAATTAGTAGTAATGGCTTTTTAATGACGTTTAGAGCTTGTGTCTTAATGCACGCTTGTAGTTTATTTAATTACATTGGATGTTTAAGTATCTTAAGCTGCATTTTTATGAACATTTGAGTCAGAAGGGAAAAACAGTAAACGATTTAGTAATACTTTGAGCTTTCTCTGTCCATTTCGTAAAATATAACTTGTTTTTAAGAAAAAAAATCTGTTCAAAGGTCACAAGGAGACACAAACCCTGTCCTTTACACCTACTGTCAATAGTTTTCTAATTTATCACTCTAGGAGGTAAATAAAGGACGTTACCCTCCGGCAGAACTCCAAGATGTCCATCTTCTGAGTAAGGCATTGTGATTTTGATTCTTTGTCAGGAATCCACTGTTCTAGGGTTATGTTATAGTGCATGTTGATGAAGCCACACTTCATGGCTATCTGAGGTTCTGAACGCGTGGCGAACGCATTGGCAAATGCCTGCAATAGAAAAATCAATAATCAATCGTCAGTCAATAGCAATAGTTTATTTAGATTATACAAGTAAATCATAGGCCTATACCACAGACGTATTGGTTATACTGTAGCAACACAGACGACTGATTCAAAATCGTGAAATCAGCGCTCCTAAAATTTCTAATAAACCTGTGAGACGAGTGATATTTGTTGGACCACAACAGAATGGTAATATAAAGTCATTGTGTGGCGCATTTGCGTCTGCAAACATAAAATTTCAAACGCCATGCAGGACGCGGAACCGGAAGAAGAAATATCCATGTGGATGATATATTCAGGTCGTAAAAGCTTGCAGCAATAACACAGCGCTACTTATCAGCAGCAGTGAAAACTTTATAGCGACGTAAAAAGACAAATTCGCCTGTTATGAAACTAATGCTGGACAATAAAATCGCGCTGACTACAAATTTAATGCGTGCAAGATTGCGCTACGTTCCTCTTGGTATTAATCAGTTTGCGTTTCCTATATTTCTTACGCCAACCCATTATTTTAGACAAAGTGAAAAGTAGAATACTCCAATGAATAGCGAATGTAGACATTCCTCGCTAAATGATGTTATTTTCAGCGGGTTTTTACGAGTCACTAACAACAACCATTTTGATCAGTGACGGCTCGTAGCTAAAATTAGTGGGGTGCTGCAAAATTAATTTTTTAGCCGTGTTTTAATACTGTGTAAAACGAAACAAATATATGTAATTATAATGTTGCAAATGTAATTCTAAACAAACAATCTAATGTAAACATAATCTTGATAAACTCTTACGAATTCTAACGAATAACCCTAAATTGTCGCAGTTCAAAAATAAGTCGATAAAAGGCTTTTAAGCACGTGACAACTGACAACACGTACTACAGTGAGCGACAGCACTCTTTCTCCCTAAGTACAGCGTTTTATCTCAGACATGTGCGCATGGCCGCATGCGCACAGCAGCCAAACACCGCGTTGCTTGGGCTGTGAAGCAAATTGTACTTCCCTCACGAGCTCCTGTTCCGCACAAGTATAAAGAAAGAATCAAAGAAGAAAGATTATTATATTGAGTATTATCGATAATAATGAGTAAAAACAGGGGGTGCTGCAGTACCACAGTACCTATACACGAGCCGCCACTCATTTTGATGAACGAAGAAATTCCTTGGAGTTCAAAAGTAAAGCTCCAAATCTTATGGTTATGACTAGGGCTGAGCATCGAACGTTCGAATGGAATTCGATTCGAACATAAAACTACAGATTTGAATAATTCGAGTTCAAAAGTAAAGCTCCAAATCTTATGGTTATGACTAGGGCTGAGCATCGAACGTTCGAATGGAATTCGATTCGAACACAAAACTATAGATTTGAATAATTCAGCACTTCAACCACATACACTCTTTATCATTAAAATGTTTGAAACATCATGCAATTAACACTGTTTAGCTGCTACGATTTCTGTGCACGATTGTTAAACAAATTATTGGTGGCCTTACTGCAGAACAAAATCGAGTAATATGCACGGTCTTTGTAAGACCGCTTTTCCCTATTGGTCGAAAATTGTTCGAAAATATTTCAAACTGAATTCAAATTCGGTTCGAACTCTAAATACTGAAGTTCAGTTCGATTCGAATTCGAAAGTCACAAATTAGATTCGATTCGAATTCGCTTTCTGGTAGAAAATGCTCACCCCTAGTTATGACACCTCAGATTACCAAATGAAACACCAGTAAGAATCGCCTTAAATGAAGCCTTAAAACTTTGCAAAAACCACATGGCAAACAAAAACAATTTAGATAGCCAAGATAAATAAAGATGTTCAACAACTTCAACCAAATCTAGCTTTAGGAGCAGAAGAACTTGTGATGTTAGCTGCAACAAGAGTGGGTTGAACGCTCTAATAAATGTTAATGCCTCAATGTCTGCAACAGACGGAATGAGATTTTGATAATGATGATGATGTCCCATATTTCTATGCTTAGCATGCGTGTCTATTGGCGAGTATGGTTTCCAAAATGCCCAAAAGAAGGGTTCGAAAACTGTGGATTTTTAGATCTAGGACTATGTCCATTGCGATTCAATCTGTACTCTGTAAGATCGAAAGCTCAGGTTCAGTCTACAGGGATCCCCAAGACTTCGCACACTTTGAAAAAGCCAGACTATTGATTACACAACAAACATGGTGCCAACAGTCAAATAAGTTCAGAACACCATTTATGTATTTATAGCTGGAATTAAGTAATGACTATGCTATAAATCTAAGTAAGGCATGCAAGCGTTACAGATACATGCTTCGCTACAAGCCTACACAAAGCGCGTGGAGGGACAGTTTCAGCTTTAGCTGCTCTAAATCAACTACTGTAGATTTATCAACAGGACTTGATGCGCACTGACTAACCCACAGCCAGTAATAAATTATAATTATTAAGAAAGCAAAAATGCTCAGAGCACTATGAACGTGGCTCACTCGTATGCTTATTTCTGAAGTCAAGAAGCCAAAATACTATAAAATAAAGGCTTGGACTCGCTTCTAAGGATCAACATTTAGCACTAGCTATTTTTCTCGTTTGTTGAAGACACCAGTATAATATGGGAATGTAGGAAAGTTTGGTACAAGTACATTTAGTACAGGTAAGTTTGGCACCAGGAAAGTTTGGTACTAGCAAAATTTGATACAAGGAATTTTTAGTACATGGAAATTTTGGTACAGGTAAATTTGGTACTATGATCTTTAGATACAAGGAATTTTTGGTACTAAGAAGATATGGTAACGTGAAAATTTCGTACTGTATTGGGAAAGTTTGGCACCGCAAAATTTGGCAATAAACAGAAAGGACAGCATTTCAATATCTCATTGCAACAACAACAGCAACGACAGTGATCATGGTGATGATGATGGTGATGCCGAAGACGATGACGATGATTATAACAAGAACAACATGGAAGAAACAAACAAATAAAGCAGCAGCAGCAGCAGCAGCAAAGACAACAGCAACTACAACGACAACAAAACAACAATAGCGGCAGCAGCAACAAAACAACAAACACAACACAATGTGCAGCAGCAACAGCAATAAAGCATCAAATGAAACAATGACAACAACAATAATGATAACGAGGACAACAAAAACATCAATGAATACACAAACATAAAACAACAGCAACAGCAGCAACGACGATAATATCGACAAACAACAGTGACGACGACAACAACAACAAAAAACAATAACAGCAATGACAATGGCAACAGCAACAGCAACAACAACAAAACAGCTTACCAAGCAGCTTAACAAAGAACTGCTAGTTCCCAATATTCAGCCTTAAAATTTGACAAGTTCTGGCTTTCGTTATGTGACATCAAGAAAAACTACACTTATGTAAACGCCAAGCTATGTCTATGGTATCTTGGATACGTATTACTTAAAGCACAAAAAATGGGTACCTGAAGTGGTTTCAGAAAAATCGCCTTAAAAAATTGTATTACTTTATAGCAATTTTATGCGTATATCGCACTCGCGTTGAAATGATTTTTTTTGTTTCTTTTCATTTTAAATCTCCCGCAATACTGTTCCGACCGCGCCATTACATGACGTCATATACGCACAACGTAAACTAGAGGAAGAAAGGGAAATGTTAAACTATGTTCCAAAAAACTTTCCATGCAGAATTATATTACTTAGCATTTCGGTTATCCGTTTGAAAGACTTATGTAACTAGAAAAGCAAATTATTTATTATTTAAAATGTTTTCACCAATTGGGAAAATGTCGCTGACTCGCCTCCAGGGTGCACCCACTCACTAACTAAAAACGCACTTTTAATCTTATTGACAAGATACGGTAATTTAAAATTTTACTTAGCTAGTGACGTGTGCGCTGCAAATGATGTGGTTATTTTTTCAAACTTTACTCAGTGTTATTTAAACTTGTTTCAAATGACTTATCGTCAAAATGGCTGCGCCTAACGGTCATTGCGAGAGTTTATATTTACAAGTTTTATACAGCGTTACTGCCGACGCAAGCCCTGTATGCAAAAAGGCAGTATGTAAGTGGGGGTTTTTCTTGTGCTCTGAATCAGACGCCCACTATATTAAAACAAGTACATAAAAGCAAAAATCCTGCATTTAAAATTTCTGCCACATAATTTTTTTCTCGTTGCAGGCTGTTGGAAACTACTGCAAGAGAACCTCACAGGTGTCGCCCACCTCGTGCTGAGCTGGGTTTATTTTTCTACAAGTTCTTGCATAATAAAACCTACTTTACTATGCCAACACTAACTTGTGAGTAGGCTGAAGATGAAAGAAAGCAGCTGAATAAGTTGGGCGAGCGAGCAAAGACTGAAAGGTATTCTAAAACGCTTTACAGCTATGCTGTAAATCCAACGCAGAGTGGTAGAGCTTGAATAATTAAGCATCTTCCAGAACGCCTTTCATTCCAAGGTGAAACGACCCGAGCAATGGGTCCTTGCTCCTTGCTCCGTTTTGCTAACTGAAAGAGTGGCGTAAATGGTCCTATTATAGTGCCCGAAACTATGGCGCCAACTGCGCCCATATTCTCAATACTGTATTTTCATTATACTTGCAACAGGTTCACAATGCTAGACTTAACCGTAGATATTTGGCATTAATTATTTCACTTGATAAATAATTTATTAAGTCTATCTCTGCGTTGTAAATTATCACACGCAATGCAATTTAATGTAACAGGCGAACCATCTATGACATCGGATGTATAAAAGGGCGTCTGTCTGTTATATTAAATGTCACATGCGCCACGGGATAGAGGCAATATTTGCCTTGAAACCACATTGAAAATTTTAATTTGTCCATACATATGCACACAATAGCCATAACAATTATCGTAGTTGACAAATGACAAGTTAAATAAATTTTACAGACACTGAAATTTAAAAATCGTTATGAAAACACACTTAATGTGTAACAAAAGAGTAGCTATTAAAGATATTAAAGAGTAGCAAAAAGTAAGTTTCTTGACGTTTTCGTTTTACAAAGAGTTAAAATTATCAGAGAGTTTCACGCCTAATCAATCGGGAAAGCTTAACGTTATTAAAAGCTGTATTTATATTAAGACGTGAAGTTCTAACAGGTATATTTGATTAAGTAAATTTCGGCAAACATTAATTAAGTTGCACTGTGTATACACTGTACAAGTTACACATCATTTCTAAATGTACATACGGTATACAGTGATCGTTTTAAAACTTCACATGCGTCCATGAATGACCGGCATCAGTGCAATGATTCATTTTCGTTCAAAGTGGCCCAAGGATATACTATACTGCCAAAAACGATAGAAATTTGGAAATCAGCCAACAAATTTACATGAATTTTAATTGAGCAGAGTTTGAAGAATTTGCGTGGGTGGGTGTAGCTAGTGCACTACAGACTAAAATATAGTCAGAGCTGGGAAAAGTCGAAGCCCTAGTTTACAACTAAATTCACTTTACCACAATTTAGAATTGCCAGACGTTTTTTAAACAGTCACACTACTTTGCATGATCAAAATTCTAATGCTTGGCGGTATCATTGAACAAAATAAAAACATAAATCACAAATGATAATTTATTAATGAGCAAAACGAAATTGATTACCGAAAACACGCTCTTCATGTAGCTGGGGCTTTAAAGAAAGATCCTCCAATATCATCATTTATATTTTATTTATTTATTTTGTTCACACCTAATAGTAAAATACAGTCTATAATAAAAACAGTATATATATAAAACACGTTGTCGAAAAACATACAATATTTACATGAGTGTGGTAAAGACAAAGAGAAGAACTGCTTACATGTGTCTATTGTATTCAAGGAATTAATGCACGTTAACTTTATTTAAGCGGCTTTTAAATAACTTGATATTTTGTGCAGTTATGAGTGGTGCATTACGCAAATCCAGATTGCTAGAAACATTTAACTGAGCCGATTGGCATACTTACCACATTACTGGCTTCCCACTCAGCTTGCTGAGCCGCTTCTCTATTAGCTTTGCCGAAAATCAAAAGAAATAATCGTAGGTTATGTAGATGGAGCGAATATACCTACAGAGTTGAATCTGTTAAAGGTACTGATAACAGAGTAGCTGATGCGCTCTCCAGGTTCTAAAGATTTCCTATGTTAAAGGAAAACCTTTTCTAAGATATGTGTTAATGAGTGCATAGAATTTCAAATTGAATCAAGTATTATTTATGCATAGTTAATGATCATTTTGCCATTTAACGCTCTATTGTTGTTTTTTGCGTAATTGTTTTGTTATGTCTGCTTGGGTTTTCTCAGGATGGATTGAAAGGTTGATGAGTTAAGGGCCCAATTCTCTTCTTTTTAGATTGTTTTTGCTAACCGTGCTGGTTTGTTCTTTTTTAGTAGTATTGCATAACATGTTGTATATGATCACTGAGCTGCATATTTTTCTACTGTTGCGCAATGTTTGCTAAACGTTTTGATTATTATGACACTTTGCTGATTATTTTGATTGTGACATTTTGCTAATTATGTTATTGTGTCATTTTGATAATGTTTTTTGTGTGTTTAGTGTTTGCTATATAATCTATTGTACTCGGAACTTCATTTGAAAATTTCAGATATCCGAGTTTACTTGGAGGGGGGTATTGTGAGGTGTGTGTTGCTAATTCTGATAGTAAATGGCTTGCTTGGCTTGCATTGCTGTATGTGTTCTTTTATTTCATCATCTCCTCACCCCTGTCACTTAAATTGGTTTGTACGTTACATTCTATAACTGACGTTCTGACCTAAGGCTAGGTATAGAAAAACCGGAAAGCTGCGCACTGCGCCTGCCATTAATCATCTAGACGTGGAAGTTAACAGTCCACCTTACATATACTGGGTGCAGTTCATGTACGAATTTCATATTCCTAAAATGGATAGTGCAGAGAAAACCACAAGCAAACGAAAGCATGAGGGAAAGGTGGCCCTTGTTACATCATCGTCTTATGGAATCGGTTATAGTATTGCAAGGCGTTTAGCTCAAGATGGTGCCCATGTCATGCTCAGCAGCAGCGTCAAGGAGAATCTGGATAAGGCTGTGAACTCTTTGAAAGCTGAAGGACTCTCAGTAAGTGGTACTTTGTGTAACGCCCTCAAAGAAGACGAGTGGCAACCGCTGATTGATGCTACCATAGCGAAATACGGAGGAATCGACATTTTTGTCGCAAACAGTGGAACTCTAGGTTTTGAAGGTTCGTTTGGACCCGTGATGGACGTGACGCAAAAGGGCTGGGACGAAATCTGGACGTTCAATCTTAAATCTGGCTTCTTCCTAGCGAAGGCTGCTGCTACCAGTATGGAGAAACGAGGTGGAGGAAATATCATTTTTGTGGCATCAATACTGGCATACCAAGCTTGTGGAGGTTGTGAGTTATTTCCTGGCATTGGGATGTGCTCTGCCACAAAAACCGCCATGTTGGGTCTGATAGACGCTATGGCACCTCAATGTGCAGAAAAAGGAATACGAGTCAATGGAATTGCACCTGGCTTGATAAAGACTTATTTGACTCAACCATTTTGGGATACCCGAATTGCAGTCAGCGATTATGAAAATAGATGTCCCATGAAGCGTACTGGACAGACGGATGAGATGGCTGGAACAGTTTCCTTTCTATGTTCAGATGATGCAAGTTACATAACAGGAGAAACTATTGCTGTATGTGGAGGCTATCCCACTAGACACTAGTGACGAAATCATATTAATGTATCAATATGAGTGTTGTGGACAGGCTGAAGAAAAATGATGATTAATAAAAAAAATTGTTTTTGATTTGTTTGGTTATTATAGTTTTTATATAGTTCTTTTTTTCGATTTATATTGGGTGGGAGAGCAGACATTAGTCGAAAACAATGCCTGCCCACATAATAAGCTACTTTGGCTGCAAAAATTAATTATATTACTACCACATTTTCAAACTGTTGCTCCGTGAAATTGATTGAAGTTTCCTTGCTTTGTGAGAAAGTAAATTGCCACAATCTCCGATAGCCTGAAAAATTAGTAAGAACACCAGGATACGTACTTAGCTGCGTCCTTCTTAGCTTTTTTTCTAGAATAAGGACTGCATACTGGCTTAGCAAGTGTAGAAGTCTCACTTTTCTGCAGAAATTTTATTTCCCTGATTTTTGTCCTCGGTGTTGAATTTTTAATGAGCGCAAGATTGCTACCTGCAGATTGCGTCTTCCTGGCGCACCTGTCTCGCGTGAAAGAGCAGTTTAGGCCAGGTACGTGATCACCTGTCACTGCAGTAGAGCTATAACCTTCAAGTTTTAGTTGACATTTGCCAGGGGAACAATAGTACACACCTATCTATAGCTTATGTGTTATGAAATCTTTAACATAATAACGTAATGGCAAGCTATTTTACAATAGTGATCAAGTACAGATTCTCCAGAAAATGCAATGTCGAATACAAGGACAACTTTGTCATAATTGTGACTTTACCACATAATGACTTTACCGTTGCGTTGCCCTTTAATTATTAGTGAGTGCATTGTTCGTGTTCTTTGTCACATGACATCTTTGCACATTATACATCCCGTAATTACTGCAGTAACCGATAATAAAGTTACAGGAAAAAAATCACAATTTTGGCTGAGGTTAGGGTTAGGATTATTGTTATTTTTCCCGTGACTTTTTTCTGTGACGTTTTGCCTGCGACTTTTTTACCTGGATAAATTTCAGAGCAATACGCGTTGCGTTTATCTAATTCATATTTTCTTTTTCCATCACTGTATGAATCGCTGTAACAGTACATCTAGTATTTGAAACCACCGCGGCGTGAGTTCAATCCCATTCAGAAACTATTTCCATTATCGAGTTAGTTTCTTATCAGTAAGTTGGCTTGTTCTAAATTGAATGCACATCATGAAACGGACCGCCGGGTGCGTGTAAGTGTGTATCTTGTCTGGTTTCGTCGAGACAGAATGTCATGGAACTCAATTTCCATTGGCTACATATAAAGCAAAGCTGTCTGCAAAAGCGATCAAAGGCTGCATTTAAGGAAAACGCTCTAATAACTTCTCTCTTTAGCTGCACAGTAATGGTATTTTTCTGCGGAGGGTTTATTTTCATCTCGTTCACAAAAACGCCGAGAATAGTATACCGTGACGCAGAATTTCCCGCCATCGATTTGCTGGGCACTGAGCAACGCGTTCACGTGTTGACATTGACGATGCTGTCTACCCCGGAAGGGGGGGGGAGACTGTGATCATGACAATCCTTAGACTTATATAATAGTTTAATTACACATTCGGGTTACAATTTACAAAACCTCCCCCTATTTGTTTACCGTCATCCGAATTAATTATAACAGCCGAACGATTCGTTATTTCGCCTTAATTAAGTTTCCGTTTTGATTTGGGACGACTGTGTCTGTGTGTGTTGACTGTTGATGGCAATTGTAGAGCGTCTGGTACATGGCTATATCACCTAGAGTCTATTTACTGACTTACTGATATAGGATAATAAATTCCTGGATTATGTCTCTTCATCTCTTTTTTGTCTGTCCCCCCCCTCTCTCTCTCTTCCCTTTTCTCGCTTGTTCCTCGATTTCTACATGGGATACACTCATTTCACCCCAGAATACGCTACGATTAATTCACAATGTTTACCGAATCATTATCCTGGCACTTTCAAATACGATCGTTAACATTGTGCCACAAAAGCCGTTGCTCATAGGTAAAAAGTAGCTGCCGAGCTTTCCGTGGCGTGCTGTACGAAATCAATTAATCTTTTCCTCTGAAATTCTTCGGGTTCTTAATAAGCGCATAAAACGTACAGTTTTGTCTGTGCAGTGGAATCCGCTCGGCTATAAAGCTATAAGCTTGAATTGGAGTGTAGCCGTTAAGTAATGTGCTTGAAGCAGCCAAGATGATGGCCATACTCTGAAGGAAAGAACAAGTCACTCAGTATCTTGAGTTTATTTTACTGTTATCACTTAAACTTAGAAAAATTATAACAAAGAAATTTGCGGAAAAAACTGCCTGTATAGCATAAATTTACAATATACTGCCTCTGAGTAAAAATTTTCAGGCGTGGTGGTTGCCGCCAAACTGGAATTTCGTGACTTTTCGTAAGTGCATCGTGGCTTTCCGTAAGCGCGCGCCGCTTAAACTAATTCAAATTCTCCAGCTTACTTAAGATTCACACAAAAATATTACAAAGCTAGCGATCTAATTTTTTTTTGTAAAAACTTATTACTCTTTTGATGAAGATTGACAGTGCGCTACACAGGACAAAAATGACGTCAATGGAAGAAGAATGGACATTGAAAATGGGAGCGCCTAAGCATGTAACTTCCTAGAAGACTTAGCCTTTACTTCATTACAAAACTGGTAATAGGTGAGATTTTTAATATAAATGTGATGATAGACAGGGCCGAATTAAGATCTCAAGAGGCCCTGAACACTGAATATATTCAGAGTAAAACGCAATACCGAACTGTAAAATGAAGTTTTATCTTTCGAAATGAAAAAAAGTTGCAACAAGATTTATTTACAGTAAATACAAAGCATCAGCTTTGCATTGTATGAAAAAGTGATATTAGATTAAAAATAGAGAAACTAAATCTTTGGCTAAATCTAATGTAGCCTAAACATAGTTAAACAATGCCTAGGCTAAATCTTATAAATGAGCCGCCATTTAGCATATCTACATGCGAATTGGATACCAGTAAACAAAGAGCAGCATAATATATAGTAAAAAACTTATCCTAGCAAACTCAGTGAAAGCATTTTCATTTCTTATGCTAATTGAAATGAGTGAAAAATGCGAATACAAACATTTACTTAACAAATTTCTTATATAGAAATGGATGTTGGTCCATTTAATATTATATATGTTGCCGTCCGTACCGTCATATTGTAAACAATTGCAGAAGCTGCCACACATATTACCCTAATCTCTTACTTTTGGGAAATTATTCGATTTAAAGAAACTGTGTGGGGGCCCTTTACCCCCGAGGCCCTAAGCACGTGCTTATTTTGCTTAATGGTTAATCCAAGGCTAATAATAGGTTGCACTTTTAGGGCAAACCTTGTAACGAAAATTGATTCATTTTAGGTGAATATTGAAATAGGCCCTTAGCTTATTGCATATGGTCATATGTTAACATATGATCTACCACGGTTGGCAGTTTGCCCTCTTGCAGACTCGACATTGTGTACCGCTTTTATTGGGATGTCAGTATAACGCGCCTGTCAGTGTGGATGTTTTTTGCAGTCATACAGTGCAAATGTTAATTTGAAATTTTCGCGAAAGCTCGTGTAAATTTGTAATTTTGTATAGAATTTTACGCAATTTTTTTCGTGTATATAGAATAATGCGCGGCTATTGTAATGAAGTCACAATTTTGGCTAGGGAAAGTGACAGGAAACAGTCACAATTAATTTTGGTTAGAGTTGAGGTTAGGGTTATTTCTTTTTTCCTGTGACTTTTTCTTGTGACTTTTTTACCCGTGAGATTTTTACCTGCATTCGATTTGACAGCAGACTAAATTCCGAAACTACCTGATTATTTTGAGCTAGCTAATTGACCAGTGTCCGTTGACATTCGCCTATGACATTTCATTAGCAATAACATTATCTAGTAGCAACTCTCTGGCTATACATAGATGACATTCTTCTTGAAAGATAGACATTTATCTTATCTTTCCGCGTAGCGTATAAATCAATGAATCTCAGAGTCTTTCTTGTAATTATTAAGCCATTC
>JAQGDQ010000223.1:352203-359703 GCA_030141605.1 Tubiluchus corallicola | reverse complement strand
TATAGTTATGCATGCTTCTGTAGATAACTCAATGTAAATAAGGATGAAGTAAATGATGTAATAATTTGAGTAGTGCGAGGTGAGTGTACGACCATACGGTCATTAACACACTCACCTTACTTAAATGAAATAATGATTATAGTTATGCATGCTTCTGTAGATAACTCAATGTAAATAAGGATGAAGTAAATGATGTAATAATTTGAGTAGTGCGAGGTGAGTGTACGACCATACGGTCATTAATACACTCACCTTACTTAAATGAAATAATGATTATAGTTATGCATGCTTCTGTAGACAACAATGTAAATAAGGATGAAGTAAATGATGTAATAATTTGAGTAGTGCGAGGTGATTGTACGACCACGACCATACGGTCATTAACACACTCACCTTACTTAAATGAAAAAATGATTATAATTATGCATGCTTCTGTAGATAACTTAATGTAAATAAGGATGAAGTAAATGATGTAATAATTTGAGTAGTGCGAGGTGAGTGTACGACCATACGGTCATTAATACACTCACCTTACTTAAATGAAATAATGATTATAGTTATGCATACTTCTGTAGATAACTCAATGTAAATAAGGATGAAGTAAATGATGTAATAATAGCAATTGTATAAGAGCAATAAACCTGAAAGTTGAGAAAGGAAAATATAATATGTAATTACGACTTTGAGTATCGTTTATAGTGCCATTTGGTGGTTATTTTACTTACATATTGTAAGTTTTGCTAGGGCAGTGTAAGTCAGATTAATGGTTCCAAAGAGAATAAATGGTTATTTATGATACTACTTATTGAAGTATAGATTTTCCATTACTGAATGAGTTGAATACGGGCTGGTCGCATTTCATAAATCAATATTTTGAGGAACGTGTCAAAATGGTGCACATCGACTTGTGTAAAGGTGAATATAAAAGCAGTAAAAGTGAATTCTTCGTAAATAATCCATTAAAAAAAGTCTTAGCTCATAGTCATAGCGTCTCTCATAGGTCTTGTCATGCAGATATGGTTTTGCACAATTTCATAAATAAAAAACCTTTAAAAACAATTGCAGAGCAACCATCTGTCCCTTTCTAATAATTTTGCATATAACTCCTTGTATGAATTTAGTTAGTTAAGTTTATTTATTTCCACTCTGCATCTTACAGATAATTTTTCACTGAAGTAAATATAAATATAAATGCAATATTATCTAGAAATTACAAAAGAGATTCTTATGCAGCATATACATGTGCAAATTACATTACAGAATAATTTTGATGCATACAGTTTGAGCCTAAAAGCATAGCTTGACAGGCCAAACTGTACGTGGAAATCTTAAAGAAATGATTAATAATTGAAATAATGATAATATATACATAAATGTGGGGGGAGTAGTGAATGAAAGATGAAATGGAGCGAGAACTGAGAAAACCTGTGATCAAGATTATAATGTGTTCAGTAACCAGTTGAGCATCGTCACTTTTTATTAAGATTACTGGGGAAAAAGAATGCAGGTGATTACCATTCGGGTGTGCTACTCTCAATACTTGTGAAATATTTCTTTTCTGACCGTTTATTTGAAATTATCCAGCCCTTTTTTATGATTAACCATAACGGACAATATAGCAATGCGTGCTCTAAGCTGTCATTAATTTGATGATTGCAGACTTTTAATTTTCTTACTAAACTGTTTTGTTCTGCAGCAAATTTCTCCATTAAAATGTTTTTTGGTATCAAGCTATTTTAAATTTTCAAAAAGAAAGAAATCATGTCTGGCCACATTATCCAGGCAATAGATAGAACCTACAGACATGCGCAACACCTTCTGTTGTGCATTGATTCATGCAGGAGCATTACTCGATTAAAATTCTAGCACTGCATTTAAATTTTGGTGACCGGTTATATCTGCAGCTTCTTGCATATTATGGTTGCTGTACCAGAACTCTTCTGCACGACATACTACTATTGAAGAGTTACTTAAACAATTTCATGGACCTCAACTAGACCAGAATAACAATCAACACCGTCCAACGCTTCTAAACTATCAAAACCGCAGCTCTAAGAATTTGAGAAATCGATCACAAACGTTACACTGATTAGTGATAACGACTTCTTTTCTTAACGACTCATTCCGTCTGTATTGGACATTAGCGTTAATTAGAGTAATCCACCCACTCCTATCTGCAGGTAATAAAACGAAAGATTAAAATTGTAGAACATTACAAAAGATTAAATCTACGATTGCAAAACCAGGAAAATGCTTTGACGCAATAACAGAAATCTACGTCCAAGATTAATTCAGTTTTGCTTTTTTCACTCGCATTTATACAAGGGAAGGCCAGAGCCCTGTATCAGTTACTACGTACATAGTAAATGATACAGGGCTCTGCCAAAACCTTGTTAGTGCCATTTCAGGTGTCACTTGACAAACGTTTTCAAATATAATTTTTATTAGTGGTGTAGGTTAATGTTTTTTTTTCTTTTATGAATACATTGCGTTGTAAAGTACTTAAACCTACAGCCCTCTAAAGTGACAACATGATTATCATTATTAAAAAACACTAGTCTATTGCATTTTTCTGAAAAAAACTTTATTATGGACGAAAACTGTATATTATTTACCCAAATGAAAATCTAACATTATAAATTACAATTTAAAACATCTTGATAGTCTATTAAAAATTTATTATTACAATCAATCTACACTTCCATTCTGGAATTACAACATTGGTAGGCATATTTAACTAAAATGTTCTAAACAGTATAACAATGCTATAAGTAATTATAACATACAAATGAAACAATAAGTTTAACAAGAAGCTTAATAACAATTTTGTAACTTGACAATTAGTCACGAAAAACGGAATTTATTCACCTAAAAAATATGATTTTAGTGAAATATGTATGTATAAATGTAACCTATCCTCAGTCACCAAACTTCATAGCATTTGAATGAACTCAATTTCAACATCAGCAGAAAGCAGTATACCAAATTCACGTGACATTGTCAAAGTGCCAAAAGTTAATTTGATAATCTTGTTAATTAATCAATGTAACTAAATTTTAAATTTAAATCGTTAGCAATTAAAGGATTACACATACAATGATCTGTATCTACATGCCAACAGTGATCACAGTAATTTTTAAGAAACAAATTTCTATGTACAATTAGAATAATTATATTTACGCACTAAATTAAACAGGATACAATGTGTGAAAGACGAGCACATACACTTTTTCACATAGTGTAATTATTAGAGGATGGATTATAAACAGATTAACTCACTTTTTGTTTGTGTGGAATTATCGATGGGGGTGAGTGTCAAACCTAATCACAAATTTGAATAATTCAGCGATTTAACCACGTATGTTGTTTGTTATTAAAATGTTTGAAACAGCATGCAATTAGCACAATTTAGTTACAGTTTCTGTGCAAAATTTGGTTGCACTGCAAACATGTGTTGTTAACTGCTACCTATCGACACGAAACAACATTAAAATGACTTGCCAAAGCAGCATTGGTTGTACTACAAAAATGTGTAGTTGACTGCCACCTATTGTCAAGAAATAACACCAAAATGACTTGCCAAAGCAGCATTGGTTGCACTACAAAAATGTGTAGTTGACTGCCACCTATTGTCAAGAAATAACACCAAAATGACTTGCCAAAGCAACATTGGTTGCACTACAAAAATGTGTAGTTGACTGCCACCTATTGTCAAGAAATAACACCAAAATGACTTGCCAAAGCAGCATTCGTTGCACTACAAAAATGTGTAGTTGACTGCCACCTATTGTCAAGAAATAACACCAAAATGACTTGCCAAAGCAGCATTGGTTGTACTACAAAAATGTGTAGTTGACTGCCACCTATTGTCAAGAAATAACACCAAAATGACCTGCCAAAGCAGCATTGGTTGCACTACAAAAATGTGTAGTCGACTGCCATCTATTGACAAGAAATAACACCAAAATGACTTGCCAAAGCAGCATTCGTTGCACTACAAAAATGTGTAGTTGACTGCCACCTATTGTCAAGAAATAACACCAAAATGACTTGCCAAAGCAGCATTGGTTGTACTACAAAAATGTGTAGTTGACTGCCACCTATTGTCAAGAAATAACACCAAAATGACCTGCCAAAGCAGCATTGGTTGCACTACAAAAATGTGTAGTCGACTGCCATCTATTGACAAGAAATAACACCAAAATGACTTGCCAAAGCAGCATTCGTTGCACTACAAAAATGTGTAGTTGACTGCCACCTATTGTCAAGAAATAACACCAAAATGACTTGCCAAAGCAGCATTCGTTGCACTACAAAAATGTGTAGTTGACTGCCACCTATTGACAAGAAATAACACCAAAATGACTTGCCAAAGCAGCATTGGTTGCACTACAAAAATGTGTAGTTGACTGCCACCTATTGACTCGAAACAACATCAAAATCACTTGCCCGAGCAAAAACGTTTCTGGTTTCCTTATGTAGATCACGCGGCTAAAACGACCGTGTGATTGTCTTTACACAAAAACTCACTAATTAAACCAAACTAACACATAAACTAATGAATCTACAACTCTAGAGAGTCAACCGCTATGTACGGATAATTAATCTGTACTCTCACATCTTCTGTGCACTGACTTCATCCCATCAAACCAAACAGATCATTTGACCCCCTCCCCTCCCCCCGATCAGGCCTTCTAAACTAGGGCATTTCAAAATTCAAAGTCATGGTTTAAGTAGACGTGTTAGAATGACCCAGAACCTTAGATGTCGGCATGTCGCATTATCTTTTCACGGATCACTCAACACTCCTGTATTCAAAAGCAAAGGGTCGTCTTAATTTTAATTCAAGGTTTCGATGTTTCAACTCTGTTTTTTATATATAAATATACATAACATTGTGATCAGCAAACAGTATAATGTGTAGTTAAAGTGCTCCGAGCCCACCCTACAGCTGTAGGCGCTCACTTGACACACAATAATTCTGATAGTAGAAGTATGACCCACAAAACTAGTTATAGTTTCAAAAAGTACTTGAAAAGGACCATTTTTGATTCATACTTATAATACAATTTTAATGCTTCCATGTCTCATGCAGTTGCAATATATGGCGTCCAATCAATTATAATGCTATTTTAATATACCTCTATGTAAATTAAACATACTCTGTGGTCGTTTCTTCTCCACTTTTCCTTCTTCCTATCCCTAATCTTACTATTTTTTCCATTCCATCATGTCTACTAACCCTAATCATTCTTTCATTCACTAATCCTCCCCTCCCTTCCTTCTTCCTATCCCTAATCTTACTATAGTTTTCATTCCATCACGCCTACTAACCCTAACCATTCTTTCATTCACTCATTTGTGCCACCCTAACAAGCCAAGCTTTCAATGTGTCATACAGCAACTCTTTTATTTCGTTAATTTGACTTCATCAACGTTTTTTTACCTATACTGTTTCTTTTTGTTTCAATAATATTGTATGTTGATGTATTGAATATGTATTGCTGAAGTGAGATAAATTGATTGATTGATTGCTTGATTGATTGATTGATTGATTGATTGATTGATGTTAATTAAATTGTGGAATGAAAACTAATATGTGTGCGTCGTTTGTTTGGTCAATGTCCCTTCACCCCCCTTGGAAAAGCAGATGCCCGCACTCCTGCGTACTCTGTCAGTGTCATCTAATTAAAATAACTCAATAAAAGCAACAAGCACGAAATCCAACATTAAATATCACACGGGGAACTTTATCTAACATTAATTACTGCTAAGATGATATGTCTAGGAAGCACTAGGACTGCCCGGAATGCTCCTCGAATGCGTTTTGTTTCAGGAACCGAATTCCACAGTATCTTCATCGATTTCCTTGAATTCCACGGAGCCCCTGCCATCCATGTATAGAACATACTGTAAGTAAAAATACTAGCATTATAAATTATATGAATTATTTAATATACTAAACATAGTGTTAGACATGGTGAGGTCACATGGGAGCCGCCAGATTTTGAAAAATTGGACGCAGAAGCAGCTGGTTGGATGGGCGGGGGTGGGGGGGGGTGTAGTTTACACCAACACATTTTCCTGTATTTAAGCACATTTTGGAGACCTCAAATGAAATCTAAGTTCTGGTACATAGACTTCCTCAAATGTGAAAAATTCTGCTTTAATACATATATATTACCTACATTTACTAAGGTAATATTCATTGTATTCTATTGTAGTTGTCATCTGTCTTAAAAACAAGTTCGTAATGCACTGCAATGCGGATGACCCATTACTTAAGCTTAATTTATTCAGTGTCAAGATTATCTATCCAGCAAAATGTGGATAGTCAAACATAAAACTGATTTGAGACTGTTAAGTTTGTATATCCACCCATTGTTAATACAAAATTTAAAATGTTTGCATGCGTGCTAATGTTTTCCACCAGACACAGCTAAACGACAGATCGCCTTGGTCACACGTGTGTATTTTACTGCATTTTAGACTATCATGCGGTTGCTGGAAGCTATTTCTTCAGTCAAGTTCGCTAGTTTAAAACTCATTATTGCCAAAACAAACAAGGATTGGTGTGTTTCTTAGTTTACTACTGAAAAATTATATTTAGCCATAAAACGTTTTTTAATTTAAGCAGTTCTGTGGATGCACATGCGTAAGTGCAGGCGACCAAGGTGAGCCGCATTATTTTTTATTTAACAAAGTTCAAAGGTCAAAGTCACAGTTTAACTGAATGTGTTGGAAGATAAAAAGATCAAACGTCAAGGTCACGGTGTAACTAAATGTGTTCGAAAATAAAAAGATTAAAGGTCAAAGTCATAGTTTAAGTAGATGTGTTAGAAGATAAAAAGTCAAGGTCACAGTGTAACTAGATGTGTTAGAAGATAAAAAGATTAAAGGTCAAAGTCATAGTTTAAGTAGATGTGTTAGAAGATAAAAAGTCAAGGTCACAGTGTAACTAGATGTGTTAGAAGATAAAAAGATCAAAGGTCGAAGTCATAGTTTAAGTAGATGTGTTAGAAGATAAAAAGTCAAGGTCACAGTGTAACTAGATGTGTTAGAACGTACGTAAACTGGTAGATTTCAATTTTGAAATCAATTTCAGAATCATCACAATAGTTTCCCTGCAATCCACCAGGTGGCACTGCGGAAAAGATTTCAAGAACTATAAAAAAGAATCACCCACCTCGTGATGCTTCCAGAGAGATTTGCGATGGGAGACAGTGAACAAAGTGATACCAACTTGTCTACAATATTGGTACATGCTGCTTTCAACGTCAACGCTGACAGCACTCGTGCATTCGTCTAGTATAGCAAACTGTGGCTTGTGATAGAATAACCTAGCCATCTGAAAATGTTTGTGTCTAGTATAGCAAACTGTGGCTTGTGATAGAATAACCTAGCCATCTGAAAATGTTTGTGTCTAGTATAGCAAACTGTGGCTTCTGATAGAATAACCTAGCCATCTGAAAATGTTTGTGTCTAGTATAGCAAACTGTG
>JAQGDQ010000223.1:194703-347203 GCA_030141605.1 Tubiluchus corallicola | reverse complement strand
GCTATTGACTTCGTTGAGAGTGTTGATACAATATATATATATGTATGAATGATTGTTCGCAAACAAATGTCGATATAAAATTAATGAAAATTAATGTTTTCTTCTCACCAAATAAAAGCCCGACTTTTTGTTAACAATTTCAGTTGCCTACACGACTTTATGGGGTTGCTTACAATCAACTTCCACTTGGTGGCGCATTGACGTTTTTGCGAACCCAGTTACGATGTAATTTTATAAATAGGTCTTTTTCGCCGCCAACCCGATTTCTTTCTCGTTCGCGTTGTTCACGTGATAAGGTTTTAGCAAGTTTTTATACTGTGACACCACAATAGAACAACTTCGTGTTCTAAATTTTTGCAGTAATGTGGCTAAATTGCGTTCTTATTCAAGGTCTCATTTCCATCTATTGTAGACATTGAGGCATTAACATTTATTATTCCACCCACTCCTATCTGAAGCTCAAAGCTTAAGTTCTTCTACTCCTAAAGATAAATTTTGTTGAAGTTGTTGAACGTCTTTATTTATCTTAGCTATCCCAGATGTTTTCGGTTTACCAGATGGGTTTTTGCAAGGTTTCAAGGCTTCCTTTAAGGTGATTCTTACGGGTACTTCACTTGGTAATCTTAGAAGGTGTTCTATCCATCTTAATCTTTGGAACATGACTTTTGAATTTCAATGAATTTCTTTTTTTCGGTTAAAAACGGCAAAATAAAACATGACGCGAAATTTATAAATTTGTTTAATATAATACATTCAAGAAATGGATTCATGGCAACTCTAAATAGCTTTTTAAATAACATGTTCACGAAATGTATCATGACAAAGCTAAATGGCGACACACCCGGGCAGAAAAAATTAATAAGCCTGTAACTCAATTCTTCGCATTTTGTACTGCAGTATGAACTGAAGCGGACCAGACACCAAGTTCATATTTTGGTCAGCAAAAAACCTTGACTTTATCTAATCTTCCCGAGCATTTCGGTTAATGTGTCCCCGTCGTTTGGTTTACTAATCTCGTTTTAGGATAACAGAGGCCCCTCGCCCACCGACAGCTTCGAACCGTTCAGCGGTTATTACAACTACCTGGCGCCGAGAATCCGACGGCAGAACAATATTATTTTCCAAGATTTTAAAGGTTTTATTTATATAAACAATTAAAGATGATTTTATACCAGACAGCTGTTGATAATAAAGAAACTCCAAACTCATTGCAAAAGGACAGTCATTTTGTAAGTTTTGCAATTACGTTTCAGAATAGCTACTAAACAATTTTATAAACACCGCAACGTATTTCATTTTTCCGTTGTGTAACTGAAGTAAAAAGAAATAGATTTATATTGGCATAGTAATGTATACTATACGTTTTTTCATAACGATGACAAAGCGCTTTTTTCTGTCAAAAAGTATAAATTGTGTGAACTAGGGACTGAATATAATTAATGTCTTCCGAACGTTGTGTACCCAGTAAAATACAATTAGAGGTCTATTTTTATTTGTGCATTTTGTGCAAGTGTTATTAATTGAATGTATATGTAGAAATGTAACGCACCATTAGAATAACTTAGGGGACAAGCCAACCTAATCCGATTTGTCAAGTATACTCAGTTTCTAGACGGCTGTCGTATATTAGTTCAGTTCAGTTCAGTGCCTACTCGGCTGAAAGTACAAAAAAACAAAAAACACAAACTTAGATATGACTGCCAATTCCTATCTCACGACATTTCTCCATTATATCGGTAAGAAGGTTTTTCCGCAATCAATATTATGGAAAAACATCCTACTTACAAGATCAGATCTTCATCTGAACCTCCTTCAAAAATAACCATATTTCTTTCATTCTCATAATGAGGACAGTTCAGTAAAATATGATTTTAAACTCTCCAAGTCACTTACAATACACTTACAAAGATCACATTCAACTATTTTCCATCTGAATAATGGACTTCCATAAATTTCCAAAGTACAACTCAGTATTATACATATTGTTCATCTAGCTTTCAAAATAAGGCAGCGGTTTGTTGTTCAAATACATATTAGCCGTAGAACGTGCTTCAAGTTTATACTGCCAGAGCTTTAAACCCTTTTCCTCACGTTTTCTTTCAATTAACTGATACCAACCTTTTTCACTAAAATTAAGGACAGGTATTTTCTTCAACCCATTATAAGCTTCTACCGATGGACATGTTGTTCAACTTACTTTATCATCTTCTAGTTCATTGATTAAATCACGAAGCCGTAATGAGCGTCCATAATTGCCGAGATTGGCGTCTAATTTTGCGCCAACTTAAAGCGTATTCAGATATCTCAGTCACTGCAGCGACCACACTGTCCAGTGTCCAGGCTCTTGTTGCCATCATTACTCACGTTGCTACTGTCAGATAACTTGTCAGTTTTATAGGTAGTCCTTGATGTCATTGTGAAGACACAGAAGCAATTGCTTAGAAACAGAAATTCATTTTTTATATCAGTCGCTGAGGTTGAGTGACACGCATTCATTCTCATGATCAACGGAAAAATGCCATTCACAAGATTAACAGGGAGAGGCTAAGAAGTTTCAGGCGCTTAAGAGCAAACGATCCGTCAGTTCTATTGAACTATGCGCTAACTTTATATAACGATATTTTTTATAATTACAATTTGCTTTTTGCACTTATTAATTGTGTTTTGCAATGTGTATATATTTGAATTTTATTCGTTTTATTTTTTTATTCGACTGGCGTTTTATAATAGTCGGAGGAACGAGAAAAAAATTAGCTTAACTTAATTTAACATTTACGAAATGACAACATTTCGATCGCATTCGTCAGCTTTCAAGGAGCTGCTAGTCCCAAGTCAAAATGATTTAACTAACTTCGCCTGAGCTAACTTAATCTAAAGTCACCTAATCTCGTTTGAAAACGTCTACGGTAAGTTTATGATCAGCTTGGTATAGAACCCGGACCACTTAGCGACTGAAACGCTGGCGACCAATCAGACACCAGGCGGCGAGGACTCGGTATCATTGCAATACCAATACCATAGAAACGGCGGGCTTTCCAGATTTGGAGCAAATCTCGATCAGTGCATTGTCTTAACCTGGAAAACAATCAGCGTAGCCAGTGGTCATGTATCAGGTGTGACCACAAACATGTAACCACAATAAAAGTTTTAGGTCGTAGGCCTACCCTTAGACTTTTTAAAGATACAGGAGTTTGTATTAACATGTCAGAAAATGCAGAAAAACAAACTAGCGAAGGCATTTCCTTCAACAATTGACAGTTTCTTACTTAAAGCAAAACCGGACCCAATCTTAAACCGTAGGTCCAAACAATCTACTCTTTAAAATTTTGAAAGAAAACAACTTTTTCAAAAATGACTTACGTGAAAGAATATTACCACACAAACACAATTTTACGTTCGCGCCACTAGCTCTTTCTGTTACTTGCATTTCGCCATTCGCTAATTAGACGGGCACTAGGGCCTGTATTTCGGAAACGCATTGCCCAAAAAACAGGCGTTGTGCCTCTCAGTTTAGATGTGTTAGTTTGTGATGAACTACACACGTTTGTCAGCACGTGCATGAGCACAGCGGTAAGTTTGAAATTAGAATTTTTATCTTAAAACTTGCCTAGTTTTAATACAACACACTGAATATTTTACAGAGCACTGTACTTCACAATCTTCGCTTTCGCAGACACATGCAACACGCTCGTTGAATATTTTTGCTGTTAAAAATTGTGTTAGTTTATGATGTCATCAATAGTTGGGCTCGCCTGCCGTTAATTAAGTTTCTAATCTATTACTTAATTGCCAGAAACACTTTTGCAATATAAATTGTGTTAAATGTATACTTTTGTCGTGCTTCAAAATTGAGTAGTATATGAAAAATCATCCTGTCTTCCTTTAAAGGGTGTTTGGTACTCAACATTTTTCTTTTCACTTCCTTCGCATCAAACGTCTCAGTATGACTACTGTATATTCTCTTTATTCCAAATACCGAAATCCAAAATATCAAGTTCCATTTTTTCTTAATAACGGAATTTTATCAGTGCATTATATTCCATAGTGAAGACTATGATTCAAACTGGTTTCTTTCGTATGCCACGTATCGAGTGCTTTATATGTCAACATGGTTGTTCTTCTATTATCGATGATTAGCTGATGTTGTTCCGATATTTAAATTTTTAACATACAAAAGGTTTGCGACCACAACTTAAAATGACTAAACTTGTAACTATCTCAGCTAAAAGGTAATTTATTCTAATACCAATCTGTGAAATTTCACTTTATACGGTATTTAATGATATTATTATTATTATACTCCGAAATCGGTGTAATTAAAAATGACCACTGCACTTTAATTTTATTCATAGTACCAATAGTAAAGGGCTTGTCTCATGCAGAAACATCAAAGAAATCAAGCACCATTTCCGGGTATTCTACCAAACTTCATCTTTGTAATTTAAAAAAATTGAAAGCATGTTGGTGGCAAATTGATTAAGTGATTAAGTGGTGGTTTGAGTGAGTTAGCTACAAGCGATCGAGTGATTGAATAAATGAGAAACTAACTTAGCTTGTGAAGTACAACAGACCATGTTAAAAGTGGTTATTGATCACCTGAGTACATGCAAGTAATTTAAAACCTTAATGTAAACTCACCTTTGCAAATAGAGCGGGTTTTGTTTCACTTAAGTGGCATTTACCAAACATCCGCAAGGCGTATGCGTTTTGGGGGTGTAGAATAGACAAAATCGGTTTATATTGTTTTCAATGCACCCGTTTTTGCTTCCTGGGTTCTGCGTATTCGATATTTTTTCTGCAGCTATTCCTATTAATTTTTTGCGCAGCTATTCCGCAGGTGGAAACGCATGCGCATCCTGATACTACGTGAACAGCACTAAAAGATGATCCTATCCAAGAATTTGACACCAGAGCCAAGCTTGAACAGCACATCAAAGAAATTGCGTCCTGGATGGCAAATAATTTATCCAGCCGTGAACACTAATAAGACTATCTAGTCGATGCAATCAAAAGAAATGCCTTAACAGATAAATTACCAACATTAGGTATAAATGATATACCTAATAGGCGAACGTAATACAGAAGTTTTAAAAGCATTTATCAATTTAGCAATGGACGACTTCCTGGCTAGTTTAATGCAAAACTTTATAAATAATTTTGTCAAAATAGGAAGGCCAAATTGTTGTGCTAATATAGATATTGTTAGATAAATTGATAGATAAAATTGTGATATTAACTTATACATATATATATAACTCCTTGTTAGATTGTATTTACTGTTAAGTACTTTTGACCTACAAATGTTGGGCAACACTAGCACGTACTGTAGTATTGTTTGTATTTGTGTGCAAATGAAAAACTTATAATAATAATAATAATAATAATAATAATAATAATAATAATAATAATAATAATAATAATAATAATAATAATAATAATAATAATAATAATAATAATAATAATAATAATAATAATAATCCTTCTCACCATCCTCCTGGTAGATTTTCATCTGTCAGCCGGCGAACACTTGATAACGTCTCTCCAGGTGTCTCTGTCTTCATACGTCTTCTCTTCCTCCACATCCACCAGTCCGCCGGGGACTGGGGGCCGTTGTTTCAGTTGTGTTCGCCATGAGTTACTTGAGCAAAAAGTACTTCAGTGACTTGCTAGGTCTATCCTGAAGGATTTGGTCCACAGCTCCTTATTTGAATATTCGGAGCACCCTGGCTCGTGAGCCAGGGGTCCCCCATCCGCCACCCGGGGGATGCGCCCGGTAGGGGTTTAATAATAATAATAATAATAATAATAATAATAATAATAATAATAATAATAATAATAATAATAATAATAATAATAATAATAATAATAATAATAATAATAATAATAATAATAATAATAATAATAATAATAATAATAACAATAATAATGATGATAACTAGCAAGATTGAAGCAAACAACTTTGATAAACCTGGACAATTAACGTCAAACAAAATGGCAATCATTCTCAGTCACGCCTACAGAACCGGTTCATTACCTCGACTTTCGGGACAAGCAGGGACATAAGCTTTAACTATGTATTGTCGGTATATGTTATATTCTTATGAAAAAATGCTCAACTTTTCATTTGCGAGAGAGAAACCAGCTTGGTTTTAGATTTTATTAGAGGTTGTCGATTGTCTGTTTATCGATGAAATTCCAGATGAATTAATGGAAACATAGTCTAATTTCGTTCTTACTTAATATTTAATTAACTTTAAAAATACAAATTAATTTAATGAGGTTAATTAGGCCGATCACATGACGCTCCTTTAATGATCGCCAATGTAAAATGGCCTATTTGAACAGAGGTGGCAATGAAATTTACAACTTTATGTTGAAGACCATGTTGGAAGGTTTAAATGATTCAAGGTTAACATGCATGTAAAAATTACATCCTGAGCACTTCTAAGTAGATTTGCGCAAGTTATAGGCAAGGCGAGATAGCAGTAGTTGGGAATACGTGACAAGTTTCAGGATTATGTTTTGAAACTTCGTCTCTACATTCTGCTTAAATTGTGATGACATTTTTTGGCTACTTTTAATTTCTTGTTAAAATATCTGCTGCCTTGCTTATTTTGACGGAGCAGACGTCAATTGACGTCAAGCATATTGGCCCCGCCTTCGCTATGTCGTAAGCACGCTCAGCGGCATTCAGGACAACAGCTCACGCTTGATAACAATTGTCTAAACTAAACTAAACAAGATGACATTCACAACTAATGTCAAATCAGCAGACAAACTGATTGCACTTTTTCATAAACAGAAATTTGCAGAGAAGCAGCTATTTTTACACGAAATTAACATTTCAAGTAACCAAAAAAATGACTTTTCAATTTAAACAGACTGTAGAGACGAAGTTTCAAGGCACTAGAAAATACAGAGACATAAGTGTAGTAAAGAAACTAAGAACATCATGCCTGCGATGATTTTTTCTATATTAACTGATCATGGCTCGTCTGCAAGATTTATCCAATTTTTGTATTTTTTCGTTTGTTAGGCTACGGAAATGGAATGAATTTGATTGTTTCATTCCATAGGCGACCCTTAAATTAAATGCTAATGCTCGAGTTACATAAGTCTTAATGGCATATTTTAACCGCGATTATAACCAGAAAAATAGCGCAAATAGCGCATAGTGCGCTAGCTGGAACTTTTACATACAGGTTACCCTTTAATTATTTATACTTGCCAATTCGGGCTTCAATGATCTGAAGTTATAAATTTCTTCTCAACTCTGTTCAGGTAGGCCATTTGACGTTTGCGAACATTAAAGCATCGTTATATGATCGGCCTAACCTCGTTAAGCTAATTTGTTCTTATTTAAAGTTAATCAAACAGTTGTTTTTGTCTAACTTGCTGAGCCATTAACAAAGTAAACTGCATGTTTTCTTGATAGCAAAATGATTTAATTAGCAACTCATAGACGTAAGCGTTGTGCATTTCTTTCTATAAACGAAACTAGACTATGTATTTCCCGTAATTCACTTTCAATTTCAAACGGCAATAATAAAATCTAGAACCAGACCAGTATTTCTCCCGCTAATTGATGGAAAAGTTGGGCAGTTTTCGTAACAGTATTAGACGCAGCTGTAGCTAAATGTCTCTGATAGGGCAGCCAACAAAAATGATTGACATTACGCTAGACGTCAACTGTTATAGCTGTCCAAATTAATCCTTACTGCTGAGGAATTATCCCTGGCTTTCAACACATTATCAGGAACTTCACTTGCGCGTTTGATTTTGTTCTAATTAAGGATGATCATAATTATTTTGAAAAAAAATTGTACTGCTGCCTCTTACAGCAGTCTTCATCTGCGTTTATAATGGTAAACTAAAGATTTTTCTGAGTGTTAAAGCAGGGGAGCAGCTTACAAACACTTGCTTTTGTAACTTTTTGATTGCTGTAACTTTCTTGTTTATTGAATATCAGATTGTTACCTTAAAAGACATCAAGTCGTGCAAAATGCTCAACTCGTTTTCTTTAGCCACGTATAGAGCAAGAAATTCTGTTAGCAACCATCTTCGTCGAATTACATTGGTTTGAATGACTTCCGTTTCAACAACTAAATAAACCTAAACTTCTCTCACTTATAAAAGCAGAAATAGGTTTGAATTAGTTTCATAAACAACCAACTAAATAATAAATTTCTTTCATTACCTTCATGTTAAGTCTCATATTTGTATTCTTATAGTTATTTGCCCGAACCTTTCACATGTGCACGCTCCCACCGCCACAGCCGGCACATGTCATCTGACACTACTAGTTTATTATAGCCTAGAACAAACCTAGGATTTGTACTCCTTCTTGCGGGTCTGCCTCCCGTTTACGGCATGCGAAAGACTTTTAAAGTGTCGTAGCTGTTAACTTTTGAATAAAAATGTTTTTATTTTGGAAACTTCTTAACCTGTTAAAACTTTTTAATTTGTGTACAGTATGCATTTTCTGCACCTTTAAATACCTATTTTAGTAGAATTTGCTTGTTTATAAACTTCATATGCAAAATTACATCAGCTTTTGCAGGCAGCGGTCTTAAAGGTTTATTATAAAGTGGTTTCACATCTTACTTTATAACAGTATCCTAACCCTGTACCGTGGCCACTGCTAACACCATCCCTGCTCCTTCGACAATCACCACAACCACCATTACATTAGTAGCAGCAAAAACATCGCAGTGTTGGAAGCCTGGAAAGAAGAAACGGGCCTACAATGGAGGGGTGATATGGAATCGCTTAGACCCACAAACGCCTGCTGCAGAATAGTTACTCAGGTTAGCCACAATCCATGACCCGTCTGATCAAGCAGCCCATTCCAACTCTGATCGTTCTGTCAGTAATAAATGCTAGGCATCATTTTGAGAAGTACAACTGCAGTGTCAGCTGTCAACAGGCCCATTATTATCTGTGGGATGAGAAAGAAGCCATTCGTATGCGCAGCATTCGGTCAACTAGCAGCTTTGTTGTAGTTTGAGCGCATGACTAGTTCCAAAGCGTCAAATTTACTACACTAGCTCAACTTCCACAAAAAGTGCGTCGCAAGTGTAGATCTGAGAGGTAAATTACTCTTTTCAGATGAGGATGAGGCGTTCTGTTTGACATTATTAAGTATTGGCTAATTATAAATGTTATATGCGCGTTTAAGAATGTTGGGGACAACCAGTGTAAATGACTTTTATATTAACTTATCACAATTTAGTTTTCAATTCGATGGATTAACGTAATTATATAGAGGTAAGTCTATTAAGTAGTGTCATATTCTTTTTTTGTTGAGGGGATTGTTGTGATGTATTGTCTCATTGCAGTCTTTAGGACAGCATGTGGACAGCATGTAATTAGACGATTTTTTTGACAATAAAAGAGCTAAACACATCAGGGGCAGGTTATTATAGTATATTAAAAAACGATAAGCACACAAAATGCACTTAATTCCTGTACGTTGTTCAAATAAATTAAAAAGATATGACAAAAGTTAAACGCAACTAGTCCGTCCTACCGACAAATTCTAATCGCCGTGCACTCGCAAAAACACGATCACGTGATGACGTGTTCCGTATATTTACATCAGCATAGAGACGTATATTTACATCAGCACAGAGATTTTGCTCGGGTTTGCCTGGCAGCAGCATCCCATCTTAGTCCCCAAAAACTCAGGTGACATTAAAACTACTGAATTAAGTCCGCTTTCAAGTTGACTCAGAGAGAAGAAAATCGTTACAAGAAAATTTGAATTCAAAGTCTCTGGTTCTCTTGAGTTTAGCGTTGGAATTGAACTGTCTCCCTCTGACACCTCTTAGAAGTTTCACATGTTTCCTGAGATATACATGGACAGTTCTAGCCAAAATTAACGACAATCATTATCATCATCATCATCATCATATGTCCATTACGTCTGTTGTACACACTGGGCAGGCAGAAATTCTAGAATAAAAGGAATCTGCCCTCAAGACAGGAAAACAGCAGTTATCCAGCAAAAAACTTGACATTGCTACGCCAGTGGCTTCGGAAAATCGTTAAGATAAGATTTCAGTTTAAGAAGTATGTAGAATACAATATCTGTTCTTGCCAACCATGGCAATGCTGATTTCACCTGTATTACAGGTAGCGTTTTCTGTAAAATTTAGTAGTGAATGTATTATTGTGGCGAGCATTTGTGCTAAATACGTGAGCGACGCACGCGTGCTACACATTTTAGTGTAAAGTAGAGTGTTTTTAGAGTTCCAGCCTCCGTCGACATTTACTATTTACAGGCATAAATTAACAACGTGTGATCTTTCTACGAAATGATGCCTCTTTTTTATAAAGGACTCGAAATATGATTGGATAAAAACCCGCTTTTATTTTTCTGATTCCGCCTTCCTAAAAAGTTTAAAACAAAGGCAATGCCTAATGGCACAATGACAGATCCTTGAAATAGCCCCCCCCCCCAGGCGCACCAGTTGCACTTACCTCAAAAAGAAAGTTCAGCTTTCACCCACGTGAAAACTGTAAAACTTAGCTTGACTAAATTAATTATTTGACTTTTGTCATATAAACGCGTATTACTTAATAACATTTGTATTTGGGTATTTAATCTTCAGATTGCTCGATCCTTTCGCGCAGTTTTTGTTTTTAAGATTGTGTTGCTACTGCGCTTAACATTTTGTCATATCACTTTATATGCAAAATCAGTTTATATGTATATCAATTTTGTCAGTTGTTTAGCCATATCACTTTATATGCAAAATCTTGTATTTGGATTTTGAATTTTTGATTGCGTGAGTTTTTCCATTTAATCGCTTTTTGTGTAGTTTTAAAGGAGTAAAAGCTTTTTACTGCATGAAAAAGTACATCTCAAACTGCGTAAGTCCAGTTACTATTTGAACATGCTGTAGAACCTATCATGCTATATGGCTCTTTGTATGGGGGGACCTAGCATAGTTAAACTTAAAAACAATTTCCCGTATATTCAAACTAAATTTGATAGTGTGCTTTCGAAGAGGTCAATCTTAAATAATGGAGATTTCTTTTAAATGTCAATAACAAATCGAGCAAATTAGCGACTAGGGCAGAACTGGGTCGTTTCCCCATTTTTATTAAAGGATTCAGTCCGCTATTGGATACATGTTATTAGCCAACCTTGTGGTAGTTATGTATACCAAGCTTATAATGAAAACCGAACATTAGCTGAGAATGATTTTTGTTAGACTACTTTTGTTAAGTATATATAATGTGTATATGGCTTTGAATATGTGTAGAATAACCAGACAACGTTTTCAACTAAGCGACTACTTAATAAATTAGAAGAAAAAAATAAAAATTGATTACACCCTGTTTTGGAAAAAATAAATACATAATGATAACAAACCTAATGGACAAACCAAGCTGTGAACGTTTCGAACCTTCAAAAAATATCAACTACAAAATTATTAGTTTTCTGGTCATTACAAGTGTAACGAAATTTACAAAACTGAGAATCAGCTCTCATACTTTGCCTATTGAAAGAGGGAGGTACGCTGAACTAGAAAAATCCCGGCTGAGAATCTTATATGCACATATTGTTTAATTAATGAAATCTAAATCGAATTGCACTTTGTTATAAAATGGCTATATTACAATGATCTTAGAGTGAATATTATATAATCACATCAATATAATTAAACCAAGACTTTTCGTTATGAGCAATGCTGATAAACTTTTATTCTTGGTGGGGAGTAATGATTTAGTAGTAATTAAGGCATTTATCGATTATGTTGAAAAAGCGTTTTTAAGACACGATGAACAATATACTATGTAATATCAATGATCATATCAATTTATCTTAAACACTAATCATTAAACTTTTCATTTAACTAGCTAAAATAACAAATAGGAAGATTTAATAATATTTGTTTTATCAGTAATAGTTTTGTTAGTCTGTAGTGCAAAATGTTTCAAAACTGAAATTGTATTTATGTCTTGTTTTGTCGTGTATTGTATGTATTTTTACCACTATGAAATATGAAATATACGAAATATGAAATGTAGTGCAACATCATTCCTATATTACAACTGCTACGGCGTTTAAAAAATAGCATAAGCAGATGATTACAATGCGTAACTTTACACTGAAAAGTATTTTAAAAATGAGGAGGGTAGTACTAGGAATTCTACTATCTAAGGCAATGTTTTTCTGCAGTTGACGTCAAGCTAAATAGCCCAATAACGTGCAGAAGTTCATAAATCCACTGGACTCGTGTCATAATAAACCACGGTTTTCGAAACCACGTGTCGTTTTCATCCAATCGAATTGTGACAATCCACGTTTGTAGTATGACGTTTTTTCGTATGCACGCGTGTTTTTTCGGAACAATATGTTGTTGTCATCCAATCAACTTGTGTATTGTGAAGAAAAGCACATGTCGTTTATTTTCGTTTGTTTTCAATATTTCTAATTCACGCGTGCTTTTTGTCCAACCGGATTACCTGAGGAACAACGTGTTTTAAGTAATAAAAGCACGCGTGTAGTTTTTAAAGCATGGATTTGGCACTAATAACCCGCCATATGTTATGACCGTAAGATACGTAACACTTTACCGATATGCCGTCTTAAATATCTTGCAGGCCTTACTTTCTATTTAGACTTTCTTGCAACATTTCATCGATTTGCGCGGTTTCAAACAGTTGGGGTCTGATTACTTGGACGCTGTGTGAAACACGATTAAGAACATTCACAGAAACAACCACTTTGGTGGAGACAGGAGAGCTGCTTATGTACATGAAGCTCATATATCAGCAGTTTGTACTGACTGCAAATGTGTGCTCAAAAATGACGTTTAAGCAGACTTTATTCAACCGCTTGCAGCCTGTGACCACATTTACTAAGTCTTGCTACGTAACATTTACAAATATTTACAATTTGGTGTTATAAAACCAATAAGAAAGACAAAAAATTGTTGGCAGCCTGATAAAAGGAAAAGCGTCAGATAAACTGACTAACATTATTAGTAGTCTCATAAGACAACTAAATTACCCTCGCGGTAGTCTAGTGGTAATGCACACGTTTCCGTCTGAGTTCGATACTGTGGCCGAGTAATGCCAAAGATTGTAAAAATGGTACTTACTGTTGCTTTATCTTGTGCCCGACATTTAGAGGAAAGTAAGGTAACATTTAATTTCATGAAAAACGTGTCATTAAATTTAACATTTCGATAGTGATATAGAGCTGGCTGCTTAGGTAACCTCTAGTATTTTGCCACTCAGCCTCTTCATTTCACTTCATTTTCTAATCATGATTATGCAATGCACTTTATTATATAAGGCAAAGGGACAAATAAATCTATTGAACTGAATTGAATATGCTGTCTTTTGACACTTATAGGAGACCACAATCGAATGATTGTTTCTGACAGAAGGCCGTTTCCCGTTGCCGTTTCCGGTTTTACGACTGTGTTACTAAATAAATTTAAACGCAATCCAAGAAGCGCTTGAAAGCAACACTGCACTTAAATTGGGATTCGAACCCAGGCCTTCTCTTTTCGGGGCAGCTATGCTAGCCTATACACCACAGAGACACACAGACTTTTCCAGACCTAGGAAGCATCTAGTATTGGCTGAACTAACTGCTTTCTTTAGCTGTTTGGGCAGATAACTGTTATATTAGAGTATTGACTGTCCGATGTCTGTAATGGACGCAATAAGTAGTTGGTATTATCCAATTTAAATAAGGCTTATATTAATATTGGTGACGACGGTGATGATGACGATGATGATGATGATGATGAGCTAAAAAGAGTTTTCATGATGTTGGCGCATATCATAGGCTATAGTCACAAACTAAAAATTTACGAAATTTACGGAACAAACCCTCTAACAATTCCTGATTTTCGATAATTTTCAAAATGGAGACGCCATATTTTTCAAGCTAGATGTAAAAGGCATTCGATATTAGGCTGGAAATAATTATGGCGAAGAGCAACAACACCAAGGAAATGTCAGAGTATGAACAAAATGAAAAGTTGCAGCTTTTTGCCCTGAAGGAAAAGTGGTGGCAATTTACGAGAAAATTGGAGGAAATGGAGAAAATCAGCGAAGAGCGAAAACGAACTACCTTAACGGTTTCGGGGAGATTTTTTGATCACTTATTATAGTAGATAGATGTTCAATATGTAATCAAAAATTATTCTTAGTTCTATTTAAAAACTGCACACCCCAGGGTGCGTAACACATTGTGGTGCACGAGAGAGTGTTGCTTTCGATGTGGTGCACCGCAGGATGCTACATAAAACGTTGGTTGTTGCTTCTTCCTTAAAACATAGTTTCTTCCATCGCCCGCTTCACTCACAATAATTCACACTCATTTATACACTCATAAACAGTGTTTTCTCTTTTCCTCTTTCTATCTTTTTTCTTTATCTTCCTGACCACGCGTTTTCTTCTACACCTAAGATGAAGGTATGAACAATACATTTGCCAACATCAAAGTCACACCTTTTCGTGACAATTTTTTTATGCAATGCAGTCATGAACTCTATTGACTCTTGTAATCTCGCAAACGTTTGATAATGTACAAAATCTTGAATAATCATGCGATGCGCCGATTATCTGAGAGAATCATTTAAATAAGTCTCAGACTTTCACAGCACACCACAGACTCTAGTTAACAAAACCAAAGTTAGAAATTTATTAAACGCACTTTGGCTTTTTCTAGAGCACAGCTGTGGAACCCTTTACCATTAGAAGTGACCGACGCCAGTAGCATCAATGCTAGGGAGCTAAGATTTAAAAAATACTAGAAAGACACCTAAACCAATATAGAAATGTCTTTTTTGTCTGTTGCTGCAGATGTTTTGTACAAATTGTAATATTTAAATTGTTTTTAGAATGTGTAATTTCTAAACGAATTTTAAGACGCAGTATGTTTAATGGTTGCAGTGTACAATGTGTACAATGTTTCTGTTATGGTATTTGCTTTCATTTTATTTTGTGGATCATTTCGGAATAACTAATAGATTATAATTGTTGGTTAAAGTGTTATTCACGATAAATAAAGAATTAACAATAATAATAATAATAATAATAATAATAATAATAATAATAATAATAATAATAATAATAATAATAATAATAATAATAATAATAATAATAATAATAATAATAATAATAAAACCACTGCGAGGTTTCTGGAATACGACCCCTTGTTTCAGAATCTGATCTGCATTCGATCGTTTGCACCCTCTGCACAGCAATGACTAAACTAATTTGTCTTCCTCCAGAGTATCGGTTTTTCATAAGCCAAACTCCGCCCTTTGAAAGGGCCGAACGATTAGCAATTTGTCTAGTTTCGCTTCGACTGGGCACTTCAGGATTCATATCCCTACTACTCAATGCTCTGAGGATCTGTTTGAGCTGCCATCTGAATTGTTTGTTCTTTTGAGTACTTGATGGAAAAAGAACGGAATTTGTTTGGGCGTTTGTGACAACTACAGATGTTTGTCGAGTACCTCTACAGGCTTATACAGCCATGCAGATCTAAATCCATGCAGTGTAAAATAAGTAACAGTTACTGATTGACGTAAAAATAACATTTTGTAATTCATTTGCACTAATTTGGTCAAAAAGCTTGGGCTAAAGGAGTACAAGGAAAATATTAGTTTATCTATGATGCCATCTGCAAAAACAATGCGTTTAGTAAACCTGGCGAAAAAAGTACATAAAAAGCTTTTCACAGTTCCAGCGATTGATAATTATTGTGAAAAGGTCAAAGGTTAAGTGAATCAAACAACGCATTTATGTATATTTGACAACACCTCACAGTCCATGCTATTGTGACAGTAACAGTTTTAACAGCTATCTAGAATCTTACCTAGTTCATTTTTTCTTGTTCCCAAGAAAGATTCTGCTAGTAAATTACTCTACGCACACGAATGCATAATTAAGTAAAGTCCGTGTAAAACAACTGAAGCTACTGAACTGATGCAGCAGACAGCTTTGCTTTATCCACACGCCAAGTGACGGTTGTAGTTAAAACGCCCAACAAAACTCCGAAACGGCTTATTCACACGAACACGGCATAAGACGAGAGAGGAATAGACAAGTGGTCACTGTGTGTGCTTACCAATCGAATTAACATAAGCAATGCCATCTTTCGAACCTATCATTCGCCTTACTGATTAGATGTTTACCTCATTAAGGTAAACGTTGCCACATTCTGAAATCAAAATCTCAGTGAAAGAGAAAAATCCTGAAATACAAAGATGAAATTTTTGAAAATTTCTGGTAAAAAATGTCTGGTGAAAATTGGCAAACGATTTAAATTAGTTTCATGTTATAAAGTTGAGTGAATAGTTTGCTAAACTGTGAAAATGGTCAAAACCATTAGTCTGACCACAATTCATATTTACGAGGTTTGAGCAAAGGGGCACGAAAGCAGAACTCTGTGCCTTCGATATTACTGGCATTAAGGAGATGGCATGAGAAGAAAATTGCAATTTTAAAATTACTGGCTAAATACAAATCCATGTTGGCTAGTTTACTTAAGTTTTTTTCCTGTGTTTGCATTTTACAACAGGTAATAAAGTTAATTCAGCCATGAGGATTTTTACGTGTGCATGTAATTCGCATTTTGTTTAGTTTATTTAATGCAGTTACTTTATTTATTTTATTAAATTATTTATTTTTAATTTATTTCATACATTTATAACCAGACCTATTGCATTTAAGCAACTCATGTATTTCCTTTGAGTAAAATTGTTAGTAGCGCTTATAGTTTTTGTCGTTGTTATAAATGGTTGCTACCTGTACACGTACCTGTAAATGAAGCCATTGAAACAGCTGCCGCAAGAATTATCTGTTACCCTTTCCCGCATGTTTGCCATCCTTTTCTAATATCTCAAACAGAGTAATTTTTATAATACGCTGCTGGCACCCTTAAACTGTTAAGTAAATGATCACAAAATGAGAGTCTTTTGAGAAGACATTTCTCAGTTTTTACAAAGATTAACTCCAGAACATCTATCGAGTCTAATTGTTTGATTGTCGACTCCAATCAAGAGTGTAGCTGTTGATTCTTTATTGCAAAAGAGGTAAACATTTGACACTTGAAACCTTTTTTGTTCTTTACTAACATTACCACGACACCTTGGGGTTTCTGTACAAATTTTAGCTTTCCTTTGAATCAAATCATCAGCTATTCGGCAATCAACTGGCCGCAGAAGGAATTGGTTCAAAACCCGTCCTGTTAAAACATGGTTAAATGTGGCTACATAAAGATGTATTGTACATAAGTTGTTTAAAAGGCTATGTTAAACTTTCAGCAGAAGAACAGCACGCTGTGAGAATTTTTGCAATATATAAGAATAACCGTGATAATTATAATTACATATCTATAACTCACATGAGCTCTTAATTTCATGCGCAAGATTTCCAGCATATTTAAAGTGGCGTTCGCCAAGCATCCGGATTGCGTATTCGTTATGCGTTATCCACCTGCGGAATAGCTGCGTATAAAAATTCAATAAGTAATAGCTCCTGATAAAATAACGCATAACGCAGGCCTATTAAACGGGTGCATTATAAACAATAAAAACCGATTTTATCTATTCCGCATCCGCATAACGCAAACGCATTCCGGATGTCTGGTAAACGCCACGTAACCCTGCAATGTGTGGTAGTTCTTACTTGACTTGTAATTTTGACTTCACTTCGTTTGTTAAACTGAAAACTAGGAATCAATGCTGTCGCGAAGGCTACCAAGCTAGAGAGCCAGGGTTCAAGCCAGGATTGATCAGAGATTCAGTTGTTAGAAAGTGACTCCAGAAACGAGAAAATAAATCAGAAATCAGAAATTTGAAGAAACTCGCCAGAATTTTTCTCTCGCCTCCTCCATATTGGTCGTTATGTGGAACAGGTGGTTTGGCGGCAAACACACCTGCCTACGCTGCTGCTCATTCACGGAATCATTACGTCCCGGTATACTTAACACTCGCAATTTATTGCAGACAAGCCGAAACTATACCCTTTATTAACATTTTTTGTAAAAGGTCATTAAAAATGCATAAACGCGTCAGACAAAGTAACAGCGAAATTCTGTTGTCACTGAATATTCTGAATGGTCACCTCAAGTCTAACCACGCTGCGTGATTATAGAACTTTTGTTGAAAGTAAAGAAAAGGATTTAAATTATAGCACGGAAGACAAACTAGTTTTGAAATCTAATGCGCCCATTAACAGGAGTTAATTATTAAAGGTTTCACTAAAAATGAACTGAATGAGGCGCTTTATATTTACCAATTAACTAATTCAAATTTATACATATTGTGTTACTGTTTTTTTATATATTTCTATCTATACTAATTATCTATATCCACTTAGCTCTGTATTATATAATGCATTAATTTGCAAAATAAATGATACATATTATTTATTGCAAGAACTCTTAGAGAAAACTTGCGAGAGCAAACTCGTAAGAGGCGATCCATTGCAATATAAATGGGATGCCTGAAGAACTGACTTCAGTGCAATACTGAATTAAAGAATTAATACTATTTTGGGTCATTTGATGCAATGTTCGCTAACAATAAAGGAAATTTCAACACCTCTACGTGAAAATTACCAAAAATTTTATTCTGGGATTTCATCATCAAATTACCCATTTTATACGCATGTTGCTCATTATGAGAGTTACATCACCAGGCTTGTAAAGGGTTAATGCTAGTGTTTGCCAAGCGGGGTTCATCATAACTCCATTAAAATGTAATCTTGGTGTATTTCGCTTGTGGTTGATTCAGATAGCAGAAAATTATCGCAGAAGTTGATCGGCGAATTCGTTTCTATGCCACTTCGCTTCCACCTAATTTGAGTACAATATCAGCAAATTACAAGGCGCAATGCGTCCGTGCAGACAATTCAAAGTGCATCGCGACTGTAATTGATAATACCCCTAGCTGCTTGAGAATTTTTGATATTGCAGTTGCAAATTTTTCTGCATTTTAATTAAGAGTTTTCTATAGTTTTCAGGTGCATCCTCAAAGGAAACTATTGGCGTGGAGAGACTGAAGCATTCGTCGATTTTCTATTCCGCCTCGTTATCAAAAGGCTAACTAATCAGCGTTATTAATAAAATCTGAATACAAAAGCGGAGCATGGATTCATTGTGGTCCAGGCCGGGTGATTACTTTGTGCAAAATAAATTATCGGATAGTAAGAAGATTTGCCGCCTACGAAGCCCAACATGTGAAGTGATCTGATCAGGAGCTGAACTCACATTGCTCGACGTGTGTAACTCAATAAACGCTTTAAGCGAACGGTGGTGATTATGCACCGCAATCGACTGGTGCTGAGTGTCCAGCGGTGAGCGAAAGTGGTTTCAGTAATGACGTCACCGACTTCGCGAGACGATGGAAGCAAACAACAATCTCCATTCTGGTGAATTACAGAATAATTCCACTAACTGCCCCACTGTTAGTGATATTACGTCTACGTGGAAAGCCGTATTATCCTTTATGACTTTAATCGCACTAAATGTTATTGTCATTGTTGGCAACACCCTCGTCATAGTGGCCGTATACGTGACAAAAAATCTTCGGACGGTGACGAATCACTTTATTGTTTCTCTGGCCTGTGCCGATCTAATGGTGGGCGTAACGGTCCTGCCCTATTCACTGACCTTGGAGGTGCTAGACGTGTGGGTATTTGGCGAAATTTGGTGTCGCCTCTGGTTGGCGATTGATGTGCTGTGTTCCACGGCGTCCATTCTTAATCTTTGCGCAATTAGTCTAGACAGGTTCATAGCAATAACGAAGCCAATCAGTTATCCGGCCACGATGTCGTCCTTTCGGGGAAACATGCTCATTGGACTTGTGTGGGTGTCGGCCTTTTTTATTTCTATACCGCCTTTGCTTGGTTGGAATGAAGATAGAAAGTCTCTCTTACCAAGTATAGAAACGGATAAGTCAGCCAACGGAGATTTATGCATAGGCATGTGTAACGATACCCTGCAAAACAGCTCAACCGAAATAAAGTCAATTTCTACTGCAGTGCCACCAGTGACCGACTGCAACTACCCTCAATGCGACCTCATTGGGGACAAAGGCTATCGCATTTACTCTGCAATGGGGTCTTTTTTCATCCCCATGTTCATAATGTGCTTTTTCTATTGGAGAATTTACGTGGCTGCTGTTAAGA
Organism: Tubiluchus corallicola; assembly: GCA_030141605.1. Classification (NCBI taxonomy): domain Eukaryota; kingdom Metazoa; phylum Priapulida; class Priapulimorpha; order Priapulimorphida; family Tubiluchidae; genus Tubiluchus; species Tubiluchus corallicola. Next base: position 327,028 of record JAQGDQ010000223.1, on the reverse strand, counting down.
GTTCTCGTGAAATGCAGCGTGGTTTCAAAGAAGTACACCGAAGCAATAACAATGCCACGGCCAGCGTTCTGAGAATTCACCGAGGGGGAGGTGGCGCCGCTAGTGCCCGAAAACGTAGCATATCAAATCCAGCACTTGCTACAAGCATGTGTAGTAAATACACGGGAAGTGACATCACTCGTGGGGAAAGTGCTGAGAGACTTAGCAAAGACAGCTCGCCTTCACCAAGAGGAACTCCAAGAGGGCGCTGTATGACAGTGTCGGCCACAACCGCTGAAACTGAACTTTCTTGTAAAGATAACCAGCTCCAAACACCCAATGAGAGGGCAAGTATACGTTTGAAGTCGGTGTCTACACCTAATGTTAGTCGTTCCATGTCTACAGACCAAACAGACACTGATATTCCTCAGCAAAATGGTACTCGGCAACCACCATATGTAAGAGAAGAAAACTTGGACTTTAACGAAGTCGTGACTAATTATTTTAAGCACGACAATCGCCTGCAGAAGATCATCAAGTTTCGTAAAGAGTTCAAGAAGTTTAGTCGAGAAATGAAAGCGGCAAAAACTTTGGCCATAATCGTGGGTGCTTTCATTCTATGTTGGTTGCCCTTTTTTACGATTTATTTCATTGGCGCTTTTTGTCTGGAGTGCATACCTCCTATTGTATTTTCAATAACATTTTGGCTGGGCTATTGTAATTCAGGTGTCAACCCTGTAATTTATGCCATGTTTAGTCATGACTACAGGCACGCTTTTAAGAAAGTCCTTAGCTGTTCACGATATCGCAGTAGGCGATACCGAAGTGGCATTGGTTTTGGAAAGGCTTTCGTGGACAGAGAAGATACAGGAGGCTCGTCTTCACTTACAGATTGGTAGTTTTATATACACAGTCTACACCGAGTACTGAAAGAGGCCCATAAAGCTAGTTCTTGGTCACCTGCAGGCGGTTTCTTGTGAGGATTTACAGCATGAAAAACGGCAATATTTAATGCTGGCAAGAAAATCTTGTCAAGTCAATTCATACAGGCATTCACGGCATTATAAGAAAAAAAACAACTTTTATTAAAACTGTAAGTTACAAAATGCTAAAAACATGTCCCTAAACGTTTCGACTGCAGCCTGCAGTCATCTTCTGTGACTACACAAATGGCGGTTTGTTTGAAGACATGTTTTTTAACATTTTGTAACATAAAATTTTAATAAAAATTGCTTTCTTCCTACAAAAGTTTATCACATTTTGCAGAAAACAGCTGCTGGCTATTAGATAATTCTCAAACTTACAAACCAACACTGTGTGTGAACGTTAACAATGTGTGAAAGTTACAATGATAGATTTGTTCCGTAATAAGTTTTACGGGGAAGTGGCTGACAGTTATTACTTTCAATATGAGTATTCAGGAGCATTAATTACTTGGTTTGTAATAACATTTTTGACTTCTAGTGAACACTCGTTAATAATAATACTTTTTTACGAAAGACCAATAAGTGGATAAAATGGACCTCACATTCATAGATCAATTCTTTCAATTCGAACTTCATAAAAAATTATTTTGCAGGGATACTTGGTTCATATATTTGCTTCAAATATGAGACACAATAAAGTGTTAGATCTCGGAATCACAGTCAGCAGAAATCTAAAAATTTCTACTCATTGTCTTAATATTTGTGCTACGGCTGATTCGTGTAAACAATATGATTTTTTGTTGCTTTGTTACATCTGATAAGCATGCACTACTTACTACCTACAACGTACGCCCATTAGTCGAATATTGCGCTCCTGTCTGGAACCCTACCTCTAAACGATACAGATCTTGTAGAAAATGTACAACGATATTTCACACGCAGACTCTTTGCTAGATGTAAATTAAACTCCACGTCATACCTAAATAGATTGGCAATTCTCAAATTGGAACCCCTAGAATTAAAACGCATTCGTAATGATCTAACTATGTGCTATAATATAATTCAAGCTGATATATCATTTTCGAGTGAATCTTTTTTTAACTTTGCACCACTTGCAAATTTTACAAGGGGTCATTATTTGAAATTACAAGTGAAAAAACTCACTTAATTGCTTTTAACATTTCTTCAGCAACAGAGCTGCAAGTTTATGGAATAAACTACCACTATATGTGAATGATGCTCCAACTGTAAATACTGGCAACCGAAAATTATTTAAAGAACGGCTATGTCATGTTGATTTTAGCAAATTTTTACTTTTTAAACAGACACTTGTAAGCAACTATTTTAGTTCTTTATTTTTTTGCCATAATCGTCTACTTATATATTATTATTATTACTTTGTTTTAATTTGCACTGTTTTGTAGTAGTCCTTTATTATTTTATTTCACTTGTTAACTACCTTGTCACTCGCTTATTGCACTTTGAAGATTACGAAATAAATAAAAAGTAAAATACACGAAAATAAACGGCTTCCATTCAAAGTTGCCATCGTAATTGACGTCAAACATGATGTCAATCATTTTCGTTGACTGCCCAATCAGCGGGCAAGTTATTTCACACACCCCTGCAGCAGGTGCGTTCGGGACATTTAGCTACAGCTCCGTCAAACACTGTTATGATAAATGCTCAACTTTTAATTAGTTAGCGGGAGAGATATTAGCCTGGTTCTGGATTTTATTATTGTCAATTGAAATTGCAAGTGAATAGGTGGAAATATATTGTCTAGTTTCGTTTATAGGAAGTAATGCACAACGCTTATGTCTATGAGTTGCTGATTAAACCATTTTGTAATCAAGAAAATACGCAGTTTAGTTTAGTTTATGGCATTGCAAGTTAGATAAACATAACTTTAGACAAAACAAAATGTTTTCTTTTCTGGCTAGTTTTTTTCAAACCTCAATGAGATCTTCACAGTCAAAATTAATTCAAATGTGGCCAAAACTTATATTATACATCAATGTAATATTAGCTAATTTTACGCTATTTTTCTGGTTATAATCAAGGTTAAAAGATACCATTGGGACTTATGTGACTCGGGAATTCAATATAAGGATCGTCTATGGAATGAAACAGACAAATTTATTCCATTTCTGTAGCTTGACAAACGGAAAAATACAAAAACTTAATAAATCTTTCAGACGAGCAAACGATTAATTAATATGGAAAAATACATCGTAAGCTTGATGTTCGCATGTTTAAAGGCAAGAGACTTAATATTTTTATAGCTCATTTATTGTAAAGCAAGGCAAACTGGCTTAGTTTCTTTATTATATTTATGTCTCCATATTTTGTAGTGCTTAGAAACTTCGTCTCTACATTCTGTTTAAATTGAACAGTTATTTTGGCTACTTGAAGTGTTAATTTCGTGTTAAGATAGCTGCTGCTCTGCAAATTTGTGTTTATCTGCTGGTTAGACATTAGTTGTGACTGTCGTGTTGTTTACTTTAGTTTGGTTTAGCTTAGACAGTTGTTGTCCTACGTGAGCTGTTGTCCCGAATGCTGCTGAGCGGAGCGATAGACCAATATGTTTGACGTCACTTGTCGATAAGACGGCAACTATGTCAGCAACCCGAAGGACAACAACTTACTACGCTAGGCCATTGGTTCCTCTAGATACACGGTGTTTTGTTATTCGCCACAATTCCTGCCTAACAGACTATAAATTCTTCAATCTATCCGTTCTGATGAGTGACATGTGGTGTCTAGTTAGCCTGCTAATCCTCCATGCAAGTTTTACAGCTAGCGAGATTAGTAGAAGTGCTTGGAAATTTTAAGTTTTTATTAAATTGAGGACTTGTCAACTTGTCACAAAAAGCAACGACATAAATTAATCTAGTCTTTATAACATCTTTTAGACTGGCCTGGACTGGACTGGACTGGATCGAATTAGACTTAATCAGATTTGACTGAACTGGAGTAGACTGGAGAGAATTGGACTGGAGTGGACTGGATTGGATTGGACTTGACTGCATTGGACTGGACTGGACTGGACTGGACTGGACTGGATTGGATTGGATTGGATTGGATTGGATTGGATTGGATTAGACTGGACTGGACTGGACTGGACTGGACTGGACTGGACTGGACTGGATTGGACGGGACGGGACGGGACGGGACGGGACGGGACGGGACGGGACGGGACGGGACGGGACGGGACGGGACGGGACGGGACGGGACGGGACGGGACTAATTTAGTACCTGGTTTCTGTGTTGTTAAAGATAAAGCCTCTTATTGTGTGAAATTTTTGTTTATGTTTTGTTTTTTTGCCTTGCCATATAATTGTATTAAAAGTTGATTTCTCCATATATCACTTGTTGACGTTTTTCAAAGTATGACAATAAATACAACTGTGTGAGTAATTTACAACACTTGTAATTATTCTTCTTAATGTTGAAAACGCCAAGTGCGTCTTGCGTTATTAGGAAATAATGTGCGTTTAAGAAAAACCTTTAATTTCTTTGTACAAGACCGACCATCTGCACCTGCTTTGACGTTCATTGTTAGCAAAACACATTTGTACGAACTCCGCTTTATAACATAATGCGTAAGGTATCATTGAACCCTTCAATTTACACCAAAAAGAAAATTTTCATAGACGCTGAGTACATCACAACTGACTATACGTGCGTGTTTAACCTATTTTTGCAGTAGCCCTGCTTTCCTGCACTTCAGCGGATCTAAATCTACGCATTGTTTATCTTAATTTGCATCAATTAAAGCAAACTGGCTTTCACACAGACCACGTTCAGTGGATACTTTCCGAAGACTTACGCAGACTTGGTTACAAGCAGATATTGATTCATCGAGGCTTCAGTCTGACAATTATTATTACAGATTGCCGCATTTCGTCTGGAATTTACCGACATTTAGATGGAAATAGTTGGTTTCGCCAAACGAAATCGAATTTGCTTGTTTTCAGCGCTTTTAGGTTTCAAATGTGCTGAAACTAGTAGCACCTCTCTTGTTTAGAAAGTTGAATTGATTTTATAGCATCTGGCAAGTATTGACTTTATTCACCCACCTAACACAAACAACAACAGCGACACCAACAGAAATAAAAAAAAAAAAAAAAAAAAAAAAAATAATAATAATAATAATAATAATAATAATAATAATAATAATAATAATAATAATAATAATAATAATAATAATAATAACTAGCAAAGGCCCCGCAAAAAGTTTGCGTACAAATACACGTATAATCAATAATACGCGAACATTCTACCTAGTCCTCATTTATAACGCAAAGCCCGTAGCAGCTTTTACTGAATTAAAGCATAAGGTTATAGACAACTTAAAGAGGTTATAGAGGTTAAGGTACTGTAGAACATAGGCAGCTTGTCAGTTGGAAAATACAAAAAAGCTGATGGCTGTTTAGCGTACCAGTAAATCAGCGTTTTTGAGGAAGGCAGAGTAGACTGAAATAAAACGGTCTTTTTACAACTAAAAAGTGCTATTCGGCGTTTTTTGCACATTATGCCGCCTTTTTGTGTAAGTTATTTGACATTTTCGTACTTTTTGTAGTACGTGTATTTTAGTAATCACGCTACTCGGTGATTACTGATCGTGGATCGACGATTTTTGGTTTACTAAACTTTTTCCCCAATCAAATTGCTGAAATCGCACACGAAAACCATCTCATGTTTATCGGGAAAAAGGAACAATTAGTCAATTTCTCGTCGGCTGATTATATTATTGTTTAGATTTTTAAAAATTACAATAAAAACTGTCAAAAACCCATTGCTCATTCTCTCATTGAAAGATTTCAAGCTTTCAAACCTGGGGCGACCCATCTCCCCCTATGGTTGAGATAAGCACAGCCGCGTGTTAGGCTTAGTATAACCTCCAATCGCAGATACGCTTAGGCTTCATTGGCAACTTTTTTGCTACTTTAGGCCCAAAGCAGAAATCTCAATCAGTACTAAACTAGTTCAAGTTAAATACTAGTTCAAGAAAAGTTTTTGGACTACGTCATCTCTTATGATAACAGGACAGCAATTTAACTAATTAGTAGTATGACAATCCACAATTCATTTAATTAAAGAAGATGATTTTTCATATACTACCCCACTTTCAACTGAAGCAAAAAGTCTAAATTTTAACGCCAGCAATACTGCAAAAGCGTTTCTGATAATTAAATAATGGATTAAAATCTTAATTGACGGCAGGCGAGCCAAACTATTAATGACATCACAAACGAACATAATTTTCGACAGCACAAACGTTCTATGAGCGTGTTGCACGTGTTTGCAGTAGCGAAGATTGAAGTACACTGCTTCTGTAAGAAGTTCAGTGCGTTGTACTAAAACTCGGCAAGTTTTAGCATAAAAATACAAATTTCAAAGTCACTGCTGTGCTCACGCATGAAGTGAGAGGTACAGCATCTGTTTTTTGTGCAACGTGTTTCCGAAGTACAGGCGCTAGTACCCATCCATCTAACGAATAACGAAATGCATGTAACAGCGAAGAACTAGCCGCGTGACGCGAAATTGTGTTTATGCGGTAATAATCCTTTCACGTAAGCCATTTTTGAAAAAAATAGTACGTTTCCGTTTAATATTTTAAAGAGTAGATTGTTTTGACCTTGGGTGCAGTTTTTCTTAAACAAGGATTTTCTTTCAAAAATTCAGTTTACTATTTTGTGACGTAATTAACGCCTGTTTTTTACCACTGTATAAAGGACGTAGTTACGATATGCTTTCATTTCCCATTTTTAGTTCCAGTAGGTGGCACCACTTTCAACAGATGGCACCACATTATTAGAATAGATAAAATGGTGTAGGAACTAGTATTAAAACTTAAGTATAGAAACACATTAGGCTCTATATAGACACCGAAAATTTATTTCACGTCGGTATTTATAATATAGAAAATATATTTGAAGCTAATATTACCGACAATACATTAAAATCAATACCAGCCTACAAACAAATATATAAAATGCACCCTACACAATTTTAAACACTACTGTACATCTAACATGATTTTTATATGTGTGTGTGTGTGTGTGTTAGCGTGCGTGCGTGCGTGTGTGTGTGTTTTTAAATTGATGATTAGCTAACATTGTTCCCACATTTAACTTTTTTGCATGCAAAAGCGTTTCTATCATGACTTAAAAAACCACTGCAGCTATAACTATAAACACCTGCCTATCACAATCAAAAGCTAACGTGTCGCGTTACGACATAGAGAAACTTTAACCTTCTAGTCTACTTGTTCTTAATAATTATTGACTGTAGTCTAAACTTCGGCACATTTTTTGAATCACTCAGCATTTTTTGAATCACTCAGTATATTCTCAATAATTGAAAAAATTAAGTAACTTGAAGTTAATTTCTAATTTAAGCATATTAGCATCAGTCTGCGAGTAATTCATGCAGTACGCCCTCCTGCTAGATTTTTTTTGTCTTGTGGCCGAATTGAAATTAAAGGTAACAACCGTATTCATCAATTGTCTGAGTGCTCTACAAAGTAAACAAAAAATCTGTCAGCAAAGAATCTTTAAAGGTTTTTATTTCAATGAACATTTTTTACTTTAATTTACCGTGATAAAAACTATGTAAACACAGTGTTCAGGTTATCTTGATATAGGCGACATGTTGAATTTTCTACAAAGCGCGGTTTGACATACTTTTATTGAAAACAAAGGTTTACGCTTGTAAAAGCATAGATTTTCGTGAGTCCGCCACATCACATGTTAAGTGCGATTATTGTATAAATGTTATAGAACATAATCCATTTTGTTTTTGCAGTGATATTAAGTTTTATGAGAAACCAATAAGTAATGTCACCAGTGGCGTCGTGCTATAGGGGCCCGGGGGGGGGGGCAGGCGCCCCCCAATTTTTTACAAAATGTCAAAAATTTTAAGGGTTTCGGCTGCTTGTAATGAGACCAATAAGGTGCAAAATTTTGAGGAACGGTGAAATCTCCCACTGCAGGCTCTGTTCCTGAACATGTTGACACAAACTGCATTCACTCAGTATACTGTTATATAATTTCTTCTGGACAGGACGAACTTTGCCCAATGATCTCCATCGCATACCAGTTGCTTCTGACTTTGCCCGTCTTGCTCTTGTGAGAGATCCTTTTCTGCTCTTAAATTTATCAAGAATGCTCTTCGCAGTACAATGAGTCAGTGTCGACTGAGTGATCTGAAGATCCTTGCAGTTGAGGCTGAGAAAACAAAGAATATGGACTTGAAGTCTTTGGTTGAGCTCTTCTGGAGTGATGTTCTGCGTCGTTAGTACAAATTTTTTGGTGCATTAATTCATATGTGTCGCTGTATATCGCTTTTTACGCGTTAACCTCTTTGCTTTATCTTGGTGTGAACTGTAATACCTGTCATTGCTTTTCTACTATACCCCTATAGTCATCTTGTAACATATTCATGTATTCGTGTTATGTTGTTGGCTTTGACTGTGTTGCTGAATCATTTAAAAATGACGTTTGTTCTTTATTCATCATCTTTACCTTGCCTCGGAATAAAAAGTTTAGTAATTGTTAAAAATATTAAATTAAAGGTACATGTGTTTTGGTAGTCGTCTTTTCATCGAATCTTTGGATTCCTGACAGCTAATAAATACTTAATTAAATTTTAATTTTAAATTAATTTTTAATTTCAATTAAATTTCTGTAGCTATAGCTTTAAGTTAAATGCCAGTTGGGAATGAATTGCAACCCCTTTTAATATCGTTGACTGTATTCTAATATGATTTTGTGTATATTCTGTACTTAGGCTGCATTAATAGCTTAATTTAATTAATTGCTTATGTTAATTGAATAAGTCATTAATTAATTACTCATTAAGCGAATTTATCTACTATAATAAAACAAGTTTGTGACTGTAGGCATATGAGCATGCATCTAGTTAACTCTGGGAAATGTCCCACCTCATACCTGTCTTAGATCTCCTTTACAAGAAAGCAAGTGATTGGTTATACGCTCAACTGAAAGCTATCTAGCCAATAAACAGTTATGTTAAAGGACAAAGTCGTCGACTTTTACCTGTTCTAGAAATTGAAATCAGGTTCAACACAGTGTGTCGAACGTGCTAAGCCAGTGAAGTCGTCCAATATGGCTTCTGATGAATGTCTGCTAATAATTGAAGTCAAGACATAATTATCATGGCGGCAGAAAGTGATTAAAGTCCACTGACACATTAAAGGGTTAGGTGTTCGAGCCGTAAGGCTAAAACAGCAGGGAACTGGCTATTATTCGTTTATCTGACTTACTGCTGTAAACGGAAATTCGGGAGATCTGGTGCAGAAACAAGCAGGCAATGACCAGACCTTGTATCAATGGTAGTTCCACAAGCTCCACGGTCAGAACTCCAGTACACTCCACTAGGATTGGAGAAGTAACCGCACACGGTTCCGGCACACCTCACAAGCATTGTAGAAGTGGCCAAGTAAGATTCCACCCCTTGCTCGAGCTTTGGAGCTTTTGAATTAGAGTAAATTGCTTTCGGTTCTGACCGTAAACTGTATTAAACCTAGAATTTATCAGTAATATTAAAAACTGTTTCGTTTGCTCTTATTTGGAATACATGTCTGTGATATGCTCACCAGAAATAAAGTGTTTGTGGTGTCATAACGAAAACGCCCAACACTCGCAATTCGGGACGGTACCCATATAACAATCTCATTTATTGCGTAAGAGAACGCCCCACATATGCAAGTTAACCTTTATTCAGTCATACTAATTCTTCTGCCAATCAGAAGCACGTACAAAATGCAATAAGACAAAAATCATTTTTATGCCGTTGTTCGACTGCATTGTACGCACCATGCACAAAGTGAACTCGGTGAACTGAGCTGAGTTGTCTAGCATCTGTTGAATTGCAACATAGAAACTGTCCCCTAAAAAATTAATCCCGGCAACGACGAGCTCAAATCCTTCTCTTGCAACACAAGGTTCGAGCTCCCCTGTCATGATAAAAAAGGCATTTTTGAACATATATTTGTCTCGCTCTCAAGAGCACAATAATCATGCCACAAATCTTATCAACAATCATGTTTTAAATGCATCATCATTATTTTTTTTGAAGTTTGACGACATAAACTATTGTACGAGCTCCATTAGTGTCAATTTTTTCGACCAAACATACAATTATCTGGTTAGAAAGACACAACTATTTTGTTATAACGACTTACTACCTCGTTACAATACAACTTTGTTATAACAATTTATTATATCGTTATTACGACATAGCTATCTCGTTATAATGACATAAAGATATTTCATTATGCAATTCGTGGGTGCATTATTGCTGCAGTAAAATTACCTGACTATCAAATTACTGCTTATGAATCGCATCAACGACGCATATACACGTGTGAAAGTGATCTAGCGGAGCTCGTAAAAGACGGTATAAAGGTGAAAAAAAACACCCAGTCCGATCATAGTAATACAGAGAGTGTAATTACTTGTGTAGGTTCAGATGTGCTAATTATAAACTCCCAAGCACCCGAATTTCTGACGTCATCACCCAACAATCAAACAGTTGTCGAAAATACTATTATTCACAGATTAGAAAGTAAGATGGTAAATTTAACTGACGAAATAATGATGATTCATTAGAATTCGTTAGAGGAGGAAGGGCTGTTAAAACGCATTGAAGACATTGAAAATCATATATGCATTCTGATTTTATTAAAACAAGTAAAGAAAGTTTCTGTTCGCTTGTTTCGGTCTCTCTCAAGTCTAACTACTACATTATCACATTATGCAGAAAACTTGTTCCGTGTACAAGAAAGAGTTAATTACTTATGCAAGGGCAACCAAACGCATTAGCCGCAAACGACACATTTCCTCGTCCAGCAAGACAAAGGTTCGAAAACTGTGCTACTCAAACGTTAAATCGCGAAAGGCCTGCCTGGGCTGACAGGACGCTTATCAACTGAACACCTAAACAATTAGTTATTCGTTATTCATCTGGCTTTAGTCATTGTCTGAATACATTTTACAATACTTTATACAGTAAGTAATTTCATTTACCTATAACTTAAAAAATTTACAAGATTTTATATAGTAAAAGGTTAAATAATTGCTTCCATTTGGAAAGCTAGTTCCGACACCAGACATCTTGTTTGTTAGTTGTATGAAGCATTCTTACTTGTATTACCTAGATGTAAGTCGCTAAAATAGCCGTTATTAATGCTAATGTTGCCTTTTCTCATTGGTAGAAGTGTATATTCGAGTTTTAGACATTTGCTTGTGGATTTTCATAATAATATCACAAATGTTAAATTAAAATTGCCAGAATACACATTTGCGCAACTTTTAAACTTGGAAGAGCTATATTGGCCTTTATGCACGCACTACCGTTAAGTTTATTGTTTTATTGTAAATCAACAGTCAAATTTTAAACATACGTAGTCTAAGCTTCTCACATATTGAGAAAAGATGTAGAGTAATTTGGCATTGCATACTTTAAACAGTACAATTGATGCACTTCATTTTTGCAGGGGCACTGTCAGTCATATTACAAATCAACTTGCTATCTATCTACCTACCTTCCTGTCTGTCTGTCTGTCTGTTTGGTTGACTGCTAATTATCTATCTATCTATCTATCTAACTACCTAGTACTCTCGCTACTCCGTGCATTATTAAAGATGAACACTACTCTCAATCTCACTAATACGTAGCTAGTAGGTAGCTACGCAGGCAGGCAGGCAGGCAGGCAGGCAGGCAGGCAGGTAGGTAGGTAGGTAGGTAGGTAAGTAGGTAGGTAGTTAGGTAGGTAGGTAGGTAGGTAGATAGGCAGGTAGGTAGGTAGATAGGTAGGCATATAGATAGGTAGGTAGGTAGGTAGGTAGGTAGGTAGGTAGGTAGGTAGGTAGGTAGGTAGGTAGGTAGGTAGGTAGGTAGGTAGGTAGATAGGTAGGTAGGTATGAAGGAAGGAAATACGCAAGCGGCCTGTATTCAGCCGTGTACAAGAGCTCTACCCACACACCAAAAATTATGACCCTATCTGAAAAACTGTGGAACGAAATTCAGCCTAACGAAAGTCCCCGCCCACTCCGCGAACATTGACCCAGGGTGACGGATCACCTACAAACGTAAATCCCCTACCTGGGGAGTGCGTGCTATGAGTTTCCTGACACTGGTTTCGTGCGTGTGCGAGCTATTAACAAAGCAAAGAAATAAAAATTAAAACCCGGGTAAATCAAGCAGATTCTGCAGAGGTAAATCAAGAAGATTCTGCTATGAAGCAGAATCTCAAGAAGTGACATAATTCGTTTTTAACAATGTGCGCATCCCAATTCTCAATTTTTCGAGATTTAACATGTTTGCAAAGTTAAATGATTCTTGTCTAACAGAGATAATTGCATGCATTGGTCTTGCGGAAAGTCAACAACTCTTTACGTAGCTTTAAATGGGTGAAAGTTCACTTGGTACAGAGAACTCTAATTTTCTATAACTTTTAAGTTCAAACGCTTCGACTCTGAGCAGAAAATTGATAATGATCAACAGGTGATCAATCACAGTCGTGTTATGTATAAACGACAACTAGCACAAGATATTGTTAACAATGCCATTGTTAAGGTCAACTTGAATATTATAAAGTATTATAACAGTAAATTTGAAGTATTCGGTAGGATAAGTCTGAACATTGCCAAACCACTGCATTTCAAAGCTGTCGATCCCTGACTGCAGTCAAGACATTTACCATGAGTCCCAAAGCAGAAGCTGGCCGTGTAGCCCATTTAATATTACATCTGCTAACTGTCTTTACAACATAATGTTGAAATCTCGGCTTTTCTCCATAATTCAGTAACTGAATTTACTGTTTATTATATTTGTTTTACTAAAATAAGTTGAACCATGTGAAAGAATTTGATTTAATAGATGTCACTGCGTTTGGACCGATTTGATCCATTAAACTGATCATTAACAGCTAAGTAAAATTTTGTGTACACCTTCCGAAGAATTTTTCATACACAAGAAAAAAGTGAAATCTTCATAACTGAGCAAACATTTGAAAACTTCTAAATATGTCTAAAGTACGCAGTGAAATAAACCTCTTTATAAGTTTGTCATTGAGACTTGTTTTTTGTTTTACTAACACAATATAAATCACGTACTAATCGCCCTACAGTTAGGATTCTTTCTCGGTGCAATAGTCAATTGTACTATTCTTCACTGCTAACCCATATTAGTGTCTTTTTGCTAAATAAATGGCCAAGTATTGCATTATTAATGTTAGATTCTTGCACTGACAAATAGATGGCGCAAGCTTACTTTCGCTAAGAACATATAATGGCACTTAAAAATTCTTGTGCAAAGAGGACTTGCGCATTGGCAACCTCAGGTTCTGGGGAAGAAGTTCAGTTGCAGTATGCAGCAGCTGCTGGAGCTGATATTTTAATATACTTTTATTCGGTTACACTAAGGAAACATGTAGAAGGAGGTAACACCAAACGTGACGCACCGCAAACGTTTCACACGCATCAGGTAAGAAATGAGTTTTTTGCCAAATTAAACCCATAAGTAAGCGACGTCTTCAATTGTTTTGTGGTATTTATTAGACGGTATTTAAAAATAAGATCAAAAGCGATTATGACATAAAACAATTTTGTGGGGTTTGCAAAGTTATGTAAATATAGCAGTGTATCTTCTTTGTAATTGTATTAAAATTCGTCACATTCTTATTTATTTCTCCTCTGTCTATTTAATCATATCGTCGTTTGAGTCAAACATTACTTTGGATCAACAATACTACTTAGTTAAAATCATTATAATCAATAATTATTTTATAAATTAACGATTTCACATTGTGCATACGATCTTTTTGGAAGCATAATCAGACCAGCTATGCACGCTAAGAAAACACAAGCGCAAAGCCTGTTATTTTGCGATAAAACGTCTTGTTTGCATTATGAATGCCTGGAACTCTATCATGTGCATCCGCGCGAGTCGTAGCATCATTTACGACTGTTCACGTTTGCACTATTAGAGCTATTACACAGGCGAACTAGTGAACGGGTTGGCTGGGCCTGAAGTTTTTATTAGTGAGTGTGCTATACATCCTTTTTTCAGATCAACTTGAACATCAATTTCGAGCTGAGCACTGCAACTGTAACCTTCAAATCAACATGAACTTAAGTTCAAGTTGAGTACTACAACTGTAAAACTATTCCATGCCTCATCTACAGTACTGCAACTTATTTCATTCAGTTTCTTTACATATAAACACTGGCTTTTGTAAGTAATTATTAATAATTTCAAGGTTATTAATAACTGAGTGAATGAATGCATAATATTATTATTGGAATTTTGAAGCCAAACTTGAAAGGAAGGAAATGTGAAAAGTCAGGATTTGAACCAGGGACCTTTGGTCTTAGATTTAAAGCAAAACCAATGGATTGTGCAGTTGTCTACGGTTCAACTTCATGTTTAGTTAGAAAGTTTTTTGGTTCAAACCCAGATTTTTGAAATTTCTTTCTGTCGGAAATGTTTGTTTTTAAAAATTCAGTAATAAGTTTATTCCATCATTGGTATCATACTGTCTACTGAGATATCTAACTCTCTTTCTCGCTTTTGGTGGATGTCAAAATGCTTTAGTTACTTAGTAGGAAGTTAGAGCTTACTCAGTAATCGTCTTTGGTAAATGTAAAATGCAGCTATGGAGCTTGACCCACCCAAAAACACAACAACAGTTCTATCATTATTTTCCAGGATTTTCCACAAACAAACATCAATAGCATCTCAGTTGCTGTAAATTGCATCTCACTTGCAATTTATATTGCCCTTATGGCTAACTGCATGTGGCAGGATATCGATTGTATTGGCCTGGGAAACAGGGCAACTAATTAGAGACAATCTCTGTGGATAAAACTCGGCTTCTAAGTACTAGTGAAGATTAGTACAACCAAGTAACCTAAGAGAAGAACATTTCAAATATTCAAGGATATTCAGGGACTAATTTTTCATGCTCTGATGCTAATATCTTGAATGTCCGTGTTGGCCCGGTTCGGAATATGAAAGCAATCAATCTAGTATTATTAGCTTGGCTGTCAGAGGACGGGCATGGCTGTGCGGCTGTGCGGATAATGTGACAGTCTTCTAAACTATAGTTATAACTTCCTTGATTGTTTGCTATTATTTACTGACGCAAGCGCAGAGACAAACTTGTAAATGATAATCTTTTAGGACGACCCTACATCCTACCCCATTTGAAATACGGCAAAAAGTGTACATTTTAACACCAATAATACTGTTAAAGCATTTCTGATAATTAAATAATAGATTAAAAACTTAATTAACGCCGACCGAGCTCAACTAGTGATGACATCATAAATGAACACAATTTTTAACTGGACAAACATTCCACGAGCGTATTGCACGTGTATTCGGACGCAAAAATTGAATACAGTGCTACTGTACATCATTCAGTGTGGCATACAAAAACTTGTCAAATTTAAGTTTAAAATTCTAATTTCAAATTTACTGCAGTGATTACGCATGAGCTCTCGAGTGTGTGCACTATATCACAAACGAGCATCTCAGATCTGAGAGGTACAGCTCTTGTTTTTTTTGTGCAACGCGTTTCCGAAATGCGGGTGCTAGTGCCCATCTAACTAACGAATAGCGAAGCGCGCGTAACAGGGAAGAACTAGCCGCGCGAAGACGAAATTGCGTTTGTGTGGTAATAATTCTTAACGTAAGTCATTCTTGAAAAAATAGTGTGTTACCGTTCAGTATTTTAAAAAGTAGAGTGTTTTGACGTACAGTTTCAGTTGGGTCTAGGTTTCCTTTAATGTCTTTTGGCACATGCGAACAAACCAAATGCCCTTTGGAAAGTTTCCCACATGTGAAAAGGGTCGATTACATCACACAATCGGAATTCTAGACCATAATATATACATGTATATTGAAAATGAAATACATAATATTTCGATTCCTTTAGAATAAAAAGCAAAATCTTTTCTCTCACGTGACCCCATGAGACTTATTTATTTGAGCATGAGTCATTCAGTAGAAGTTTTAGAGGCCAATGCCCGAAGGTTAACTCGTATATACTCTTTACTACGCATGCGTAATATTATTTGTATCCTTTTATCTTTTCGTACGAATATCCCAGTAGCTAAGTAAATAAGTACACATACTATAAGTTAATATGCAAATGTTTACAAGATTCTGTAAACGCTACGATTAGTAACAACAATTATTGCTATAAAAATAACCATCGTTTTGCTGTTTTAGAGCTTAGAAAGATGTTGCACCATAATGTACATGATACGTATATACGCACAGACAGGAAAGCAAGAACCATGAACTTGGCTTAGTTACTGTATTCTAACCTATCGCAGATTTTCGTGCTTAACACGCACACAAACTTAAATTCAACGACTTTTAAGTATGAGTGACTGTTCTGCAGCTTAAAAAAATTGATGATGATGGTAATTCTTTATTTCGTAAATATGTACAAATGTGTGTGTACAAACGAGGCCTCTATTTACAGGCTGATAAATTACAGAAATATTAGTTGAAGTACTTGAAATAAGTAAATACTTTATTGCCACTAACAAATATTTGGAATATGGCTTTACGCTTAGTACGTGAACTTTACAAGCACTATATACAAGGCTGCTCAATTAATAGTAGTAGTAGTAGTAGTAGTAGTAGTAGTAGTAGTAGTAGTAGTAGTAGTAGTAGTAGTAGTAGTAGTAGTAGTAGTAGTAGTAGTAGCAGCAGCAGCAGCAGCAGCAGCAGCAGCAGCAGCAGCAGCAGCAGCAGCAGCAGTAGTGGTAGTAGTAGTAGTAGTAATAGTAGTAGTAGTAGCAGCAGTAATAGCAGCAGTAGCAGTAGCAGTAGCAGTAGCAGCAGCAGCAGCAGCAGCAGCAGCAGCAACAGCAGCAGCAGCAGCAGCAGCAGCAACAGCAACAGCAACACCAGACATTCCGCAGATGTGTAACACAAAATGCATACACATTCCGTATGTTAGGTAAACGCTACTCAACGCCCTTTCTTTCGTAATTTCAATGCAGTTTTCTGATTTTTCTTCACTGTATATCGTACCGCTTGCCAGCAAATTTTATAGTTAAGCCCTATAATGTCCTTTCAAAATTCAAGAAGATAAGGATTCGTTTTGACTTAGAGGTAATCCCTTTCTGCAGGCCTAAAATCATTAGCATGCATTCTTATTAGTTAGAACTGGCTTTATGAATCATGACATTTTGCATACGATGCGAAGAGGAACTCGTTTCTTTTGCCTTAAAGGAAAATCGGAATTGCCTGAAAGGGAATATACAATTTTTTCGAGAATGACTTACGCGAAAAAATTATTACCACAAAATCGTAATTTCGCATTCTGGGCAGCTCTTCGTTGTTACATGCATTTCAGAGGTTTCATTTGTGACGTAGTGCACAGTTCATACGTGAATACGGCGCTAAATTTGAAAGTTGAATTTTAAACAGTGTATATCACACTGAATGTTGTACAGTAGCACTGTGCTTCAGTTGTCGCTTTCGTAAACACTTGAAATTCGTTCATGAAATGTTTGCGCCGTTGAAAATTATGTTCATTTGTGATATCATCAATAGTTGGGCTCGCCCACCGTTAATTAAGTTTTCAACCTATTATTTAATTAGCAAAACCGCTGGGTATTATTATAAATGCATACTTCAAAATTCTGTTTTCCTTTAACCGCTTCTGCGATGCAATGACTGATTCTTGTCACAGGATGTCATGTAGGCTACTCTAAGTACCAAGTGCAGTTAGGCCTAACTGTTAATCTTGCGAAAAATTTCGACATCATACAGGAATAAAGTTACGATGTACGCGGGATTTATCAATTCGCAGTATGCACGATGATTTCAGAAAATTTTCCACTTTGTAATAAAACGCGGACAATGTATGGATGTGACGTCTCTAGTGCTCATTAGAATGCACATATAAAATTGCATTATTAATCCCTTAGGTGTATAAACGTTAAAATGCATAAGACGCCAAGAAGGAATTAACATGGGCTCATTAACGGTAGGAAGTCTGAAAGACTTTGTATTTGAAATAGAAGATTTAGTTTGTAAAAGTAAAAAAATATGTTTAAGAAGTAGTTAATGAAAAAAATCACGCTATATAACTGTGTGGTATGCATTGTCACTAATAGATGGCAGCACATATTACATTGTTTTCTGATTGCATCAGCGACTAGTTCAGTGTTGTGAAGCCGGACAGCATGTCTGGGATAATGTTAAAGCTGTTGTTATAGTTGAGCATGCTAGTGTTTAATAAAGTTGCTGTTTATTTCAATGCATTAAATTGTGATCTTAATGAGTTGTACGACAGACATTTGGAGCATTATAATAACGACACTTTAATTTGCTATAAAGGACATTATATATATATATAATATATATGTATGTACATAGCATAGCTATAATATGTCCTTTATAGCATATATATATATATTCATCTATTTTTCAATGAATAGCATACTGCGTTACATTACCATGTCTAAGCAAGGTCGAGCTTTACTCGTTAGTTTAAAGCCTTTTCGACTGTCTATCCATTACAGCTAACTTGACAATTCTTGTAAACATTAAATTTTAGTCTTTATTCATTAAGATTCTGTTGAGGCACTCAATAATTCTGCCTTAAGTACAACAAGCAATTAAGTAATAGAATGGGAATCATGGAATGGTGTAGTTTTTATGACACTAAATCACATTCAAATCAGATTCTCGTTATACTGCTTCCTAAGCGTCTCAATAATAAATAAAAAACGCCATTGACATAAATTCTACTATCTCTTTGTCGTTACCTGTTGTTAACAATAGATTTTTGCCCTGTGATAAGCCGGAATTAATTTACTTAACGGCTTGCACGTAAACAACAATTAACATAGTTGCTAATTAACTGTAGGAGAAAAAGGAAGACGTTAAAATTGTGAGAAACCAGAATTTGAACACAGAACCTTACAGCTAGAAGTCGCACTTTTTATCATTTGCATTCCGTACATAACAGAGAAGGTGTCCACTAGTGCACAATCAATCAAAACGCATTCCTTTTCTGATGGGGTGGACTATCAGATCCCAATGGTGCAATTAATTAATTAATCAATCAATCAATCAAATTAGCTGGCCTTAACTCAACAGTAGGTTTTTGAACTGTGACAAACCAGAATTGTTTTCTCACCTTTTCTGACTGAAGTCCAAAATCGATGGTTTAATATAACGTTGTACGAGTCGCTGTTCTGATACAGTTGTGTGGAGCCGCAGCTGGTTTCGCGCCACGTAGTCTCTCTAATGCTCCATTCACACTACAGCTGAGTCATAACTCAATGAAAGGACTTGGTTTATAGATTCCTACTAAATGGCTTCACAAATTGATTGTTTGCTGGGAAATGGTTTAGCATAATAGCTAGTAAATCTGAACTTTAACGGCGGTTCACTGATGGCACGTTTGATGGGCAACTTGACACCGTAAACTTTGACTAAGCTGACGTCACTGGGCGCTCTACAATTAATTAATGCTTAGTGATGGGTGCTTAATTACGTACTTTCAGTAGTCTAGTCATTAGTTGTTACAGGAACACATGAAACCGTTGAAAGGTTTGCGCAATGAAGACATTGCTATTCACGCTTGTGTATGTAAGTCTGTGAGTTAATATATCATCGGCACAGGCATACATTCAGAGCCAGCAATACAGCAGGATCTTTACAAAGATTTTCCGTAATCTTGGTAAGCATCCTATATTAATGGATACGATAAATAAATATCAAGCGGCAGCAACCTCTACCTATACGTACATCAATAGCGTCATTACCCTGATAAGAGACCCAGGAATTGAGGATAAAGAAACCAGAGTGTAGTGTAGTGTCTATTTCTAGTAGGATAGTTACGTACAAACTTGTGAATCCGGATTTGGTTAGTAGCTATGTATTCAAAATAAGACGGTGCCTGTTCCTGAACTCGAAAGAGTTTCCTGGATAAAGGCTAGGATATCAGGTCATAGACTATTGAAAGTGGCAGGTGGACAAACACACCTGGGCACCAGAGGTTTTGCGACTGCTGTACTGACGACCCAAGGCACGTTCAAGATGAAGTACACGAAGACTGACCCGATCAGACAACGACCTCAGTTCTCTAATATTGATGTGGCATCCCTTTGTTCTATATTTAAGCATAACAATAACCAAGCTGTTGTGGTCTATATTCATCAGTGCCTTACATGTTTTGAACACTAATCACTGTTACTTGTGTGACTGAGAGTATAGTGTCAAATATGTTAACTATATTGCTACACTCTTCTTAAAGCCATTTTAACACCTTCACGACCGTCAATGTACAAATGTTATGGAGTAAATTTTGTACTAACAAAGTGTTGCCCTGATTAAATGTAATAATAGTTTTTGGTCAGTAAAAAGCTTGTCGCCACTACTGATGATAATTATACAATTTTGTGTCAAGAAGAAAACGAAAACAATTTTGTGTCTAGAAATAAAGTTATTAGAAGTAAAGTTACAAAATCAAATTTCAAACCGAGATCTATACAACAAGTAAGGGCAGAATAACGGAGTGCTGTATGTGATCCTTTAATCAAACTGCATTTCACAAAATTTCAAACTTAAAATGAATTTTAAAACCAGACAAGGTATAAAAATCATAAAATTAAGTTTTGCGAATATTTTATTACTTCAACTGAGTTTTTTTTCTTATTTCGGCGTTCATGTTGATTGGTCTTTGCTTTCAGTCTTATGAACGCGAAATTCTAAATTCGAGAAAATCCAAGCAGAACTCCCATGCAGAATTATTGTTAAGCTGTTAATTATTATGGACGAGCCCTAGAAGATTCAGCTCTAGCACTGACGTAAAGAGATTGACATGGACATTTCTTGAGCTTACAAGTATGGAAGCCTAGATTCTGTCCTGATTAAAACGTTATTAACATGTAGCAAAGACATGTATGGTCACAAATGCACTGCAAATCAGGTTTTTCGGAATGAGCGCCGTGGGACAAAGAGGTTGATGTGGCCTATATGTTTGTACTCACTTTCATTTTGAGCCAAGTTAGTTATTTAGTCCATATCAGTTTAGTTAATATAAACATGACTTAGTCATCCAAAACACTCATGCAAGCAGCAGCTTAGCGTTAAGTAATTTCTCTAGTTGATTGCTTTACACGAACGTAAACATTCATTTACAGTTTGTTGGTAGAAAATTAGATTTTTTTCTTTTTTTAGTAACTTGGACATTCAGAGCGAACGCGAATCAGTCTGAATGGCTAATATAAGATCGCTTATAACAGGAAACGTGCAGATAAAATAATACTGCGGCACTTGACATTTCAAAATCAACATGAAGCTGCGAATCGAACATTGAACGATACTGTTAAATTTTTTTACTACAAACTAGACGAAGGCAATTCTTCCAACAGCTGACACCGTTCCCTGCTTTTCTTACTTCTTTAGATCCCCAGCGCTCAACAATTTTTGCTTTGGGGTTCTCTACATCAGACCGCTCTGTTTCGGCGTTATACTCTTTCTCTGAAAACGACAGATACCGTTGTTCACAAGTTCACAAGTTCCATTTTTCTTGACAACAAATCTTCAGCAGTACTTTATTTTTGTAGCGAAGAGCATGTAAACTTGCTGCTACATATTGACTAAATGAGTTTTTTAAGTGCGTCGACATGGTTATTTTTCAATTGATGATTAGCTGGCATTGTTCCGGCATTCAAATTTTTAACATGTAGAAATTTTTCGACCATTAATTGAAAGCTTCTAAAACTATAAACATGTATCTTTCGCAGCATAAAGTTAGTGTATTGCAGTACTGTATCAAACAATGAAATTTCAGTTTTGTAGATTATTTGTTTCTAACAGTAGTGTATTCTAAACTTTGGCACCCAACATAAACGCAAATTTTCTTTTCAGATTTTTGCGCCATGTGTCGCAGTGTGTACTAACTGTGATCTATTATGATCTATTATTAAACTATATCTACAGTTATATGTACATATAAGTGGGTATCTTGCACTTCAATCATACCAATGTCAATTTCAAAGACAATGTGCGTTCCAGCTTGTTGTAAGTTAATGTACTGGTACTGCCTTAGTTTTTGCTTTTGTCTGTCCTTAATTACAAGTGCTGTGCCTAGTACACCTGCCAGGTACTAAGTAGGTGCTATCGATCACTTGACATTAAAACTGCTATTGCCCAGCTAGCTAATTATTAATGTTTTTGCAATAAATAATTCAGCCGTTTACGTCTTGAACGTTCGGTTGCACGCTGCACAGTGTATTGTTACTTGGAATGAACTCATGCTTGCGACTACTGAATGACTTCAGCGATGCAGTGATTGTTTGTCTGGCTTCTTAGGTCAAGATTTACGTCAAAGTCGCAACATGACACCGACGCCATCTGTGGAACTCAATAATGGCAAGAGGATGCCAGTAGTGGGATTCGGCACCTTCATGGTATGTCATATGTACATTTTAAATGATGAAGAGTTTGTTTAAAAAGAAAAAAATATCAGGCACTAGTCAATACAATCTAGTTAGTATGATACTGTTGGTTTGTACCCGTTTTCTGTTTTTAATACACATCGACTTACTGCAAGCCAAAATCTAGTACTCAAATGCAGTCGTGTTCACCGAGTTGTTTATGGCGCGACCGGAATCTAGCTCGTTATCAAGGCAAGACACTGAACGTGCAGAGGTGGCTCAGTTGAGAGGAACGTGGGCGGAGAAAAGTGAAAACTAGACATTTCAATTACGCACGAAGCCATTCCATTTTACTGCACTTCACAATTACTACAGCGTATTGTTTTCTGCGTTTATTGGCTTCAACTACATGAAAACCCAGGATAAAATCTTAACATCTTTATCTCAATCGTTCCTTCAACCGTGGATTTATTCGATTAAATAATTTGCTAGTTGCGGCAGGACTTTATTGAATCACTATCGTTGTCTGCTACACGAATACTGTCTGAGCTCAGAAAACAGAAACAAATACATATAACCGCTCAAAAAGAAGCCACGAGCTTCAAGTGTAGCAGCATTGATTTTACAAATTAGGTTCAATGATTGCTCTCATTCTCAAGCTATTTTCAAGTAATCGCGGTATTGCGTGTTACCGCATTTCAATGCTTGGTCTTTTTTGCATATTTTACACTCAAATGTCTATGCCCCTGCATAGGCAACACAATGTTTTAGTGTGGTCAAATTTTAAGAATATCTGAACTGTATTGAATGTATTTCAAGCCGGGACTTATGTTTCAGAAATATATTGCTATCATCACAATCGGATCATTTGTCAGAAGAAGCGGTTCTGATCACATCCCTATGCACAGGACACTGTTTTTTAAACATTCAAATTTTGTCCAGATTTTAACGTCAATGTGACTAAATCTCAACTTTTCTGCTAGCCCAGGAGTTGTATTTACATTGTTTGTACCGAATTTTATTTGACATATTCTTAGGCGATTTGATACCTAATATCATTGTGTAGTGTCTGTTTCAAATGCTCGTTAATTTTTGCTTAATTTTACGCTGTTGGATTACTTTCCTGGTTTTGGATTTACACGCAAACTTTTTTCCATTATCTTCTATGCTTTACTTCATCGTTTAAAGAGGCAGACCCGAAAGTTTGCACGTGAAAGATATGCAAAAACTGAAATCATCAGATTAATAAAAAGAATCTGATTTTATCAAAAGCTCAGGAATTAAACTTAAAGCATTCTTACTGTACATTCAAATTTTAGTCCTGATAATCATTGCACCACCAATTTCATATCGATCTGTTTTCGAAATAATATCGAGATATTATCTTTGTAGTAATATCTAAAATTCAACAATTGTTATTCTATCCTGCCTGTTAAATAACTACCAACTGGTGATGACTGCTAAAATTTAAAATGTGGGTGAACTTTTTCATGTTCTTGGGCCTCTTATAACCACCGCCAGAGGGCGATTTGCGCCTAACAATAGAGAAGCTTTTTTATTTATGCTTTGTATAGTCTTCATTAGCCATCAATCAGATGTCGGTGTACTTTTAATATAATAGTTTTATCCTACAAGGCACTACATGGACTGGCTCCAGCTTACTTGAAAATGAATTAGAACTTGTTTTATCTTTTAATAAAAAGAAAGTCTTTGTTGATTTAGGCTTTTTAAGTATAAGTACAAACTGAAATTTGAAAATGCTCAAATTTAAATTACTTTAAAAGGGAACAGAAAATTGATTTTTAAAGCAGTATTTTAATGTATAAGTGGCGATTGTTTTGCAAGTTTGCAGTTTTTTTAGTATTATAGCTATATATTTTTAATTGTACAAAACCTTTGACAAAAATTTTGTTGAAAGAGCGCTTTGTAAATAAGTACATTATATATTTATCAGTGTAAATTTGAGCAAGTTTCGGCGCTTTGTTTGGATACATATTCGCTTTGCTACAGTTTAAGGGAGTACCGCTGCGTTCAACAGCATCTGATCTCCAGCATAAAAATATATGGCGCCTGTAATTTACAGATAACCGGTGATGAAGCTGAAGCGGCTGTAGAGAAAGCATTGGAGGTTGGATACCGTCTCCTTGATACGTCTTGGGAATACAAAAACGAGCAAAAAATTGGAACCGTTGTGCAAAAGTACATTACCGACAGCGGTTTAAGCCGAGAAGACCTTTTCATCACCACAAAGTTAAGTTTTGAAACTTTCCTTAAAGTCAAACAATACCCTCATTATAATATCAGCTTTTGCCATATAAAATCCTACGCTCTTTATGAAAATTCAATATATTTTATTATAAACTTACTGTAAAATTTGTTTCTTTTAATTTTTTGTCACTTCGTCGTTTGCGGTATTAAATTTGAAGAACAGCTTTTTTCGTTGCGCGAAACAAATGACGTAATGAATACAGTCACGAGGTCACCAAAGATCGGTGAATAAACATCGGTAACCAAAGACACTTTCTGTGCCTCCGTGCGTCATTCTCGCTCATTCGCGCATAAGACGCGAAACTCTGCCATTTTTGCAGCAATGTGCACGCGTTCAAAATTCGCCAGAAAAAGGTAAGCTATATAATTTATAAGTTAGTTTTCTGTAAAAATCACTATAACTTCTTTGTCTAATCATAATAGTGCGTTAAAAAACTTCAGTGTCTATTGGGGTTATATAGGCCTTTTAGGCAGTTTTAATAAAATACTACACATTTCGTTGCGTAAAAGTTACAACAACGTAGCACATTTTGAATTGGAAAAATCTCAAAATTTCACGTTGTTGACATTTTAATGAAGTTGGGTTAATTCGAGAAAAAGCGCTGCAAAAACTAAAAAGGCCATTTTTACTGTTTGTGTACCATTTTTATATACCACAGTACCTGTAACAGCAAGAAATGTGTATTATACAATCGGTGCACAGTCTGAATTTCACAAAGCTCAATTTGAAGATTTTGCACATGTACTATCATCGTGAGCAGCAATCAAACCCAAATGTTTAAAACCTTATGCTGAAAATACACAAGCCGATGCACCCGACAAAGAAGACATTCCAGTCTGCCGATGAATCAGATGACGTAGCCAAAATGTCACTACAATCTGCAGTTTGAGCTGTGGAAGGTGTTAATGTCTTTCGCTCTTTCTGTTTCTGTCACTGATCGAGCGAATCGCGTACAGCCTAACATCTCTGTGCAGCAGACTGAAAACAGATTTTTATTTGAACCCTTGCGGCTGGCAACCGTAATAATTAATGTAACCATTTGTTTTTACTAAACTGTGATACAAAATTATACTATACGTTCTAAAAACCTGTGTGTATAGCAGTGTTAATGGTGCCTCAGTTATAAATGGTACAATATGTACTTACTTTGACAGCAAAAATTTTATTTTATTTTGTTTTATGTTATTTTATTTTATTTATTCTATTTTATGTTATTAATAAACGAATCAAGGGCCTGTGCTTTACGCTCCTCATCGTATTGATGGAACCGCGGCGGATTTTCATGGCTTCACCTCAATTTGCGGACGACATTTGGCGATTGCTGCTTTTTAACATCCATTATCCCATTCGAAAGGCGGGGAAAATTACTGCTTTGCCATTTGTTAGCCATGACAATCCAAGAGGCTGCCGATAAGTCTCAGAGCAAAAAATTTGTTAGAAGCTCTTGGTATTTCGACTTTGATCAGATAAAAGCTAAAATACAAATGCAATATAAAATGAGTAAGACAGGGGTAAAACCGCCCAATATGTCTAGAAAAAAAGTAAAAAAGTTAGTTAAAACTTTAACGTGAAGATAAGTACAAAAGTACAAAATCGTTTAGTTTAGTACATTACGTTTTAGTACGCTTTTTAAGATGTACAAAAGAAAAAGCCCAAAAAAAACTATTATTTCCAATAGTTTCTAATTTCTGGCCTTTTGTGTTACTTCTTTTTTCCTCATCTTTAAGTATAATTTACTAGTCGTTCCAATTTTTGTCTTCAAAATTATTTTCTTATTATCTTAAGTTTAGAAATTTTACACTTTAAAACAAAAGTATTGCAGTTAAATAACATAGCTAAGAAGAAAGCGCTTCACGAATGTGTATATACGGCATTTCAAACAATATCTTAAGCTTCTTTTGTCAGACAAACAATGTTTTTTTATTCTACGATCTCTAAAGGAAAAGATATGTGGCTGGCTTATGCTACATTACATTTTTAAAGTCTGTTTAGTTAATGAGGAGAAACAGAAATTCTTATAATAGAGCTCAGAAATGGTCTTTCAGAATTTTCTTTAATGAAATGACTAGTCTAGTGAGAGCAAATAAGTACTCTCCCCCACACAATTTAAATACACTAACCTAACACTAATCCTATCCCTAATCCTAACCCTAACCCAGCCCTAGCCATGACCGTAAACTCACCATAACCAAAAACCTAACCTAACCTAATCTGCTTCCCGAACTAATTTCTTGGGTGTGTGTGTGTTGGGGGATTGTAAACTTTAGCTTAAATACTCTAAATCGAACAAATTTTAACGAAACAAGAAAATATTCTCCTTCCGTGTGTAAGCTGTTCCTTATTAAATAGTTACTATCTTTCCTTATAGTGCTGGAATAAATGTTTGGACAGCGCTGACAAGGTCGTGGAAAACTGCAGGGAATCCATGGAAAATCTGCGCTCTGGTTATATTGACTTGTATCTAATGCATGCGCCTTGGCCTGAGGTACGAACCACATGTTTTTCTCCAGATGCATTTAATGGGGTTAATAAGTAGTATCGAATCTGGTGCACGTTACAAAGAATTAAACAGTAAAAGGCGGCTAGCGGAAAAAGAACTTTTTTGTTTAATTTACAACAAAAACACAATTATTCAAGCGATGTTAATACAAAGAAATCATTTAACGCATGTGTGGTCAATCTAGAATAGAATTTTGTTTTTTATATGGAGCACATTAAATTGTATGTATACGCAATATTTCCATAATGGTGAATGGCATGTTCGTAGTAGTTAAAATATAATACAAAACATAATACCTTAAAATTAAACAAAACTAAAAACTGCTAAAGTAGTAAAACAGGCATATCATCAAATACTTTGTGTGAGATTAGATACGAGTTAAAAGCAAAGTTAGATAAAAGTACTAAATTAGAAAAGTTAAATTAGACAGTTAGACAAGACATCTTTGCAAACTTAATCCTAATTAATACAAAAAATGAACAAAATTAAACAAAAGTTCTAAAATCGACAAATTATAAAACACTTTGTAAAAATAAGACATAAAGCAAAAAACAGTTTACAAAATTGCATTTGTACATAATAAGGTTTAAAAACAATTTGCTATTCCATTGTTTACAAATCTTTCAAGGGAATATACAATCACTATCTACAATATTATTCAATAATAGTGCACTTGTAGCTTCTATTTGCAAATCTTACCTTGTAGAAATTCGAAAATTGTAACAATATGCCACATTAAAGTCACACACGTGTGGTTATAGTCTAATGGCATTCGAATGGTTGAAGGGAACTGCCGACTAAAACTCTTATTGTAGGCAACTTTTGTGCTTTTATCCGCGAGCAGCGAGGATCTAACAGAAACCATTAATTGATTTCTTGTTGTTATTATTCTTATTTATGTTAGACATCAGTTGCTAGGTATCCACTTTTAACTCATATTGGCTCGTAGCGGTAGGGTACTATGACATTTAACAGGGTAAAACACTTGAGGTAAAGGCTTATACAACGGTCGGCAAAAAACCTGGAATTCTTTAAGGGCCCGAGGCTAGGCCAAAATGTGAAAACCAACGCAAACTGCTCCGCTTAATCATACATGAGTAAACCGAACTTGACCGTAGAGTGGTCAATTGATAGTCATAGTCATGTTCGCGTATTGGATCTCAATTCATTCAGTCTTGTTACAACCACAACTTGTTTATGCCACAAGACAAAACACAATGCATTGCAGCAATCACGAGCATGCGGAAGTTGACCCTAATGCCATTCCGAAGCAATGACTTGTGAAAATAATTTTTTGACATTTATGTTACAGTAACTGAAATTCCTATTAAGCTTATCGCCTTGAGACTTTCCATATCCGTTTCTTCTGTCATTTGTCAAAACATGGTGAAGTAAATCTTCTTAGACGTTTTAACACAATTTTTAATCTAAGTGCCGCCTGCTGGTATATTTTTCGCAATAGCTTCAGAAGCAGAAGTTTTATTTTTGCTTGTATTGATAGCGATTCGACAACACATTTAACAAGTACGTTTAACAATTGTTGCAATGAAATACTAGTAGATTTTTTTAAATGAATGTGAACGACTATCGACCATAAAAGCTTAAATAAGTGAAGAATATGAATGATCTGCTCGCACGCGTTGTTAAGCCTTGTTCGTTTACTCTCAATGTTTTCTTTATTTCATCGATTTAGGATGTGCCCCCATAAAGCAAAAACGTTTTTAGCAGCATTCGACGAAAATGAGCAAAAGATGCTTGTTTTTCTTCAGCGAAACTACCCATCTTTTCTAATTGATGCGCTACGACAAGACTAGAGCGTAACCGATGAATTCCTTCGTGGCTTCTCATATGCTTCATGTCAGCTTATGTAATGCGGACTAGTTTACAGCGCTAATGAAACTGGGCCTGTCTAATGTCTGTAATTTTGGCCAGGCGTTTTTCTGTCGATGTTCATGTAGTTAGCAACACACCATGCAATGGGACGGCTATTTCGTGGCAGCTTAATATTTCTGTAATATTTGTTGGAGAACTAGACTATTTAATGTTAAACCAAATTTAAAAGTCTCTATGGTTCAGTTTGAGAAAAATTTCGTATGCTGTTCTTATCGAGAACATTTTAACATTTTATTTAATTCAAAACATTACTAAAACATTACATTTAAAACAACAGTAAACAATTACATGCACTAATCTATGAATTGTATCAATGCAGTTAACCAACTATTTTCAACTTTTTCTTGAAATCCAAGGTTTTCGCCTGCATATTTTTCCACCTTATACATATATTTAATACAACTCACTGCATGATTAAAATTCAGTGTCTGTAATTTGCTTTGGGTACATCAAACATAATATTTTACTATTAAAATGGCCTTACTTAAACATGGGAATTTTTTATACGAAAATTTTTCAAAAATTACAACGAACTTATTAATTTATAATGCATTACTTGTAATTTGCACCCACCATTGTTCGAAACGTTCCCATATGAGCTTCACTTTATGAATTGCAAAAATTACACGTGTCAGAATCAATCTGATTGTTTTCGGATAGAAAACCTTCTTTTGTGAGTAATATTCTGTGCAGAACACTAAGCTGATGATTGCGTATTTTAGGATTTTTTTGTACATTTGAGTCTTGCTACAATATAATTAACTTATAATTAACCTACTTTTCAGTTTCTCTTTGAATAACCTCAATGAGCTGACTTCGTGGTTCGTAGTATTACAAAAACTGTGGCCTCTTAAGTTAACAAATGTTTACACTGACTTTCCAATGTAATTCATCAATAATTTTGCCCCTAAAGATAGCCAATAAAGAACTGTTGTTAGTTAAAAAAAATTTAAAAAAAATGATAAATTTCTTAGGGTGAAAAAAATCAGATAGTTTTTGTTGAGTTGCATATCTTTTACAGAGCATACATTGTTCTATATACATGTATATAATACACGCAATTTATGGCAACATGGTAAAGTTATGAAACTGCTCAAAAAATTGTCAAAACTGGTATAGCGGCGCGCAATTTAAAACTCGTTTAAAACGCTTATTTAAAGTATAATAACCTATGGTGACTTTAAATTAGCCAGATTCTATAAATTCGTTACATTACCTTTATAATATATCCCTGCAAATAGAAGGAATCTATGTCGTACCTAATTTTTATTAAAAAAATTATATTAATATATAATTTATAATATTTTTCAATAATCTCATTCAAAGCCATGATAATCTATACTCCGTTCTTCCTTTTACATTGCTAGATTTAATCGTGCAAACTGTAACTATAGCTGCTATACAAGCAACGACTTAAACTGACCTTCAATTCAGCAATAGTTTCTTGTGCAATACTATATTCTACAATCCAAAAACATTCGAGATCATCAGTTTCTATCATGGATGACGAATCTCAACAGGCGTACTGAGCTCCCAAGAAATCAATGATGAATTGCAAAGGCAGAGCACATTAATTCTCCAATTTTCCCAAATTTAAGCCCGAATGGTTACAAAAAACCCAGAAGTAAAATTAATTAATTAGTCAAACCCGAGATTAATAACAAATAACACACATGGGGGTCGTAAGAATTTAAAAATAACCAGATCTGCATGTAATCTAACTGGATTTGTCATAGTTATGGATTACAGAATTTTCGTCAGTCAGTATTTATTTCATGAATTTTAACATTATTCACTTTATTACCATCGGCAGTTTCGCCTTTATGCAAATATTGATTAATATTCGCGAAATTTTGCGGCGCATTGGTTGTGAATGATACAAGCGTTACGAAGGCTAGGAAGTTTTGAGTGTTATAATACGTGCAGTGCAGCAAGTGCAGGCATAAACTAGGCGCATTTAGTAACAAAATGCCACAGTTAGACTAGCAATAATTTAATTGCTGTTTAATTACGACTTGCGCAATGAATTATTATGTGGCAGATCGCCGACAGCAAGGAACTGGCACCACGTCAAATGCTTGAGCATTATTTGCCAATTTGGCCTATTATATTGTGTGCACATTTTCATTCGTCCATCAATATAATGCAAGTAATTCATTGTGTGTTTGTTGCCCTTCAAATGACTTTCAAAACGACGAATCACTTTGGAGGACCTTAAAGTGGATCTTATATGTGTCATAATGTCCTTTCTTCATCTTCTTCGTTTCATTCTAAACATCTTGACTTTTAAACAGGAAAAATAGCTGGAAAACTACTCTATACCAATTAAACTCGCATATAAAACAGGCTAGAATTATATAGATAAATGTAGCTAATACAAATGCGTGTAACTGACAGCAAGATATTGAAACATGAGATTTTGAACATTAAGATACTTAGAGAACATTAGCGAACTTTTATAGTTAATGATAGTTTATATATTTTATATAGTCTATATGGTTTATAGATGAATGAGCAAATGAACAAACATACAAGTGAGGAAAAGTTCCATTATTCACTATCATCATACAAACAATAAACAGCATATAACACTACAAACAGTAAACAGTAGTAATTAAAATCATTTTTACCAGCTATGTCTATATTTTTGGTAAATTGGATATTTATTTTTTTTACACTCACGAAATACGCGAAATTTTTCCACAGTCTTTACATATTTCTCATAAATTTACAAGTATTTATCCTCAAATATATGCGCTTCTGGGTATAGTATTCATTAATTCTGTATTTATATATTTAATGTCATTAGCACAGATCTATGTGAAATTTCGGATAGTATTTCTATGGGCATGGTATCCATTGCGTGGCAACTGCTATAGTTCCTCTGGAACGAACTAATAGGAAACCTTTTTATTTTCAGGAAGTTGACGAAGACGAAGAAGAAGAAGCTAATATTCCCAAAAGACCTTCTTATCTTGATGGGTGGAAGGTACGTAAGTCGTAAAATAACAATAAAGCAAAGGAAGCTGACAGCTAATGGCGGTTCTTTAACCAGCCTGAGCTCAGTTGACCTGTTAGCCACGATAAGTGTGTGACAGCGTGTATGAGAAAATGTTAAATTGTTGTTAGGATGTTTTGCCAAGCAGTCCCGCTGTCACGAGTTAAATCTTGATTGACCAAAATATAGTAAAAATTAGCACATGAGTTCGTGTAAGTTTTTTCCTTAATTCTCTAGAAATACGATTTCCCAAACAACAGGATTTTTAATAATAATAATAATAATAATAATAATAATAATAATAATAATAATAATAATAATAATAATAATAATAATAATAATAATAATAATAATAATAATAATAATAATAATAATAATAATAATAATAATAATAATAATAATAATAATAATAATAATAATAATAATAATAAACAAGGCATTGTATTATTTTCGATTCCTCACAAAAAAACTATGCCAGCGAATAAAGTTCCTGTGTAAACAAACGCGTAAAAAACAATAATAGTTAACCGGACAATATAGAAATGGTTCACATAGTCAATTCACATGTTTCAAAAAGAATCAACTGGATAAATCTAACGTATAAATTTAACATTCACTAAATTTTCCGATGGCTGGGCCCAGCAGAACTGTCCAGGGAAATGAATACCGTCAGCAGTGCTCATACCACGGACTCCTCCGCGAATCGTATCAGGCTTCCCACCACGTGCCAAACCACGTATCCAATATAGCTTCTAGGACACGTCTGCCAAAACCATCAGCTCCTATGTCTCCAACAAATGATAATTGACTCCTCTAATCGGTACTGCACTGGATAATGACATTCAGCAACCAAACTGGAACTCAGTCTCCATAAGAGGAAGAGTTTAAAGACAAGCATTCAGTCATGGAAACAACAGAGATATTCCATACTGCATGGTTTCCACTGGCATTACCATCAAGAAATACAATCGGAGATTTCTTGAATAACCAAATTTGCTCCAAGGCCTCTCTAACCAATAACCAAATAGCCCATGAGGTGTCTTTCACTTTTGAGGCATAAACACGTGTTTATGCTTTCAACAAAAATTAGCTCTTTTTACCTTGAGCTACAAAACCAGCTGGACAACCAAACTAGGCCAATACCTGTCCAGACAAGTAATTTGATCATGTGACCCAGGCTCTGGTCACTCAAACCTGTAAAGTGCTTCCATCTAATGTTACAAAAAAATCAATGGCGACAAAAATCACAAGTCTTATAAAAAATATTAACAATAATGGCAATCAATGTTATACCAACAATAGCAATAAATTTTGGATTATCATCAAAAATAAATTAATAGAGAATAAGCCGACCAATTATTAGTAGCGCATCACAATAGATGGCTTAGGTCATCACAAAGTGTAAGATTATCATTGATCCTTAGTCATTGTGAGTTGTTACAATGTGTCTTAAATACAGTAACTTGACATAAGTTCAGCGACAAAAAACATCAAATACACACTACTAAAGCTAAAAAACTGTCTTGATAAAACATTATTAAGATAGTCATTGTTATGCATTGAACGAAGATTATTTGTTGACAGACTCAAAAACCCAGTTTACGTGACTTTATGTCAAAATGCAGCTAATAATGTGGTTAGACTATGCCATTATTAAAATATTTTTACACTAGACACTGTCTTTTTGTGGATCATTTAATACTCCTGTATTCAGACGCAGTGTGTTATCTTTTATGTATTATTTTTAATTCAAGGTTTCCACGTTCCAAACCAGATTTTCTTATATATAAAAGATGTGATCAATAACCAGTATAGTATGTAGTTATAGTGCTCCGAACCCACCCCCTAGCTGTCAGAAACTCCCTGCACTTGTCCTGACTCCACCCCACTACAACACATGAGGGCCCAAGGGTACGATAATTTTAATCAATAATTCTGATGGTAGGAGTATATCCCTTTGCCCCCCCCCCCCAACCCCCTGGAAAAGTTACAGCGGAAGCCCATGAAAAGTTGTAAAGACGTCTGTTAGATAAATGTCCTCGTTATTTAACTCGCAGTGAATGTTCAGTATAGTGGCAACGACTGCAACTAATTTTTGATTTTTGTTTTTTACACACACAAACACAGTACAGGCTATATCTTATGTTTTGTTATGTTATGCTATTCAAAACAGCGTAATATTTTAAATGTAGTGCACGCCTGAAAATTTATAGCAGTTATTATAGCGTCATTTCAGCTGGGATAATTTTTAGATAAACTTGTACATTTATTATACCGTCTGGTATAATGCCGTTTGTTTTACGCTGTTCTCCTACGGCTGCTACCCTTCACAGCGCCTCCTCAGCCTTACAGAAATGAATCCGCCTCTGTACAAAGTTGAAGTCGCAAATTTTTGAAAAAAAATTACCAGTGCAAAAATTTGAATAGCATCGATAAAAATCTAAAATATTTATCAGATGCAAATCAGATGCATCTTTTTCTGATAAATTGCTGCAAGCTCGTTAAAAGAAAATTAATTGAAATTTTAGTAGCGTCCTTGCCGATTTGTTTGACAAGAGTTAATGGAGATTTATAATGGATCTTCTTTAAATCAAGCTGCTGGTTTGTCATAAACTCTTCTTGAAGCCTCGCCAAGCTTTATGTTTGCTTTCTTCCATAAATTCTTTATAGTCGCTGTAATAAATAATAAAGATCTAGTTTTCAAAATGGCGTTGATTTATGTCACCTGTGTTAGCGGCAATGTGATTAAGTTGGGCTTCAATTTAATCTGCATCGATATTAACTTGACTGCTGCTTTGGCATGTCCTTATATTACTGCGGTGTGCGAACAACTACACCTTTTTTAACGCCTCAAAGTCATTTCAGTGTATCCGGTACACTTTTGGGTGTCGAACAGAAATCACGTTTATTATTTGAAATTTGTTTCTTTTAAATTTGGGAAAACCCTGCGTTTGAATAAAATTGGTTTAGTTCAAGATATTACTTTTTTATGACTCCAATATCTCGGGAACGGGAATTGAAAGGGGGAGAAAAGGGAATTTTAAAATAATGTTAAACAAAGAAATTTTCCTACAATGTTATGCTAATTAGCATTACGCTTACCTGCTTGAAAGACTTTGTAATTAGAAAAGAAAATTCTTAACAAAGGAATAGTCGTGCCACTTGGTAATACGGCACTGCTTCGTCATTCCAGTGTTCGCCCACTTTTACCCTAAATACCACGCGCCAGGCAGGGCAAGAGCAGGTACCATTTTTAAAGTCTTTGGTATTACCCGGCCCGCTGTATCGAACTAATAACCTCTCAGACGCACAGTGGATGCGTTACCACTAGACTAAACAGTCGGGGGCCCATCTGTTCTTGTGTTTTATAAGCATTTCTCTCATTGACAGGGAATGGAGAAGTGCGTGGATCTTGGTTTAGCAAAATCCATTGGTGTTACAAATTTCAACATTAGCCAGCTGGAGCAACTGTTAGACAACTGTAACATCAAACCAGCAGTTAACCAGGCATGGTATTTGTAATAGTTTTGATTTATTTTTTTTGTTATTATTCATTCCCTATTTGAAGGAATTTTCAGTGTTTCCGGTCATTGTTTTTCTCTTTCAAATCCATGTTACAAGATTATTTTCTTTCTCTTGATTTCGATTTCATTTCTTACTTTTCAGTTATTCTCCACCTGTTTGATCTTTCCTTTCTTTTAAGTATCCGCTCGTGAAGTTTCTTTTCTTTTTTAGCTTTTCTCCATATCAGTTTTTTTGCCTCTCTTCTCTTGGTATAAACCGATTGTTGTCATCTAATTTAGAAATTATATGACTTTGCAGTTTGATGTAATTACACGTCGTAAGGAATCCAGTGCACATTGGGCAGACTGCTGCCTTGCTTTTAAACTTTTCTTTATAAGAGTCAAGTAATATCTGTTTAATTCGGTAGACTCTTCTTTGTAATATGCATGAATACTAACATGAATGATTTGTCTGTGGCAACGGGCATTAGTAAACTTCTTAGCCTCTACAGCAAACTATATCCATGCACTTTCACTCAAGATTTCGTCTGAATTAAAATCAATTTCTAATTAATTTCTGTGCATTTCTTGCAGGTAGAATGCCACCCATATTTACAAGAACAACAGCTGATAGATTTCTGCAAGGAACGAGACATATGCGTTGTTGCGTATGCTTCTCTTGGTGCTCCGGGTCGGCCTGCAGAGTGCGAGTAAAGTGGCGTTTACCTAACATCCAGAATGCGTATGAGTTATGCGTTATCCACCTGCGGAATAGCCCCGGAATAAAATAACGCATAACGCGATCTGATAAACGGGTGCACTGAAAACAAAATAAACCGATTTTGTTTATCCGCTTCCACATAACGCATACGCATTCCACGTGGTTTATCACTTGTAAAGACGGTTAAGTGATAAAGCAGACTATTACTGTGTTACCTTTATTATTACCTGTGGGCTGTAAGCATGATACAATGCATACACAAATATTATGAAAACATAAAAACTATCTAGGTTGAAGCCCAAGGTTTTTGTCATCTCGTCATCATTGCCACTGCTGTTGCCACCACCAGCACCAACAGCAGTATCAGCAGTACCTCCGCTACTACTACCACTACTAATGCAGTAAATGCGTAAATCGTTCGTACGCAGAAAGCGTGTACCCAGAAAGCATGATACGTGAATCTGGGCCGAGGTAAAGGAGGTATATAAAGCTAATAAACAAGAATAGTGTAAGCTATTGCACAGTAATAAGCTATACACGAGCTAAGTACAAAAATAAAGATTGCAGATGCAACAGGTTAGTCCCAGCTTTGGTTTCGTGTCCCCAGCAACCAACGCCAAGACAGAATGTTCCGTTTTACATGTTATTTATTGTTATCCACCCTTTTGCTAATTTTCTGCTGTTAAGGTTTTCTAGTAAAAAAGCAAAGACGTGAAATGCAGCACAGTGTTATTTCAAAGCAGATTTTACAAAAGTTACAAAATTTGGATTGGATAGCTAATAAAAAAGGCCAAAGGTCATCAACGTCATTTCATTTTTCTACCCTATTTTCTAGCACTGCCAGCATTTCTTTTGGTGGAAAGCTTTTAAGAAAACTATACTGCGGGTAAACCTAAATTACTTGTTTTTGGTTAGAAATTCAGTCGCAGGTACAGCTTTTAGGGCTGATCTAAAACAGTAAGTTTAATTATGTCTGTATAACTATTAATTGTTTATTTCTTTGCATTTTAGGCCTACTAATGAAGTACCAATTTCAGTTTTGAGAAATCCTTTAGTAAAATCCATTGCCAGTAAATATGAAAAATCTCCTGCTCAGGTAATAACATTAAGAACCTCAGGTTTTACATGTAGTAAGGACTGTAAAGTTCAATAATCAATGCGATTTTTAGAAAGTTTTGCCATTGTTTGCTTCCTCAGTATCCTGGCGCTGCAAGGAGAAAACGAATCTTGAAAGCCAGTGAAAGATATTTGCAGTTTGTATAGTTGCATTTGTATGCACTTTAATGGCTACCAGCCGGTGCATTTGTATGGCTACCAGATTTGAAAGCTTCCACTAGAGTTGACACTTGGAGGAAAATGGTTAGGGGCTGAAGGACGAAAACTTGAATAGCGACAACGTGCAAAGAGGGCAAGACAAAAATGCATCTCTATGTTTAAATATTAAAGCATTCCTTTCGTGGGGTGCCGGCAACCCAAGGCGGAACTTCAGTTCTTAGGGTGCGTGAAAAGCATCCAGAAAAACTTCCTCCAGTGTTTCATAGCTTCTTTTAGTTTCAAATTTTGTTCACAATTCACCATTAAGTTACATAAAACGTAACTAGAAGCAAGAACAAAAGTCTCTTTAAATTTTATTGATTTGATATTTTCTTATATTTTTTAATACAAAAATTCGTTTGTTCCAGTAACATCAATACTGCCAGTACGATCAGTACGGTAGAAGGAAAAGTATGATTGTTACTGTGTTTATAATGCAGTAATTGTACAAGTTTCGCCAGTGTAGTTCTTCAGTGGTAATGTTTAGAAGTTTTACAAGTCATTTTAGTTATTTGTGTATTGCTAATACTGGACGCTTTGCTTGGAATACATACCTCATAATTAACGAAAAAAAATCCCATAATTAGGAAGTGAGGGAAATTTGTGGGATTTTTTCATTAATTTTCTTTATTCTTGCAGTGCTTGAGAATGCTGACTAAGATTGAGTTTTTTTAGGTGTGTCTTCGATGGCAGATCCAAAGAGGATTGGCTGTCATTCCAAAAAGCGTGACACCTTCGCGGATACAAGAAAATTTTGAGGTAATGCAATTTCTCTCACGAGCAGTTATATATGTAAAAACTGAATGAGTGACAGCAGCTAGATTCCCAATGGTGAATGACGCAGTATAGTAATAATAATAATAATAATAATAATAATAACAATAAGAATAATATTAGTAATAATAATAGTAATAGTAATATAACAGTAACAGTAACAGTAACAGTAACAGTAACAGTAACAGTAACAGTAACAGTAACAGTAACAGTAACAGTAACAGTAACAGTAACAGTAACAGTAACTGTAACTGTAGCAGTAGCAGTAGCAGTAGCAGTAGCAGTAGCAGTAGCAGTAGCAGTAGCAGTAGCAGTAGCAGTAGCAGTAGCAGTAGCAGTAGCAGTAGCAGTAGCAGTAACAGCAACAGCAACAGCAATAGCAATAGTAAAAGCAATAGTAATAATAATAATAACAACAACAACAACAACAACAACAACAACAACAACAGCAACAACAACAACAACAGTCTTTATTAAAAGTCGGCTTTTAGATAAATAGTTAACAAAAGCTCAAAGAACTTTTTGCCTACTGTAAATAACAATACTACAACTACATAAACGAGACTATTCTTTCCCCACTTTTACCTTAAATGCCACGCGCTAGGCAGGGCAACAGCAGGACCCACCGCAGTATCTAACATAGTTAGCACTAGTCTAAATCGGCTGGTCTGCAGTTGCTCAAGTTGTTGGTAGTTTGTTAGAATGTCTAAATCTGATGTACATGGTTGTTAGCAAGCAGCAATCTAATTCGCTATCACTGACTAGCCTTTTCTAGATAAGTTTTAGCTCCAATCGAATGTATGACCCCTCCATCGTACAAAAATAACTGCGCTGGATTATAGTAAATGATAGCAGTAGCCTATTGTATGCTAGAGGACCAGTAAACGCCTTCCATCTACTAACCAGGCGCGGTGTCGCTTAAATTCGTAGACAAGTACCCCCAGCTATTCATGTTGCTTCACGTGCGAGTTACCTCGATTAAGCTGATAAAACACAATATGTGTTTGCATTTTAACCATTTTTATTTAATTCGCAATGTGGGATATATGTCACAGTTTTATAAATATGAGAATTTTGCCGCACTGCTGTGCACACACATACATAACATATTACTGTGGCCGTCTTGTTTTTTACCATACTAGCAACATGTAGCAGGTAATGTAGTGATATTGTGTAGTATTTTATGGACTAATTGCTGTATGAATCTGTATTGCCATTTTTTAGATATTAGAATTTTACATGTCCTCTTTAAAATGGGTTTGGATGATTAATGGCACTATGTATGAGAACATTCTGGACAAGACCCAATGCAGGATTTAGGTATAAGCTAAATAAGCTACAGCTTAGGGCTTCACAATCTGCGTGGAGCCTCAAGAAGATTCCAGATTGGGTTTTATACTCACTTTTATAAGTAAGAAATAATTAAGCAACATTTTAGTCATAGAATAATTTGTATTGTTCACGTTGCTATTAAATAATTAAAAAACATATTACATACATTAAAGTTTTCTGGGACCTGTAATTTTGGAAAAGATGGCCTCGGGGCTTTAAATAGCTTACAGCCTCACTGAGCCTAAATCCGGCACTGACAAGACCAATAATTTTGGAAAAATCTTAAAAGACAAGAAAACACTTAACAAATAAGGTTGAAAAGCTCGTCCTGAAATTTTGTATCGCTTACACACTGTCTTAATCCATACAGAGCTTGCGTTAGCAGTAACGCCGTACAAAACTTACAAATTTAAATTACGGCGATGACCCTTAGGTGTAGCAATATTGATGGTAAGCCGTTTGAAACAAGTTTAAGTAATAATCTGTAACGTTTGAAAAAACAATCTGAGCATTCGTGACACTTTGCTAATTGAGCAAAAGTTTAAATTTCTTTATATTGTCAATAAGATCACTGATGTTTTTGGTGATATTTCGATATATTTATTTAATAAATAATACTTTTTCGATGACCAAGTGGTGCACACTGGGATGGTGGACATTTTAAATTACTGAGAATTTTCTTTTCCAATTACGCAAGTCTTTCAGACAAGTAAACGTAAAGTTATGTGATATTACTTTGTCTGATAAGCTTTTTGGGATATACTTTAAAATTCCTTTTTCTTCGCCTTTAAAACTTCCAGATTTATAAGATTTATAAATTTTCTTCCCCTTTTGCACGAGAAATTTGAAGCTATTGAATACTTTTTACAGTTTGAAAAAACCTATAGGATTAACGTCGCTACCATAGCAATACCACAACAAATCAAGAGCTCAAAATCAATGGTCAATGGTTTAGCCTATTAGGATGCTCTCAATTCGGTCAGCTAGCTTCCCCTCATGCAGCTTGCTGCATATTCTTGCAATTTAAACTGGTACTCACAGCATTATAAAAAGATAAAATCTTTTATTGAAACTTTGAGTTAAATTTTTTTTAAAAATATGTCTCCAAACGTTTCGATTGCAGCCTGCAGTCATCTTCATTGACTGGTTACACAAACAAACGACTAGTCTACAGTACAGAAATTATTCACTAATTATGTGTTTACAAGAAATAAATGTAATTCATTACATTTTTGCTTTTTTGTAAATACATAATTAGAGAATAATTTTTGTACTGTAAGCTCTGCCTATAAAACTCGTTGTTTGTTTTTGTAATCAATCACTGAAGATGACTGAACGCTGTAGTAGAAACGTTTGGAGACACGTTTTTCAACATTTTATGGTTCAAAATTTTAACAAAACTTGCTTTCTTACAATTTTGCCTGACTGAGGTGCATCTGGCAAAAAAGTAAGCATGCAAATCCAATAAACAGCTAATTCTTTTACTAGACGATAGACTAACAAAGAAATCGAAGATCACTGGTTGACCCCATCTAATCAACTGGTCAATGAAACAAACATACAGACACACAGACAAGCATAACAATTTGACACAAACAGACCAAGTCAATAAAAAACTAAGTTTATTAGTGTAAACAATTTCCTTTATTTTAGATTTTTGACTTCCACTTGTCTGTCTCTGATATGCGGGTCATCTCTATGATGGAAAATGGCGTTCGTTTCTTTTCTCGTAAAAGGTAAGATAGACGTTTGTACTTACGAGTGCAACACAAAACTGAGAAATATGCAAATAATTCTACTTGTTTCTCTTCCTCAGCTTTTCGTGAATTGAAACTTGCAGCGTTCATTATCGCCTGAAAATTTTTTGAATATATTTGACTTTTAATTTACTTTGTAAAAAGTGAAAAGTAAAAGTACTAGGTAGTTCATGTTTATTATATAAGCCAAATGGTACTGTGTAGCTGGATCTATTAAGTACTGAAATTTTTGCACCTTGAGTGCCAGTATTGTGTTGGTGGTTTGACAGGTTCTGTTCTGTAAGATTATTAAGGGGGTAAAGATAACAAACAACCTAGAACGAACTTCAATAGAATTTTTTTCTTCAGATTCTGTTAGAACGTGGTCTCACGTGCATCAACAAATCAGTAAATACATACTTTTACCTGGGCCCGATGGTTTAGGAGATGTAACTGATTTCTGCCCCAGTAGGCGCCAGGATTTATAGATGTATCTCAAAAGTACCAACATTGTGGGCACTTATGACTACATTCTAACAGAAGCTGAAGAAAAAATTCTACTGCAGTTTGTTGTACGTACCCCCTTACTTGGAGCTGTCTTTACCTATTCATATGTGTGCTAAATCGCCATTGTTTAAAACTCATGTAAGCTGCTTTTTGCTTTTTTGAAGGACAACAAATGACGTTGAAAAAGAATGATGAGAAAAGTAATCACCCTTAACAATCATCTGGTAACTCATCAAGCGTAAAGTGTGAAATCATATTTGCTCGTTTCACAATGTGGTGCACGTAGTATATACAAACAGTTATTGTAACAGCTCACGTTTAGTTTTTAAAATTTTACGTAGATTACTTTGAATGTTATCAAAGAAAATAATTCGCGTTTTGTGTGATAGGTTATAAAGTCTGTATTGCCTGTGTTTCCTTCCCATTTTAAACATTATTTTGCACTGTACAGTAACATATTTGCAAGTTAAAATCTTGATTTTCAGTTATGCATAACAGAATTTTTTGTGCTAGCGTAATTCTTAATAAATGATTAGTGTCTGTTACCTATAGTCTTATTTAGTTCGTGTTTATTTTAAATATATGTAATACATTGATTTTGTGAAGTGACTAATAACGCTGTCTGTGTGCAGGTTTACGTTTAGAATTGCTTGAAAAATGTCTTTCCCAAATTATCTATATGACTTAGTGTTTGTATAGTTTGATCAGTTGCGTCCATCCTCAAAAAGATTTGTGTTCTAAAATGTATTTAACTTCAGCGTTGTTATGTTAGTATACAGTAATTATTAATTATGATAGTCGAAGTTTAGAAAACCATATCATAATCAATTAATAATGTTCGTGACATCTCATTAGTCACTGATTTGACAAATTAATAATGTTAATTCTTGCAAAACTTGCAATTTAACTTTCTGTAAAATGTCGTTTTCATTTCTTGTTACATTCCTGTTAATGTTTTTTTAATAATAAAAGATTATCATTCGTAGGATTAACTGTGGATTTGTATGCAAGTTGGTGCGTTGTATCTAGCTAACG
Source organism: Tubiluchus corallicola (assembly GCA_030141605.1). NCBI lineage: Eukaryota > Metazoa > Priapulida > Priapulimorpha > Priapulimorphida > Tubiluchidae > Tubiluchus > Tubiluchus corallicola. The sequence goes on along the minus strand of JAQGDQ010000223.1, from coordinate 284,086 downwards.
CAGGGAATAAAACTGACGGACGTAGCAGGACCGTAACAAGTTTCTTACGATAATTATTTGAGATAAAACACTGATTAGGCGAAGATTTGTTAGATGAGCACCAATATGTATTGCCTCTCCCTCAACAGAAAAACAGTCCGTAGCGTTAAAATTTTAATATACTTGCAAAATTACAGATCTACTACTATACATCAAATGTACCAGCGATGTGAAGTACTCAATAAAAACAAGAAAACACAAATTTCTAGCATGTCAAGGAAAGAAGGGGCAATAATCATTTTAGAAGCATTAGCCTGAAAATAGGATAGTGCTCTTCTGAGACTTGCCATATTCATAGAAGAAGTCAGAATGCTCATTAAGTCTCAATAAATTCTTTATTTTTCTGCTGAAGCTTTCGTCCCTCGCGGAGTTCATCAGCTGTACAGAGAGATACACCAGTAGAATTACAGGTCGCTGTTATTAAAGCAAAATATGCAACATTCATAAAAAAGTTACATTAAAAAGCTGAATTAGAAGAAACGTTAAAGTTACTAATTAAAAAAACAAACTTAAAATTAAACTGACAAACATACCTGAAATCAACTTGATGTAGCTAGATCTTGAAAGATAACACAAACTGTATCTATTGTCTTTATAAAGGTTTAGTCTAACCATATACTTATAGAATACTATCAGAAGGAAACATTTAGAGATGGTTAACCAAAATAAAGATGACCGTGTTCTAATAGCTTCACAAGATGGCTTTCATTACACAATCACTCATCCAGATCGCATCAGTCCTGCATACGCCACCCTGCCACATCCAGTCCAGAACATCAATTACAAGAATGAGTCAGCTGCTTCAGAATTGACAGCTGTTGTCAACTCGAGTTACAGAAGTCTGCGAACGTTTTCCATATATGACACCAAGAACATCACTGCGCATGGAACTTCTAATGTCACTCATTTATCAGAAACTAATAAACGTCTGTTGTTGAGAGCCTATTGTAGCCTCTGTATACTAATCACGAAAGTACATACTTGCAAATTATAGATAACTACATTAATATAACAAAAGCCACAAATACGCCTACGCAACATTTGTCATTAATCTTCTTTGACAGCAATGTATGTCTTTGTAACGTTTAAAATGTTTTTGGCGTTGATAGTCTTTGAGACGATATATAATCTTCATTTTTTAAACTGGTTTCGGTTAAAGGAAAGTTTTTGAAAAGGGCTTTTGGCCTATCCGTAAATATGTCAAAAAGAAACAAATATTTCCTATTGTGTAATACAGAAAGGCTCAGCAATAAGGTTCATAAACAAAGTACTCCGAGCTCGGGAATTCTGCAAATATTTAAAAATGCCGTAGGTAAAGTAGACTCAATAGAGCTCAATAAAATAGACTCAATAATGACATTCTACAATACACCGGCTTTGACTAAAATGAGTAGAAAGAACACAAGACGCAGAACCGACATGCTGTGACAAGACATGCAATTCATGAGTCCTACTATAAAATCGGCTCCAAGCAGTGCTTTGATCCAAAACAAACCTGCGCATGCAGGCTTTGTAACTCCAAAGTTCTATTTGTAATCATCTGTTTGCTTGTACTGCAAGTACCAGTTCTCTATACCAGTGACCATGTAGCTAATTAATTCAAGGCTTATTATTCTTGCTAAATAGAGTTAAGCGTTCTCTTTTAATGTACATTCATTAAATTATTTCAGACTAACTTTTGTAGTTTTATGACGAATGTGTTTTAAATTGTCATACCTGGTGCAGTAATTATTCATTGAAAAATGTTTTTGAGAGCTTTAGGTTTCTAATGCAACCAACAGCTACAGTTATTCGTACTCAAAGCTGATGTTGATGACTAGAAAGCACAACTTGGGATAAATTAATCAAGTTCTGTTTCTGGTGCGCATGTGCTATGACCGTGAAAAGTCATTAGCGGAACATAATTGCAGTTAGATCTATAGGACTACAAGTTATCTTAACCTCATTAACAAGTCTTCGATGGTAGTTGGAAAACAAGAATTTATCAGATATAATATATAACCAATTATTTTTATTGCCAGTTCTCCATAAAAGTTTAGAACCAAATAGACCATTAAAATAATTGGGTAAGTAATATAGAGTAATAGGGATAACAATTAAGTCTACTTTCAGGGATAAGTACCACCTGTTGAAAATTAGATTTTATTTTGCTGTTTGTTTGTTTTCTTCTCGTTTTAGTATGAATGATATTTGTCCAGTGAAAAAGCCCACGCTGATGTATTGAACTATGGAGAATGACTGAAAACTACCGAAAAAATCATTACTTTACATTTTCTAAGAAGCTGTTACTACACACATAAATAAAACCTCGATGTGTATAATAACACTATAATAATAGTAATAATAACAATAATAATAATAATAATAATAATAATAATAATAATAATAATAATAATAATAATAATAATAATAATAATAATAATAATAATAATAATAATTTTAATAATAACCTTCATTTAAAGTCGACTTTTAGATAATTACTTTTTTACTTGAAGTTTATTTCATACATTTAAAAGTACATAGCATTGTATAAAAATTAAAAAACACTACAAAATTACGATAGAAACTAATAAAAGTTTACATATATACATACATACACAACCAGAAACAAAGCATAAAAACACAAGACAGATCACTAAAAAATACTATATACAGGGGCATAAAACCCACTAAAAGATAAACAATTAACACAAGCTCAAAGACTTTTTGCAGACTGTAAATAACCGGCAAATCTACAACTACATAACAGAAACTATTATTACCCCACTTTATCCTAAATATACCACGTGCCAGCAGGGCAACAGCACGTACCATTTCTAAAGTCCTTGGTACTACCCGGCCGCAGTATCGAACTCAAAACCCCCAGACGTAAACCGGACGCGTTACCACCAGACTAAACCGCCTGACGCGATTTTTGTTTGTAAAGTAATTTCACATCTGTCTTCTAATGCTGAGGAGAGCTAGAATGGTTTTCGAAAAAAAGCGAGAGGATGCAAAAAATTGCCTATGACTTTCATTAATATTGCACGTTTACAGATGTGCCAAATGTTTTAATTTAGCAGTAGTAACTAATAAAATTCTGAGTTTGTTAATATGTTTATCTCAACTTCTCGAGTATCTTGTAAAGAGACCTTTTGTCAATAACAGCTATCTAGTTGCACTTAAAGAATGATACAGCTAATACAGGCATTGTATTGCTTCATTGCTCAATTATCAATAAGCCAATTAGGAGTTACTCAGCATCATTCAGGTTTCATTGCTGCAAACTAATCAAGTCACTAATCAAGAATCAGCACCTCTCCAGCCCTCCTAGTTAAATGTTGACGAGCAAGGCAGAAAATCCATTATAAAGCTGCAAAAAATAATTGGCAGTTGCCCATTGATTGAGAGATTTCCAGTGCTGCATGCATTTCGTAGTTCAGTGCTGTTATTAGGAAAAAGGGAAACAAATGGCGAATGCAACATTGATTTTTCTCTTGTGCGACAGTTCTTAAATAATGTTTACGTTACGACATCACATTTCCTCTGGTCATTCTCTCTCTCTCTCTCTCTCTCTCTCTCTCTCTCTCTCTCTCTCTCTCTCTCTCTCTCAGAGCTCTCTCTCTCTCTCTCTCTCTCTCTCTCTCTCTCTCTCTCTCTCTCTCTCTCTCTCTACTCTTTGTCTACCTCCACTCTCTCCTTCTGTCTTTCTTCTATTTCTCACACTCACGCTGCCATTCTCTCTTTCACTTTCCAAGCACTCATTTCTTTTTCTCCCCCTCTTCTACCCGTTCTCTTTATCTTTCTCTCTTTCTCCTTCTTTTCTCAAGTATTATATTCCACTTAAGTTCATCTAATACATATAAACAATAAGCAAAGAGCAGCAATAATCGTAGTTCACTTCCAATAATCAAGAATTTAAACTGATAACATTTTATCACAACACAATAAAGAGATCACTCTTGTGGCAGCTGAGCTCTGATGTATATCTTCTTCCAAGCCTCTTCTCATTATCACGACTACTGATCCTTTGTTGATGCTACTGAATTATGGCCGTTCTCTGCAGCGGCTTAACCTTGAGGTTCTTGGTACGATTTGTTGGTCGCGGTTCCCAATTTTTGGCCACGTATTTGGGTCATTGCCAATGTTATCTCTATAGGACGGCACTTTCACTGACGTGATATAAAAGCGTACGTACAAGAAGTTTAATGAAGAATAGGCAAAAGTTTGGTGAAAGTGAAATAATATTATATTGTAATACATGTATAGTTTCACTGTATATTCGTTGCTCATGACTGAATGATATTAATTCGTGCCTCGTATTTTGTAGAAAAACTATAGTTAAGTGTTAACAAATTTAGTGCAAGCACGTGTTGTCATAATTTTTTCTTTTAAACATTTTATGTAATTTCAGAAATTAATACAATCACAAACGACGATGAGATACGTTGGAATCTACATACTTTGCATAGCAATAGTAATTTCCGTAAGTTCTTCATTGTGTCTTAAAGTTTTTAGTATTTTTCAGTATTTTGATATCATGCCGCTTTAAATTATTATTTAAATATCCAATCAAGCAATTAACCTGCACCCACAAACTCAAAATCAACTAAAATAAAGTAGAATAGAAGTACTAGCGTGCTCAGATCCAGTGCTTGCGATATGCTCGTTTCTTGTAACGTTAATGGTTTCAATAAGATTATCATTGAATCAGTTTTTTTCGTAACAATTTAGAATTTGCACTGTGGGGACATATTCATTTATACATTAGAGTGAACGAAATCAGAACAATGTAACACTGTATACGTCAGATTCATTTAACTGGCATATACGAGGGCCGCAATGCGTGGGAATGTGAAGAAGCGGGTTCCGTTACAGTCTGCGCAATGGTTCGCTGTATCTCATGCAAATTTCAGCCTTCTACGATGAAAACTGTGGCCTCTGCGGTGCATTTTATAGATAAATGTGGCAGCAACAACGAACCCGCCAATGCTAGTGCTGCTATTATACCATTGTTACTGCTGCTGCTGCTGCTGCTGCTGCTGCTACTACTACTACTACTACTACTACTACTACTACTACTACTACTACTACTACTACTACTACTACTACTACTACTACTACTACTACTACTACCACTACTACCACTACTACTACTACAAGAACAACAACAACAACAACAACAACAACTACTACTACTACTACTACTACTACTACTACTACTACTACTACTACTACTACTACTACTACTACTACTACTACTACTACTACTACTACTACTTCTATTAGTACAACAACAATAGCCCAGCTGCCTACCACCACCAACCACCTTAACTACAACAACGTGAACAAACTTCACAAATTACTCCTGCCGTAAAATCATGCATTAGTTTTTTATTACATTATCTGTTAATTTTATTACATTATCGATTAGTTATTACATTAGGTGTTAACTTTTACAATATGTCACAATTTTTAATAATAAATATTAATAATAATAATATGCCACTACGAAAGCAATTATCTGTCATTGATGTATTCGGTTAACGAAAGCTTGGTGTTTCAGATTTCCGCAGTACAAGCAAAAAAGAAAAAAGGACACAGAGTCAGCAACCCCATCCACTATTACCATGTGATCAAAATAGCACACAAAAAACATTCGCCGTACAGCTACGGCTACTCTGGGTACGGTTACTCGCCATATAAGTATGGATATTCTAAATACTACGGCCATTACAAGGGAAAGAAAAAGAGAAAACGTAAAGGTCGAAAGAAGAAGCACGGCAAATACAACAAATATGGCAAGTACAATAAATACGGTAAGTACGGCAAATATAGTGAATACGGCAAATATGGAAAATACGACAAGTATGACAAATATGGCAAATACGGTGATTATGGTTACAGTGACAAATATGATAAGTATGGTGGTTACGATCACAGCGACTACAGCAAATATAATAAGTATGGTGACAACGGTCACAGCGACTACGGTAAGCGCAGCAAATACGACAGTCACCATGCTGGTATTGATCATACACATGACGACAACACCAAAGGTTCCTATTATGGAAACGATAAATATTCAGCTGATTATGGTGATGCTTTTTATACTGGAGAATACACTGGACAAGGTGACTACGGGCCCAGCTCATACACAGGTTACGGCACATCCACTGGTGGATATGGGACATCTTCCGGAGGTTATGGGACCTATTCTGGAGGGTATGGTACGTCTGTACACGGAAACTCTGGCGGTTACGGAGCGAGTTCTGGCAGCTCATATGGAACATCAGCTGCTGGATATGAAACATCTGGTGGATACGGGGTGTCTTCTGTTGGATCATATGGAACCCCCAATGCTGGGCACGGAACATCAAGTAGTTTGTACGGAACACCGGCTGCTGCAAGTGGAACCTCTGGCGGATACGGGGTGTCTTCTGCTGGATCATATGGAACCTCTAATGTTGGATACGGAACATCCAGCAATTTGTACAGAACATCGGCTGGTGGTTATGGAGATACCGCCAGTGGGTATGGAACTGCTGTTAGTGGCTACGGATCTTCTGCAACTGGTTACAGTAGTGGATTAAAAGGACAGAATGGTTATTCAAGTAGCGGTTACGTCCAGCCAAGTAGTGGTCAGGGTTATGTCACTTATTCCTGATCGGAACCTTTCTTTCTCCTCACTTACGAGCAACTTATTCTAACTGGGAATATAATGCGAAATTCCTATTACTCAAACTACTAAACAGATAAGTTATTTACAGTAAATTAGCCGTCTTTCCATCCAGTTGAGTCTCAAGCTGCTTGAGTCTCAATGCAGTAAGATACAGGATTTGATCCATTCGGTTCAGTAAGGTCCATTGGAACCTTACGATGTCTGGAAAATCAACATTGTAATGTTGTTCAATTATTGCTTCTGATTCAGTTATTGCCAAATTGTTGGCTTCTTGCAAACCGTGTCAAGAGAAATGCTATATCGTTGAAACATTGGCTGCTCTAGGGACCACGATATATGAAGTTATAGTGACACGCACAGAGTAAATTATTCAGTAAATTGCTATCAGTAAATTAATGATTATTAATAGTTATCATAGCGCAAATCTTGCTTGGATGCATTTTTTTCACTTACACATAATTTCTGAGCTTCGGTTAGAATTCTTAAAATCGTAACATATCCGTAACTTTAAGAATTATTGTCTAAGACCCAATCTCTTAATTAAGCTAATAGTAAGGCATGACTATCTTTTCTTCATTTATGCGCATTTATGTCAGTGATGCTTCAATGTTGGTAGTGCTAAAACAGATTTAGATAAGTACTATTGTTTGAGCCAAAGATCTGAGCCAAAATGTACTCCTTTTTTATCATATATGTATAGGCTAACTCAGTACTAAATAAGTTACTGTCCCCTTTTCGACAGTATTAGTTACCATTGTATTCAATTGTGATGTATACCGCCAGGTACGCAGTGCTAAAATATAGGAAATAATAGACAGCATATGTATGTTGTGTATAAAATTGCAGAACTACGAAACTATACAGGGACTGCATTACTCGTAAATATTTTCATTATTATACTGAAGTATGCGTGACTACTAAGTTTAAGCAACGCCGAATCTGGTTATTAAATGGATTACCGCAGCATAACTTCTTTAAGTGTGCCCAGGCTGTCGATTCAGTTTCTTATCTCATAATGTTGAGTGTAATAATTAGTTAGATTGCATTTCCTTCATAAGCAATCAACATTAATAGTAGACCCTACTCAAAACAACCAAACAACCTGTTACAAAATAATTAATTCTAAGTAACATAACAAAATTATATACAGCTTTAAAGTTTATCCAATTCTGCATTTTTCTCTCAATAGGTATTGATAATTACATTCCATCTACAAAAGTCAGTTAACTAACTACAAGAAGCATGGTTAATGATGTGAGCTTTTATGTTGTACGTATGTCCGTATGTATGATCTGTATTAATTTTTTACGTTAAAACGTTTCAGCATTATTACTGTTACCTTGACAACCTGATTTGTGGTAACTTTATTTTTATGGTAACGCAAGTGTGCTTTATAAATCAAAGTGTATTTTTGTTCATGATATTATAAATATGCAAGTTGGATTTGTACAATAATTAATAATATAAATGATATACGTCTTCCTTGTGTATCTACTAAGTTTAGCAAACTTGCTCTTAATTTATATTCATTTCTGTCAAACGTATCATCGATAAGTCTGTTTCTGTTTTCTTTCGGTAACTAAACTGTAATACTTTTTTGGTGATTTTCAAAAAAAACTTATAATAGCTGTCAGTCAGAACAATGAGAACATACATGTGCTTCAGCAAACGGCATCGTCTAAATTGGAGAAATTTGTGTTAAAAATGAAAGGACACCTTAATTTCTCCTTGGCTGATCCGTTGGCTTTTCCTGAAACTATGCACAGTAGACGGTTCTCTTGGCTGCAGCAAGCAGACGATCGATAAAATAGTGTGTACGATCACGCGAGTGTGCACTACATTAAGCTACACAATGTAAGCTACAAAATTGTGTGTTTTTCTTATTTTTATCTGATTAAATCGCTTACAAATGTTTAAACAAAATAGCGTGATTGGATAGCAAAGATTCTCCTAAATAGAACAGTACCTAATTTGCAGTCATTTAGCTACGTCTGTGCTCATACAGTAGCAGAAAAGTCATAGGTTGTATAAAATTCATTTGAAAGGTGCGCTCCTGGAGGAGTTAAACAACTAAAACTATAACAGCAGATACGGAAATTATTTTCTCTTGTGCTAGCACGTTTTCAAATTGGTTCAATGCAACATTCCATGGAGATCGTTTATGAATTCTCGACAAATAAGTGAAAGTGGCTATAGCTTACATTTGTAGCATCACGCGTATTTCCTAGAAATCTATTATGCGTAACTTCTAAGTCAACAGCTTTAATCCAAAGCACAATTTCAGGGTTTATGGACAAAACATGTGAAGGAAGTGCGTAATCTTTACATAGCTAACTCTCAATTCAATTTTGAATTTCTCACTTCATCCAGTCTGTTAGTTTAAAGTTGAAAGCTAGTCCTAAACATTTTTGCTAAAATATTACATATTTAATAGATTTTTATAAAACATTTTACCTTAGTTCAGTGATTACTCCCAATTTTGATAAATTTACACTTTGTATATACTAATTTATTGTCGATTCAGCACACTACAGTTTACATTTCATAACAATACATTACAAATACAACGCAATGCATTACAATGCAAAAAAGACTACACACTACGCAGACAGAACTCACACATTGGGTATATACTCGTATTTACTTAATTACCTAATATAATAATGTATATATTATATATTTTATCGATTTTTTATTTTATCATATTTTTAATGTAAGTAGTGCGCATTTTATCAAATGTAAACTGCCGTATTTTAGTTTGCTTTTTCATAATATAGATTAAGATTAAGATTAAGACTGAGATTAGATTACTAGGCTGACCTAAAAACTAACGTACCTGCCAGTCTCATCTTTTATAAAATAATGTATATTTTATAAATGTTCTTAATAATGATGATGATGATGATGATGATGATAATTATTATTATTATTATTATAATAAACAATATAGAGTATCAGATGAAATGTGCTAGAGAGGAAGACAGTTAACAGCAGAATGCAGTTGAGGGAATTCCACGTGAACATCTACTTAATTACTATGCGTGGGCTCTCCTCATAAAATCCCCGCAAAAGCGTGTATCATGTTTGAGATTCTCAAGAGTGATGCAAATCATTTGAATCAACATTTTCTTGAAAATTCACATCGGTATTATTTCCAGATCTTTGGCGAGAATTGGATTACGAATACTATTACAGTGAACTTGGGCAGGCCGAAATGGTTTGAAATATCATGGGACTGAAACTCAAAACTCAGAACTACAAAAGCGTCAAAATTATCGCTCGCTTAAAAGCCATCTTTACTCGCTACCAAAACTATTTTGAGTAATTTGTCCCAACATTAATTTTCTTCTTTTTATTTTTTGTACAAATCAGCAAACTGCAAGCATTAATGTACCACATAGTGACTGCGCCTATTCAACGTGAATGGTTGTGGCAAGACCGGCATCTGGCTTGTTATCAAGGCCAGACCTCTAAAATGAGCCACTGAACTGACAAAGATATCTTATCCATGTTTGGGAGTAAATGCATTCTCCCTGTACACGGTAAACAACCAGAATGAATATGACGAATAAAATCACCTAGAGTGAGTATCGAACCCAGGCGGGCACGAGCCATTCGCATAAAGGACGCTCGCGTGAGCGAACTGGATAGTTTTCCCCGCGTGAAGTAGTAATTGATCTTTTAAAATTCTTAAAATTTTGTCAGTTTAAAATGCACGTGGCAGCTATGTAGCTTAATACAAGCTTATTTTTTTTATAAAAGTGCATAATTGTCGGTAACACATCTTTGTCTTAGTTTGTGTATTTCTTTATTATTATTTTTTGCTTCAGTGACCCCAATTTGTCCTGAAATATAAAAACAAAAATCGCTTCGCACGCGCTTAAATTACTCCTATACACTGAACAATCATTTTGTACAAAGCAAGTCCCCATCAGTTGGTGAAATTTAACATTTACTTTCACTTTGCTACTTATTGGCGACCTTGCCTATTGAATGAGATTCAGTAATAGCACGTGGGAGTGGATGTTTATGCAGTTACTCTGGTGAATCCACATTCAAACACTCAGCGTGAGATGGATAAGGAGCTGGAAAGTGCAGGATGGTACCGACTGATGCACAATACGACTTCATGCTCTACTTCAGTAACACTGACAGTGAAAAAAAATCAGCAAAATCCGACACTGACCAAAATGCTTTAGTCGGTTTGAATGAGCAACCAGATAACCATCTACAGCCATATGTTGCTCGAATTTTTTTTCTGAAGAAACAATTTTGCATAATCTGCCTATAGATTTTCAAAAATTAATACAAGGCAGTCTGTAGACCAACTCAAGTCATTTCAAGGGGAGTTTCAGTAACGCAGTGAATTCTCGGAGTGGTTTACCCATATACTGAAATTTACAAGGAAAATGTGCATTACCACTAAAGCTAATGGGACTTAGAATTTTATCTCAAAGGCACATGCCAAAAGGAACCTGACACTGGTTCAGGACGTTTCAAGCCGGCATTTGTGGATGCCAAAAAGCCTGTCTCACCGAACGAACAACGTAGCGTTTGCTCTAACCAACAATTAACAACTGGTCCACAATTCCACATCCACAATTTACATCAAAGGGATAGTGTCAGAACATGAAGTGAATAAGCAACAAACTGGTGATTGGTCAAAACAGGCATGTGATTGGTATGGTTGAATTTCCACACAAAACTTCTCATTTCCTTTTGTTAGAAAAGCAAAACAAAACAAAATAAAATCAAACAGAACAAGACAGAACGAAACGAAACAAAACAAAACAAAAGATATTAATGCAAGCCAAATAACACTTCTTTTTTAAATATAACTTAATTGCTAAAAACTTGAAAACTTTAAAAAAGTGCCACCCACAAGCACACGTTTAACTTCAATACTCGGCAGTCATCTGAGTTCGAATCTCATGACCTCCTGCAAACAATTGATATTTGCGTTATTTGTTTGTGATTTATTTGTGGTGCAACAATATTCCTGTAAGAGTCGTTTATATAGTTGCCTCTGGGTAAAAATATTGCCAGTTGTTCCAGCGTCTTTAAATAAGTGTCTTTATCATTCCTGCTGATACAATCAATCCTGCAAGTTACAGTAAAATAAATTATAAATTACTGTTAGAAAACAGAGCTAATGAAATAGAACTACTTTGCACATTAAATTTTAGAGAACGCTTGTTTTAATACACTGATGAGGTTTCTTTGATTAAAATATCCCAAGTTCTGTACCCCTGACCAAAATGCCAAAAATATTAAAATCAGCTGCTTCCAGAGGTAAAAAATTCTGCTCTTGAGTGCTAAACTGTGAAGGACTTTTTTGTTTCTTGCCTGTTCTACAAAAAACACATGCTCGCACATTTTTGCTTTAAAATTTATTTATTTATTATTTAAAATTTATTCCGTGCATTAAAAAAGTGCATACTATTATAAAATATATATACAAAAAATAAAATGTCCGAAAGTTTTACCATGGTAGAGAGCACTTCAACTACTACATTGACATCTGTAAAGAATGCCAGACTGTAAGAATTTCTTGACTTATCTTTCTTAGTAATACTTAAAGGAAAAACCAGTCCCTTGTTAAACTGCACTTCAAAACAATATGACTGGTAAAATATAATTAAATATTGAAAGGGAACAATCTGTTTCTTCAAGACTTGCATGAAAGAATTATTACTACAGAAAGGTTCGGCCGGCTATTTCGCCATTCGCTAGTTAGATGGGCACTAGCGCCTGCATTACGGAAACTCCTGCACAAAAAAAACGGGTGCTATACTTCTCCGTGTTCGTTTACGACGTGAGCACGGCGTAAACTTTAAATTAGAATTTTAAACTTAAAATTTGTTGAAATTTTGTACCACGTTGAATGTTGTACGGTAGCACTATGCTTCAATATTCGTAAAAGGGTGCAACTCGCTCGTAGAATACTTGCGCTGTATAAAATTGCATTCAGTTGTGATGTCATCACTATCTACCGTTAATTAAGTTTTTAACTTACATTTAATTATCAGAATCGCTTGGGCATTATTATAGGTCTTAAAATTACTTTTTGCCGCACTTCAAAATGGTGTAGGACATGAAAAATCCTTATGTTTTCTTGAATTATTTGTAAAAACAAAAAAACACGTAAGCCGTGAAATTGTTGAAACGAGAATGACAATTTGAAACAGCTGGTTTCTTTTAATAACTTTTATGTCTTTTACAAACAAACAATTTTTATGTTTTTAGCTGTCTGGCATTAATACCAGTTTAACTGGATACTCCAAAAAACCAAGTGAAATGAACACTTTCATGATAGAAATGGTACAACTATAAGAGACACGTCAGTTTGCAAATTGTTTTAGAAGTAACTACAGAGCGAAGCACTATAGAAAAAGTGCTTTACATAGTGCAAATGTGATGTAAAAGCGATTATTTAAAGGTTCACGTCTAGTTTAAACATAAGTTTATTAAGTTTAAGTTAAGTCTAAATTTGTTTTTTGTTTTACAAAACAACAAAATCTCCTTGTAGCTGCTCATTTACAGTGTTGTTCATGCCTGATGCAAAGGTTTCTGTTATTACCACTCACAGGCATTAGTCAGAAAATAAATTCTGTTGGAGTAACATAACTTTATTTTTTCTGTCATTTGGCTTTGTATCACACGATTTGTAGGCTCACAAGTTATTATTTGTCTCATTTTCTTTATTCAATGTTGATTTTTGTAATTTCCACACAGTGTATGTTTATTTAGGTGAATTGTTTCGAACAAATTTGGTCGAAACGTTGCAGATATTTGTGTCTGAATAAAAGCCATGTCTTTGCTTTAAGTGGGCGCTTCCTGTTATCTTCATTTTAACAAGTAAATAATAGAATAAAAGTGAAGCCTACAGACCCACATTGCCAGTCAGTAATGCACGCTCTATAGTTTCCTCAAAACCAGAAGAAGCCGGTTCATTAGAGTATTAGATTTGGATAAGGTAGTAACATACAATTAATATATGTCTGCTTTCCACAGTCCAACGTATACTGATTTTTACTCATTTTATCAATTATCAGCTGAATTTAAACCTCAAAATCTTTTATTTACTGGCTAATTTTGTACATACATGTAAAATTTGCGTAATTTTAAATTGTATTTCATATTTTGCACTTTTTATGCTAATTTATATGGTACTGTTTTAATACACTCGACCTAGATGTAAAGGAGCTTATGGCTCATCCTAGCTATCGAGTTTAAATAAGAATCTTATTTATTTACTTACTTACTTACCGCTATGTTAGATACATGTAAGACATCACTTAAAATTTTAGAGCGTGCACGTCAACTTCACAGTGCAGATTGAACTTTACTAAAATCGGTTTGTTAACCCGATAAAATTTTAATATAATAGCTATCGGATAGTTGGCCGGTTGTAGTTTACATCGCGTTGGTATGAAAAATGCCGTCAACCTGCGAATAGAAGATATGAGTTCGCACTTCGACTAGAGAACGGATTCTGATGTAACTTTCAGCTCGTTCCTGACGCGAGCTTCTGAAGATCTCATGGAAGTTTGTATCAGCCCTCCGAAATCGCATTTTATGATCTTTACAACAAAGCAAGCGTAGAAAGCGATAAAGCGATAGAAGTCTGAACTTGATAATATCTTCCTAAGGTACGATCTTCTCTTTCATCGGCAAAACATCGCTGATTTTATGTAGGTCAGATAAATCATGGACAATCTGCGAATATGTAGGTCATTACTTTCACCGGGTTGGTATATATTAAAATGAATGAAAGACGAATGGCTCTTATCATTAAGTAGAGTTGAGTGAAAGTGACAGAAATTGTGCTGGTACCGTACAGAAAGGTACAGTAAATTAGCTTTTAAAATAAGTTTGATTTTTATTTTTCTACTTAACTATCAATAAAATTTTCTAAATTGTTTTACTCTTGTAACGTAATTTCGGAGCGTTGCATATTTACAAAGCCTCTGTAGACTAAGCTTAGCTATGCAGGCTTACCAACAATAATTATTCTATAATAATTCAATGTTAAATTACTTTGCATGTGTCTTTCAAAAACTCTTGCATGGTCTTTAAATTTTTTATGCTACATCCTTACATGTTGTTTTTATTTCTCTACCCAAAAATCTATTCAAGACGAGAGAAGAAGTATCGAAATGTTAAATTTACCGATCTTAAATTTAAAGCTTTCATAAAATGTCACCCACTTTTTTGTTTTTAAAATTAACTTTTGCAAAAAGTCGTTTATTTAGTAACAATTGATAGCTGATTCATAAGGCATTTCTGGAACGGTGCATTTTTTGCATTTCCGTTTTTAATCGCAATGTTGTAATTATTTGCTATAACTACAAAAGTAAAGTAACTGCTTTTTGTGCTAATTTTTTCATGTCTTCTTATACTGAAATTATATTTTTTCGATTTAGGCTTCTAGCAAAAGAAAAAATGACAAAGATTACTCTTCTGGCTGTGCTAGTCCTCGTTATCATGGCGGTACGGTTTTTCGATTTGTTACATAAACCATGATTTTAGTAACGTTTTAGTCATTTCCAAGCAGCCTGATAAAATTCTGTTCATTAATCATGGAGCTATGAAATTTAGAGAAATGGCAAAATGTGACATGGATAAATGAAAATAGCAGCTGGCTGACTTAGCGAACAAAACTGCACAACAGTTAACAAAAAGATGCAATATTTTAACAACTTTTCAACATTCACTGTTAAATTGATATACGCTTTTCATGACTAACGGCATAATTTTTGTTGGGCGTCGGTGATGTGTTTCTGCTGTTAGATGAAAGCGGAGACTTCATTAACTCAATCTCACTTAAATTGACTCAAGTGCTTTTAGGGAAATACACAGGCTTATTGGTTTGTTTGATTTTTCTTAGTTTGTTTCATTGTTTGGTTGTTTGACTGATTACTTGTTTGCTTTAATTGTCATTGCATCGTTAGTATGTTCATGTTTTTTTGTCTAATTTCGTTTCTGTGGCAAATTAATTTACTTATTTTGACAATAAAAGCTTCAGAAACCTACAAAGTTTTAAATTATTATTATTTGGCTTAACAGCATAAACTGTAGGAGGAGGGCGACCATCCTTACGCGAATAATACGCATCTAAAATAACGGTGGATTTGAAAGACTTTAAATTAGCGGCTTCAAATTAAAATTTCAGCTTGTTGTAATACCGAGTTTTGCGGCTAGTCACATAATTAATGCTAGAATTGAACTGTGTCTGTTAACTGCACAGGGACATTTGAAAGTCACAGTGCGCAAATATCCAGTCAAGAGGCCCAGGTGCGATCGCGCTTTTCAGTATAATTGCATTGTTGGAAATGGACGACTTTCACAGTTTGAAATCTGAAGAACCATAACATAAAACAAAATTTATCACTAACAATCGCGGGTGCGCGAAATATAGACAGCTGAAATCTCTCGGCGTTAACATAATGATGTGTGGAGTTTACGCAGTATATAAGAAGGGATTATAGCTAAAATTTAAATAAATGATTAGCTCAACCGGTTAAAAAATAAACCAATGATGGTAAAAACTAAACAATTGTGAATACGAGCAACGATACTTCTAGAAAATCAAGCACTGACGCATTCCTGGCGGTTACAGACGTTTTTCACGCACGGCAAAGTAAATTAATTCTTGTGGGTTTTAAGCTTCGTTTTATATGATGAATGTTTAACTTCTAGCTTAATTTTTGCAAAACGTGATAATATCGAAGTTTTATTCAAGAACACTAATAGTCAGTTGTTAAACAGTTCATCAGTTAAGTTCAGTACCTAAAACCAGAAAATTTAAAGCTTGCAGACAAATTTATTATAAAGTGCTAATATTTGTTTATTCTCCTAGGCAATGTCTGGGTGAAATGTAAAATAATGGACAAAAAACGCTTTTTCCTCTCGTAGCTGGAACAGCTTTAAATTTGTTAATTTTAATGAACAGATTTTCGTTCCGTTAAACTGAAATCACACAGTAACAAGCATGAGCTACAGAGAACACTAAACTTTGATTCTTTGTCTACAATAATAGGATTATTTTAGTAATTTCTTGCTTTTTCTTCTCCCCAGTTTTTACTGTCA
Organism: Tubiluchus corallicola; assembly: GCA_030141605.1. Classification (NCBI taxonomy): domain Eukaryota; kingdom Metazoa; phylum Priapulida; class Priapulimorpha; order Priapulimorphida; family Tubiluchidae; genus Tubiluchus; species Tubiluchus corallicola. The sequence continues at coordinate 267,294 of JAQGDQ010000223.1, read as the reverse complement.
TGTTTCGCTAAAATCAATAATAATAAATAATTATACTTAATAAATACTAAATAATTGTTATAAATAAATACATAATAATATATTCTTAATAATTATGATTGTTGATTAACTAACTACCTAACACTACTTTCTCTTATTAGGTGAGTCGCAGCGGTGCTAGTTATGACCATTATGAACGTGTAAGCAACTCACCCTATTTACTGTATCACATTGTGCATAGGCTAAAAAATGGCTATGACGACGACGATGATTATGATGATGATGACGATGATGATGACGATTACGATGACGACTTTCATTTTCATTACTACCCACATACTCACTCTGGACATGGAGGAGGCGGATATGGTCAAAGTGGACATGGAGGTGGTGGATATGGTGGTGGTGGGCATGGTGGAGGAGGATATGGAAATAATGGTGGATACGGAAACAGCGGTGGCTATGGAAATAACGGTGGAGGCTATGGGAACAATGGCGGAAATTATGGAAACAGTGGTGGCGGCTATGGAAACAACGGTGGAGGCCATAGCAACAATGGCGGTTATGGAAACAATGGTGGTAATCATGGAAACCGTGGTGGAGGATACGGAAACAATGGCGGAAATTATGGAAACAGTGGTGGCGGCTATGGAAACAACGGTGGAGGCCATAGCAACAATGGCGGTTATGGAAACAATGGTGGAGGATATGGGAACAATGGTGGCTACGGAAATAATGGCGGTGGATATGGCCATGGTGGAGGCCATAGTGGTGGCCATAGTGGTGGTGGTTATGGCCATGGTGGTGGCCACGGCGGAGGTTATGGTCACAGTGTGGGATATGTTCATAAAGGTGGTTATGGCCATCGTGGTCATGGAGGCGGATATGGCGGATACGGACACGGCTACGGGCACGGAGGTTACTATTATAAGCCCAGCTTTATTGACTTGATACTTAGTGGGTATTTTGATAATAATAATAATGGCTACCACTAAACGCACACTTTTCAGTGGTATTTTTGTGGAGACGCGACATGTTCAAGTGTAATTAATTAATGACCCGTTTGGTAATTGATTTATTAATTAGTTAATTCATTCATGATCATTGTCTAATAGTGGAATGAACACTTGGGGAGAAATGAATCACGATGGAAATCAAATTCCACGGGCAAGGCGGACAGTTTTGTTTAAAAACAATACTTGTGGGTTCTCTCGTGGAAATTATTATCTTGAAGTTAAGGCTGTAAATAACTGATTGAAATGAAAATTTCACTGTTCTTTGCGGTCTTCTACATTATGTTTATCGCCTTAACTCACTTATAAAGATTAAAGGCCTGTTAGTGTGATTACTGTGATATAATTTCACTTTCGTTTTTACATCATTGCATGCATGGCTTAGTTGAACTGATTCTATGATAGATCTGGAGCATGATTGTTATCACAGCTTAAGTCGAAATGTGGTCTAGATATATTGCGATAAAATGAGATTTTTTACAGTAAATGTTCATTTATAAGAAAGGGAATTTCATTACTGCTTTGTGTGTCAAGGGCGCCACTTGGTTTTGATGGCTGAGCGCCTATATGCTGTTTGAGAACAATCCTCAAGCTTTCCTTCCAGGCGAGGCGAGCAGCTTGAGATGATTGGTCGACTTGTGTAGGTGAAGTTTCGTCTACCTTTGCAGTATTTTGTTATTGTTAATGTTTGCAAATTTGTTGTTAATAGACCGACACAATGTTGTAATGTCTTTGTTTTTGTTTTAGTATCAGATGAAAAGGAATATGCGTGTAATAATAAAACAAATCTCAGGAAAGTTTGTCTATCTCCATTTCTTTCCTGCTCTCTCTCTCTTTCTCATTCGTTCTTTCTTCTCTCTCTCTCTCTCTCTCTCTCTCTCTCTCTCTCTCTCTCCCGTTTCTCTCTCTCTCTCTTCTCTCTCGTTCTCTCTCTCTCTTCTCTCTCGTTCTCTCTCTCTCTTCTCTCTCGTTCTCTCTCTCTCTCTCTCTCTCTCTCTCTCTCTCTCTTTCTCTTTCTCTCAACAACTGTTGTAAAACTAGTTTCGATGTTTCCGGAAGCTACTATATCTGGAGAAAATCACGCTAAACCCGTTGCCCACTAATGAAGCTTCGGTTAGCGTAACCCCTTCGTAACCCAGCCAATTGAAGATAAAAACAAGACAAAGGCTTCATTCACGTTTGATACTTCGAATTCGAAAAGCCCAAGAATTTATTAGTAAAATACATTAGTAGATTTATTAATATATTGTTTTCTCTTTGTGCTAATAGACACAGAGAAAACACAGACATCACATTTGAAAACAGGACACGACGTTAATGTTATGACACGACATGACGACATGATACAACGCTACAATGTTTGCCATCTTGTTAAAATAATCTTCGACAAGTTAAAATATCCCGGCAATAATTATGTTTATTTAATTCGTGATGACACCAGTTTAACAGTGTGCAATAAATACACCACTAGGGACCATCCATATATAGAGATATCAAGTTCTCGGCCGATTTCGAGGACCTATCTACTTTGCGTTATAATGGGGTTATCACATCGCCTGCCATCTACCTACCCTAAACTTAATATCGTTAATCCTATTATTATTAATATCTGTTGCCACTGGTATAAGGGCGGAAATCGTAACCACGGTGTCTGTTAATATCACTTTGTTGTGTTTCAATGCTTTCACCGTATGCATTCGTATGATAGTAAGGATCTCCTTTGCCAAACAGTTGATGTGTGTAGGAAAATCTGTACCCGTCGTCACCATATGGGTAACTGCTACGGTAAGTACCACGATGCGCGTGTGGATCCTTCACGTTGTCTGGAAATGGAGCGTATCCTCGACCGTATCCGTGGCCGTGTTTGTTTTGTTTCGGTGGCCAAATTACTTGGCGTCCCTGTGAAACAAAAAATGAGGTGTAACAATTACGAGAAAAATGTACTACAGAATAGTGTAGATACATTTTTAAGTGGATAGTTTAAATTTAAGAACGTGCAATAATCATAGCAACACATATTGTTTATTAAATACAAAAGAGAAAAAACTGTATACACTAGACATAACAAAAGGAACAGACTACATTAATGCAAAGACATGCCTGTAGGTATAATGGTTCAAGCAACATAAACACATACAACAAGGCAACATGAAAATGCATAAACAGTCTTGATATAATATACTTATTATTTTACAGTTATTGCAATTAATCAGTCAGGCTTGCTCTGGGTTATCTCAGTCAGGTCTGCATTCATAGACTTTCTGGACCAATCAAGCATTAATTTTTATAACTTCTACATCTTGTAGCTAATTTAAAAACACAAGCTTCTCATTAGGAGACATATACTGAAATATAGTACAAAAACACTCCTCTCTTATTATGATTATACAGCAGGCGTTCAGTAATTACATGCAATTCATCCTCTACTTTATTCAAATGACGATTTTACATACTCGTTGTTCTACTTAATTTCTTTCGGCTTATGATATCTGCCGATTTCACTTGCTAATCATTCATTTGCTTTCAACATACCAGTAGGTATCTTCATAATTAAATGCACTCATAAAATTCTCAATAACACAAAACGCAAAATTAATTTTCTAGAAAAGCAAGATAAATTTTATTCTTAGCTACTGCTTTATAATTTTTACTGTATGCTACATTCATACCTCATATCCAAAGACAAGCCCTAAATCCAGTTTATTAGAGCCTTGAGAGAAGCCAGCGTACTGCGTATTATAATCTGTGCCTCGAGACATGTGATCGTACAAATTTCCCAGATATTTGCGCTCTCCTCGAGAGAACGGTTGATGGCGGCCATAAGAGCTAAAGGCAGCGCCAATCTAAAACAACCATTAAATTCCATAAATTGTCACGGCGAACAAAAGCCTGGCTGAAGAAAGTAAACAAAAATACTCTCGTTTATTTAAAGCAAAAATAAAAAAGTCTGTTAAAGGAAAACTATTTTCTCAAGAATAACTTACGTGAAAGAATTATTACCACACAAACACAATTTCGCGTTCGCGCCACTATTTCTTCGCTGTTCAAGAATTTCGCCATTCGCTAGTTAGACGGGCACCAGCGCCTGCATTTCGGAAACGCGTTGCACAAATGCAGGTGCAGAGATATTCGTTTGTGATGGTGGTAAATTTCAAATTTTAATTTCTACGTTAAAACTTGCTGAGTTTTAGTATAACACACTGTATCTGTTATAGTAGCACTGGGCTTCAATTTTCGCTTTAGAAACCACGTGCAACACGCTCATGGAATGTTTTTGTTATTGAAAATTATGTTCATTTGTGATGCCATCAATAGTTGGGCTCGCCGTCGTTGATTAAGATTTTAATCTATTACTTAATTACCAGAAAAGTTTTTGCAGTGTTATTGGTGTAAAAATGTATACTTTACCGTACTCCAAAATTGGGTAGAACATGAAAAATCATCCTGTTTTCCTTTAAAAATTGTTAAAGTTTACCATTTTAGAAGCAATGCGCAAACTATTGCTATTGACTCATACAGCAACTGTGCACAATATGATGTATATCTGAGTTAAATAAATATATCTTGATTATTTTTTATTATTGCACCAGGTGTGGTGATTTAAAACACATATATAAAACTACATAAGTTAATCTAAAATAGTTTAAAATAGTATAGATAACGAGTATGTATACATTATAAGAGAATGTTTAACTCATATTGGCGGGAATAACAGGACTTGAATTCATTAATTACGTGCCCTGTGGTAAAGGGAGGTAGTATTTGCTGTACATGTGAAGAGATAGTATCTACCAGCTTTTGTGTTACAAAGCTTACATATACATGTCTGTTACGGATCAAGACACTGGTTGGAGCAGATTTTATGGAGGAACTCATGAATTGCATGCCTTGTCACTGCATGTCAATTCTGCCTCTTGGGTTTTTTCCATTCATTTTTAGTCATTACTGGGTGTATTATTGAATGCCAGCTCTATTGAGATTACCTTGTAATGGACTTTTCTAAATATTTGCATAATTCTTGAATCTGGTGTACTGAAGTATTTATAAATTTCAGTGCTGAGCCTTTCTGTATTACACAGCAAGAAAGTTTTCGTATTTAACATATTTACGAATAGGCCCAAAACCCTTTTCAAAAACTAACCTTTAATCGAGACAAGTTTCAACTAATTTGCAGACGACATGTCGTCCCAGAAACTCTCAATGCCATAACTTACAATAGGTAATATTTTAATGTTAAACAGACGTAGTGCGGCTTAGACAGACAGTAAATGCAGGCATTTTAGAATGTGTGTCACTCGTACACATTTTGTGGCAATTCTTTCTCAATGCATTGTAGTCACAAAAAAAGGTTGCAAAGTTCATCCTGAATAATCAAAGGATGATACAATTTCTAAGTTTTTACCTTGATAAGTAAAAATGTCGTTCTGTGAAAGTCGGCCAGTATTTCCGAATTTCATTATTTTAGATTTTTGTTCATTGGCTGACGTTTCATGTGAGTAGGTCAATTTCTCAATGGCATTGACTGCGGCCTACAAAGCCATATGAGAAGTCGCGTATATTTCCAAATCGTTAGCGTACAATAATGAATGAGCAGTTAGACAGTCCGCTTCTAATTCTGTAGATATGATTGAGTCAGATCTGCAATAAACATAATGAACAGTAAAGGGCTCAGGGAGTCTCCCTGCAAGAACCCACAACGTTGTATGATAGGTTCCGACTTTCTCAGACTTTCATCGAGAATAACGTAATTTTCATTATAAAATTATACAAATCAATTTCAATATTTGACCTTTTATATTAAACATATTAACCAATTTTGCCACCAGGATATTATAGTCGACGCCGACGAAGGCCTTGCAGAAGTCAATGAAAGCAGCACACATGGACGTTTTTGGCTTTCTTAGTTCAGCCTTAATGGCCTCGCTAATGCTTGAACAGTTGATTTGCCGGTGCAAAACCAAACTTTGAATCGGAAAGCAGATTTTGCTTATAAGCATACAGTCTATTACTGATCATTTTAGTTAGAATTTTGAATGCATTGTTCATTAAAGCTATTCCTCGAAAGTTATCGCAACAGTTACTGTGTCATCCTTGCCTTTATACAGAACTTTGACCATAGTGCTAGTATTTTAACTAAATATAATATTTCCAGTTTGTAAAACAGCACTGTACAAAGCGGTCCGCAGTGTGAGGAGGTACGTGGTTGAGCCTTTAATATGTTCATATGCAAATGAGTCTGGCCTTCTTGTTGGGTGCTTTCATTATGGTATATATATATATATATATATATATATATATATATATACACTTCTTCAGAGAATGGTCTATTGTACTGTGTGTCTACTTGCTCATAGAATTGTTGCACAGAGAAGTTTGGGGCTTCCCCGAAATTAAATTAAAAAGTCTAGAGAAATGTGCGGTAAGAGTCTCCTGATCTATTGAACATTATGATGCATGGAGTCTTTTCGAAGTCTATATCTTGATTATTTTAATTTACATTTTCTTTGGTAATTTACAACTTGCGCATTTATAACAAAAAAAATTATATACAGACTAAAATACTTTTCAAAAAAATGAGACAGAACCAACTAATGAAAACAACAAAAATATATATCCTGCCCAAAAAATCTTATATAAAATAATTTTTCCTGCTGAATTTTCTACTGAAGAGCGCGTGAATATTTACCATGTTATCAAGAAAGCATTCAATTATTTAAATAAATTTTATGGCTAATAACAAAACTGGTCAAACATAACAGCACATCCTTAGAGAACACAGTATGCCAAGAAATAGGGTGTTTTCTGAAAACTATCAGGGAACAAATTGCCAATCAATTAGTTCAGAGTTCTGTAAATTACTCCAATCGCGTTGCTGTACAGATGCAATGAACATATACTGTGGCAATAAGTTAATTAAGCTGTCTCTACCGTATTTTGTTCTAGTAAAAAACCAGTGTAAAGCAAAAATGGTTAAAGAAGCTCATCAGTAGTTAAAAATACCGCTAAAATTCCTCATTTATTTCCTATAATAGAAGTGAGCACGCCAATTTATGAATCAGCATCATCAAAACATGAAATTGGAGAAGATTAAGCATATATTCATAAAATTTGGTTTGTTAAGCTTCACAGCCCAATTTTGTTCAGTTGGCTCACTCCTATCATATTGTGAAGAATTATAGCTCGTCTTGAATTGATAGCACTGATCACGAAGGTCAGTTGCTGTGGCGCCACCTGTTGACAAGACATTTAAGCTTTTGTAAAGCCGTTTCAAGGCACGTTTTAGAGGCGGTCCTAATTGATTGAACAAAGTGTAATGATCTCGTCATACGGACTCACACTACTATGATACACTAATATAACGTCTTTTAATTAGAACTTTAAAGAAGTTGAGAAAATACAAGATTGATGTATGTAAACATACCAAAAAGGCGACCCAAACAAACAGTCTTTTCATCGTAGTTGAATACCTGAAAATATGCAATAAACAACAAACATAATTGTTTCCACTAGTATCAAAGTGATTATAAAATAGATTTAACCTATGTCAGGCTTATTAAAATAATACAATCGGCCTGTAATATTGTAATGTACTGAGACGTACAGCCCATTCAGTGGAATAGTAGTAGCAAAAGCAGTTAGAAGTGAAACCAAATTTATTTTTTAAGTGAAACATTTTATTTTCTTGAATTGTGCTTCTGTACCCTGGTGACGGCGTCGTTCGCCGACAGCATTTGGATTATAGTAAAATAAGCATTGGTTGCACCTCTAACTGCTTTTGCTACTACTATTCCACTGAATGGGCTGTACGTCTCGGTCCATTACAATATTACAGGCCGATTGTATTATTTTAATAAGCGTGTTCTAAATTCTAATAAGATTATTCTAAATGTTAGTGATGCCTTTCATTACTAATATAATTGGGTTTTAGGAGAGAATGTGTTGCAGTATCTATCGGTTTCTTTGCAAGCCTTTACTATCTCTGCAAATCCCAAAGAGAGCGTTTTTAAGTAATTTATTTTGACGAAATTATAACGACCCTGCAGACAAACAGAACAATTACTGAAAAACAAATATTAAATCTTTCTGTTAGTTATTTTAGTTATTTAAAAGAAGAGTTTAATGATTAGTATTTAAAATAAATTGTCATTCTTCAAGTCTCATTTTCAATTATATCATATTTACATATTATATTGTTCATCGGGTCTTAAAAACGCGTTTTCAACATCATCAATAAATGCCTTAATTTCTTCTAAATCTTTACTTCCCTTCAAGAATAGAATGAAAAGATAAGGCTTGTGCCACCAAAATGCGAATGTAGTTTTCCACGGACTTTTTCCGATCCGTTAACGTTTAATAGTATTTGCGGTAACATGTTCCCATGTTGATTTTCGAGATGGTTTGCTTTTAATAGTAAGTTTAAAACTTACTCCAACACCCCCCCCCCCTCTTTCACTCCCGCCCTCGGTCTATCGCAATGACAACTTTTAACATTTAAATTTTAAATTTAGAGGAATTGCATTCAAAAACTCAACTAATAGCGAAGTGCATACCGAATCGAAGGTCAGCATTTCAAGACATTTAATTTTCATTTTAAAAGTCTATTTTGCATTTTATTAGAAAGGATCATCCTTGGGTTGCTATCTTTTATTTGCTAGATTTATTTGCTTATTTACTTATTTATTCAGTTATTTGACTAGATGTTGAAAACAGTTCTTCTAATGAAGTTTGATTCTTCTATTTGATTATGCAGAAAGAATGATTACCTAATTACTACTTTTTATATTATAAGCATTTCTGTGAAAAAACTCGACATTTGACAGAAATAACTTGAGATGAGCATTTCGGTCATATATGTATAATCTACCTATATAGAATCACACAGAAATCTAACACATTATTTTATGAAATAAGAGCATATAATAGCAACAACGGTCACTATAATACGTTACACTACACATTGATGATAAGTTGCACTTTAACTACAATCTTTATTTAGTTTTAAATTTAGTCACCTGCTTGAAAAGCTGCATAGAATATTAACAAGCAAATCATTTGTTTGCTGACTTAAAAAATCAATAATTGATTTATATATATTAGGGAATATATTGTCTTCATTTAAGCCTAATCTTCCTGCTTGGCATCGCACTCTAGATGAGGCCAAAATGTTTTTTGACTTAGTGGTCCAAAAAAGTTCGACTACATTTTACGAGTAACCACGAAGTCCTGTATTTGAGGAAACAAAATATGGCACTTTGTCACGAGCGTTACAGCTGTATGTAGTGTTGGCTAAAGTAAGAGCGTTTAAAACAATTATTACCGAAAAGAATTTTAAACACTAATGGCAGCGCCCGTTGTTTTACCGTTGTATTTCTTTTGCGAATAAGATTTCTAAATATTAGATACCATACTATTCTTTGTTGCTAATGACAACATTATAAAATGATGAATCTAAAGTCTTTAAACTTTAATTTTTATTAAATACAGTGAAATACTTACCTTGCTCAGCTGAGCCTTTCATTTAGCACTTTTTCATTACATGGAATAACGGTTTTACCAGTACCACTGTATGCATGACGCACACGGGAGTGCTGTAATATAATCCCAATTCGATCCTTTATTCTTACCTTTTAATGGTATTATGGCTATATGGGCCAGATTGCAATGCGTGACTTTTGACATTGTTTCGAAACGATATCCCTTTGATTATTCTAGTTTTGTTCATGTAATTAATGTTGATCAACTCGCGCATGACTCTGTAATGACCCCAGATCGCCAAACACTGGCACAATAAATCAAATGATGTGATCAATGAGTTTAATTAAGCGTCAGACTTAATTTTAGGTAGGTAAAGTCAAAATTAGTTCACTAGTTACATGACTGATGGCTCCAGCGAGCGAGTAAAACGCGATGTCCTTTATTTGAGGAAGAAATAACTGAACTGCTGTGCGAGTTATGTGTCATATATACAATTTATTTCGTACATGTAGTACAGTTTTACAAAGACAATACAATAAAAACGACAATACAGCATAAAGTTAGTATAAAGACAATAAATTAAATACAAAAAGTCTTGAAGATATATCAGTAACACAAGTGCGACAAGAATAGGTAAATACAGATAAATATCAATACTCGAATAAACACAGTAATCGTGGTAATTTATGCATTATATACGTACAAAATTCGATTTTGTAAATTTTGAAGATCGATTATAATCTTTGTTCTTGTAATTCGATATCACGATTAATATTTTGCGGATTTTTTAGTGTTTAGCCATATTTTTCAAACATTGCAGGACTGAAATTGAGCCTATAAACTTCTTCATGGCTTTCGTGGCTGTCTGCCATTTTCGTAACCGCAAACTGTTTTTATAGACACGCACATTCATTAACTTCTTTATTACTCCGTCACTACAGACGTCACGTGAAAACGAATTTGAAGCCCCTATATGTAGTTCGCAACTCTGTAGCTTACAATTGTGCGCATTGTGTAAGGTGATAAAAACGAAGAAAAAATGCAAGAGTTCCATTTATTTGTGCTAAAACACTGCCTTCTAGTTAGTGCGTATTTTGCTATAGATTACTCACGATTAATTGAATTACTGTACAATTTTCGATTATATCGATTTATACATGGTTGTAATCTCAATTGATTCGATTAATCCATTAATCGTCCATCACTAATTTCCTGCCTTTCAAACTTGGTAACAAATGGGTTTGTTGTTCAAGAAGCTCAGGACAGTGACATCAACATGCCACGAAAGGAACAAATGAGTGAAATTGGCTGTTTAAAAGGCCGTGTAACTGTTAAAGTTGTTACAGTGACACAGATGTGGTCTCGTAAGCTGTCATTTACACAGATCGTATAGTACTCTATTATGACTGCAAAAACTGAAAGCGGCAATGTCCTCAGGTTAGCGGTCACTCTAATTACAGGTGAGAAAAGAATCAATTTGAGCTGCTATATCAAAAGACATTTTTACAAACGTGAAAAATGAATTTTGCTGCAAAAGCAAAAGTGTATACGGGATCATTTGTACGAAACAAGGGTTACAAAAAGAGAGCAAGTTATCATTAGTGACGAGTGTTTTATACTGGTAATAATTTTTTTGAATATCTCCCTTCTCGCCTGAGACATCGTTCACTCAACGCTAAAGCCACCAGGACTTTCTATCCTATTGCAGTTTTTGCTATCAACAGTAAATTTCAGTAAATTTGCAATATCCTGCATGTCACTCTTTATAGTTGATTAGCACTTATGTAACGGCTGATCGAATTTATTTGTGTTAAATTTCATTATCTTGTAATATAATTGTATTTAGCTAACGATAGTCATTTAATTTAAGAAGAAAGTATTGCTTATCTTTAAAATTTGGTGAATGTTAAAAAGCAAGTTGTTAATGCTTTTAATGTATGTTTACGAAATTCTCTGTGAAGAATAAATAAAAATTAACGATATTTTTACATACGATTACTGTCATTTTCATAAATTTTTTATTTTATGCATACTAATTTCGTTCTTTTTCGTGTGCTTGTACTAACCATTCCTTATTATATGTTGTTTGTATGTATATGTGGCTTTATCTCTTATGGTACGAATTAAAATAATAACCATAATGATAATAATAATAAAGCTTGCTTGGTTATCCAAAAAAGAAGATTGTAGGGAAAAGATTTATCATTTATTTTACTAATAACAACTCGTTAGACAAGCAAAATTTTACACAATCTCTCAATTTTACTCAAGATGCTCTTTCTTTCTCGTCTTAATTTTGCATGCACTTGTATGACCTTCTAAAGAACTTTATGCATCCTATGAAATTGACCTTATCCGTTCGAGCCAACCTCGTCAACCCCCACCAAACACACCTATAACACAGAACGTATGTGATGATCAAGAATGACGGGAACCATAAGGGAATATAGAATTAATTCATTTGAATTCAACTTGGCACTTATTTTGTAAATCAGGTGGGCTTATCAGAAATCTCATGAAAATGGATCTTATGAAAATATTGGTCGTGTAACTAAGTCTTCTATGGTCCGAGCAAGCTAGGCTAACCATTCATAAAGACATTTGAATTCCTCAGTCTCAATCGAATACAATAAATAGCAATCGGCTTTGAAGAGTGCTTGTACTCGTCAAAATATTACCTGGTACGTCGTATTTATCAAAATCATATGTGAATCTTCGAAATTCAAGCCGAAAATCTTATTCATTTCTTCAAATCAAGCGTAAATTTTCATTTATTGGCAATGACAATGATGATATCATCACAATTTTAATGGGACAGTTTTAACTGTAATGTAACAAAACCACAAATAACGTCTTTCCATGAGATAGCAGATTTTTACGAAAATATTAAGATAATGACTTTACCAGGAGATGAACCAAGAACGAATATATGCCACGCCTCAAAAGCACTTATACATTACTCCCATGTCAGCAGCTTCAAAGCTGCAGTAGGAACAGTTCGTAAGGACATGAGCCTTTTTTTCATAAAAATGACAGCGTTAATTATAAGGGAACATGACCGCATTTGGTGGCGTTTACCTAGCATCTCGAATGCGTCATGCGTTATCCACCTACGGGATAGTTGCAGGAAAATTAACGCATAACCCAAGCCTGATAAACGGGTGCATTGTAAACAATATACCGACTTAATATCTATTCCGCGTCCACATAACGGATACGCATTCCGGATGCCATGTAAACACCACTTTACACAGACATCGAAACGCATGTTAATTACTTTCTAAACTCATTTCACATTTTACTGATATTTATCTTAAAATCTTCAGACAGAATCATTCGGTTGGTGATACTCGCAGAAGATTAAAATGTTTAGGAACCACTTTTGCAGTTAATAGCTTTCAAAATTTCTGAATGCTTTAACTTGCATCAGATAGTACGTTGAAATAGAATGTTGCTTAATAAATAAGGTCACGCCTTTGTTTTCACTACCTCCCTCCACTCCATTCTTGCCTCAGTTAACAAGCTAAAGTTAGTGTTTCATTTTCTTCAAGAATGCTCGTTAACAAAATGAGAGAAAGTAAGAGATGGGGCGCACCGCAAGTATACGAAGGGTGTCAACAAAATTCTGTTCAAAATATGAAAACCTTATGAAATGAAACAGAACTTAGTTGCCAGGTTACAATAACATATGTTGAGCAAACATGTATGTTAATTTGCTCGGTAGTTTGGTTGAAATGTCATTCCAGATTAGCGTAAGTTAGCACGCAGCTTTCCCCGCCAGCCAGACTTGTGGGCCATTATTTTTGTTTCGGTTACTGTGCCATGCAAATTCGAGTCGGAGTGAGACCGCTTACGACAGGTGTCGCGTTGTTTGGTGACATTTGTAACTCATCACTTGGCGTTTTTTGACAAATTGCAGCTCTTCTTGGGTCACACTTGTCTTTTACTGAGTATAAATGTTTGAGCATGACTGTACTTGAGTATTCTTAGAATCAGTGCTCCGTCGAGTGTAGCACGTACTTTCACTATACATCTGCAAAAAGGATTAGGTATGTAATCGTATTATTTAGTAAATTATTGACGAAGCTACATAGTTATTTTCTAGGATTTGTAAACATGATTATCAATAACATTGTGATAACGTAAATGAGCCAATCGTAAGAGCAATTCAATGGTAATACAGTTAACGATAAACTATTAACGAGATGATGATGATTGTTATTTAATTTTTGCTAAAGCCTATTATAATATATAGTAAACTATTACAAAAATCTGAGCAAGTTTGCCTAGCCAGCAGCAAATGACAATCTTTCAACAAGTCAGAACTGAATAGAGCTAATAGACATTTGCAGTTATTATAATATTAATCACTCGATTATTAATAAAATAATCATAAAAAATAGCGTTGTTCAATACCTAATAAATGCGAACGGCTAATTGATACTATAGGCAGTTTATTCATGAAAAAAGCGCCGCATCACTTGTCTTTTATTATTTTAACGTGCTTCATCGTTGGTTTATCGTTATTATTTTCTCAGCTTCCCTGCCACTAATGAACATTTTTAATACAGTTACAGTATGGAATAAATTAAATTTCTTCTTTCAGGTCAAAATGAAACTTGTAGTGGCTCTTATTCTGGGTTGTGTAAGTATAACACAATCTTTGGGTCTGTTCCACCATTTATCATTTAACAATAACTAATTGGGTTTCAATATTGCAATACTTTTGTTCTTTTAATATTACCACAAAGTGATGGGGTTTCGCTTTTTCAAGGTCTTACGTGCTCCTGTGTTTTAAACACGTCGAAATTGTTTCTAAAACCAATGATTTATGCATTCTCTGAGGGGGTTAACCACCATGGACTTACAAGGTCCAGGGCTTATAGTATCTGAGAACAGATAACTATATAGAGACAATAATGCTTTTTCAACTGCTTTGTTTGCGTACTTTGTAAAAACTGAGCACATGTCTACAGCTCTTAGAAGTAATAACATAATTTTCTTAATTCTTAAAGTACTTTAGACAATTACTTAAATGTATGCGAATGGAATAATTCTAAAAGGATGCATTTTAAATTAAAAATTGCCGAGCACAAAAAGTAGAAAAAAATGAAACATAAACGAAACACTGATGAAATAACATAAACGAAAATACATAAATTAAGGAAAAGGTGCATTTTAAAATAAAATGTTTTAATATAATACACAAATGTTTCCTAAAACATGTCGCGTTTTAAACAATCTGAGCACTGGTGTCCTAAACGTTTTATAATCTGTAAACTGGTCACACGGCATGCTTCTAAAGTTTTTGTAATTTGAACACTGTGTCCAACCAAACATTTGTAATCTGACCTCTTGTGTGCTCCCAATTTTTTTATAATCTGGAAACAGGTGTGCTCCTAAATTTTTCGTAATCTGAACATAAGTGTAATCCTGATTTTTTGTAATCTGATCGCTGGTGTGCTCCTAAACTTTTTGTAATCTGATCACCGATGTTCTCCTAAATTTTTTTGTGATTTGGACACTGTTGTGCTCCTTTTTTGTAATCTGAATACTGGTGAAGAGTAACACTTACCTAAACTTTGCTCCTAATTTTTTTTGCAGTCTGAACGCTAGTGTGCTCCTAAACGTTTTGCAGTTTAAGGTTGTTGCGCTCCTAAATTCAATTGTTCTTGGGCAGAATAAGATATCAGAATTAATCAAAGTTGTAAAAAATCTCAATACGTGACAATTATGTATTTTACATGACAAAACTACCACTTTGTTTGACAGGTAACACAGGTGCTTAGCTCAGGCATTGGTGGATATGGCGGTGGTTATGGCGGCGGATACGGTGGTGGAATCGGTGGTTATGGTGGAGGATATGGAGGCGGACTGGGAGGATATGGCGGTTATGGAGGTGGACTTGGCGGTTATGGTGGATATGGTGGCTACGGGGGATATGGAGGTGGTTTAGGTGGATACGGTGGAGGCTATGGTGGCTTGTCCGGGTATGGACATGGAAAGAAGAAGATAATTGGTGAATCGTACGACGAAGCTTTTGCAAATTCCTTCAGCAGTGAATCAGCTCACAAGTCCGGAAGCGGAAGTGGAGTAAAGGCCAGCTCTCACGACGCAAATGAAGCAGCAGTAGAGGAACATGGCAACCTCAATATACAAGCGCACGAGGCTGCCAAAGAAAAACAGGCTGCCCATGGATACGCCTTGCGCAAGCCGCATGCATACGCCACCAAGCCATATGTGAAGAACAACCATCACGGCGGATATGGTGGAGGATATGGCGGAGGCTATGGAGGATATGGAGGCGGCTTTGGAGGATATGGATCTGGACTAAGTCGTTTTGGTGGTTACGGTGGCGGTTACGGTTCTGGACTAGGTGGTTACGGTGGTTTCGGTGGAGGATATAGTGGTTATGGAGGTGGATTCGGTGGAGGATATGGTGGTTATGGTGGTTACGGTGGAGGCTACGGTTCTGGACTAGGTGGTTACGGTGGTTTCGGTGGAGGATATGGTGGTTATGGAGGTGGTTATGGTGGTGGTTGCGGTGGTGGCGGTTGTGGTGGCGGTTATGGTGGCTGGTAATTAAAACTATGCCAAATCGCGAAATCAACGGTATTGGACAGCAAACAAGTGGAATGGAATGACGGTGGAGTTTAACTTAATAATGGAAAACAGTAATGAAACGAGTTTCTGTTTTGTAACAAACTGAAAGGACTTTCAGAACTCGCGCATAGCAATGGTAATCATTTCTTATGGTAGTGATAGAAATCATTGCATGATTACGCGAGTGTTAACTTGGTTGCTGATTTTTATTGAGAGCTATACGGTTTTTTGTAGTTTAGAAAAGCAGCTTGTCATGGTTATTCAGTCATTTTTTGCAGATTTTCGCTTCGCCATCACATGTAAATAGTGACATTCCGCAATGATAATGCGAAAATGTATACCTTTGAAACATATTATCAGTATTATACGTGTATTGTTATTCGTTTATAATATTAACGGCGTTATCATAATTCTTCATAGGCCTAATCCTTTTTGTTGTTGTATATACATTGTTGTTTTATATTTGGTTTTGTTATTGTTTTTGTTTTTCGTTTATCGTTTTTTACAAAAATAAAATTTGCCATGAAAAAAACATTAGTGTTTTCTTATGTTTTTAAATCTGTGCAGTGTAACTGGTGAACTTGTGAAGAAGAAGAATAGTCCTAGCCAATTTTACCTGCCTTCATTTTTTCTAATAGTAGAACTATCGTTTTTCCACAAAACTGCTTCTTAGAGAATAATTTACATTACGAGATCCTCTACAGCCAGGTTCGAAAGTTAGGGGAGAGGCAAACACATAAAACAGGCGTCGTAGCACATATCAAATTTTATGTGTAACAGTAGTAATATATAAGGTGACAGTAGAGGTACTACTAGACAATCGTGTCTAGAAAATCATGTGAAAAAATATATTATAATAATTTCCTTGGTTTAATCAGTTAAACTAAACTTGATGAATGAATTGAGTAAACGCGCTTTCATTTCAGAAACACGGGAGGCGGGTTGGTTAAATAAAGTAATGACTCCAGAAAATGCTTTAAAGGCCATGCGATTTAAAAAAAATAAGAAAAAAAGATTCGACTTTTATAGTACAAATGAACTAAAGAGATGAAAAATGTTGAAAAGACGCCAATTTTGAAAAAGTGTGCTTTTGGGCGTCTTGCTCCCTTATTGAATCCCAGTAGAATGGCTTAATTACCCTGATGAGATCTCAATATTGGCAAAAATATTTTTCTATTATTTTTCAAGTATATTTTACGTTTATATCATTACATGACAAGTACAAGTACAATTTCTGCATTGACGAGGATTGCAATTAATTTAGATGTTAACACATATACAACTCCAAAGTTTAGTTGTCGAAATCCACAACAAAAACACATGGGCTAGTGATCGCAGGTTATTGTGGCTTTTATTTTTACAGACGCAGTTATACAGTAATTCATGAAAGGCTCACGCAGCTCTGAAAAACGTTTGTCTGGTTTCATTGATGCTGCAGGGACAAAATTAAAAAGCTAGAAATGCACAGCAGGACGCCCGACTATTTGACAGGCCAGAACGATGAATAATTTTATCTTTGAATTAAATTTTTGCTAAGATAGTCCAAAAAATAAACATTTTACGATTGATATTGTCATCAGGCGCATAAAAATGAGAAAAACTGTAATAATAATTTTAATAATCAATTGAATATTTCTAATGCATTTTAAAATGACTAAATTTAAAAAAAATAATCCACGTCGTTTTACAGACGAAGACAAATTAAACAACGCAGAACTGAAGAAGGATGTTGGGCAAAGTCTGATGTGGGGCTTTCACAATCAGAATTGGTCAATGACAGGATTCAATTGAAAGCAAATTCCATGGGGCACATGAGAGAAGACAAGAATTTATGCTAAAGTGTGCAATTCCCCACACACAAGAAATTAATTCGTGAAGCGGATTGGGATTAGGGTTAGGCTTAGGAATAGAGTTAGGGTTGTGTTAGGGTTAGAGTTAAAGTTAAGGTTAGAAGCCGCGTTAAATTGTGTTGGGAATTGTAAACATCTTCCATAATTTCTAAATTTGAAAAGAGTAAATTAAAATAAATAAGTCAATGAATAAAATTAACAAAATAAAATTAAATACATAAATAATTAATGGTGTCAAAGTCACTTTTGTATTTGTTGTTCAGTTACTTTGATATGCTTGAGTTTAGACACACACAAACTATGGATAAGAACCAAACAGCTACAATAAGCCTTTGCATTTGACACAACAGAAAAGTTTTATTTTTGCTACAGAAACATGAGTAGAAAAACTGCTGCATTGAACATTTAGCAAAACTAGAATTAACCAGTGAGTAGAATCTGTTTCACAGCCAGAAATCAGGTATTGAACTAGGCTTATGCAGACTTGCAAAGTCTTCAAAACAACCATTAATTTAAAATAGGGAGAGGACCACTATGTGTGCAGTCACTGGACGATACAATTACACTGAAGGTAAGTCAATTAGAAAAAAATGTTACAAGATTAACACATAGATGGCAGCACATTACTACAATGTAAAAATACCGACTACCACAAACGGCATTAAAAATATACATATATTAAAAGCAATAGAATCATAATAATATCTAGTTTTCATTCCATTTTTATGGGTTTAATGGCAATACCAAGACATACCAAGCATAAAATATTTATTTTTTGGACCTTCTTAGCAAAAATTGGCAGATGAGTGCCAAAACTGGCTACAAATTTACAGCTTTATGGCATTTTAATGATGGCTTACTAATTTTGTCCGTATTTTCACTATTTTGCATACTGAAAGTTTCTTGAAGCGTTGTATAAGATTTTCCTAAAAAACTAACAGTTGAAGCACGGAGCAATGTGGTATTATAACTGTCGATAAATCGAAACTGTGGAGAAAGAGGGGCTAATAAATTTTTGGCACGAAAAACAATAATTTCAGATGTTCCCACGATACACGTAGTCCCGCGTTTACAACAGTGAACATTAGAACATTTAGCAAAATAACTATCACCAGCTAAGAAACACTAAACAATATAGTTTTGGTTTGTTTAAGGTTTTCTAATAATGCATTGCGAAGGATACGGCATAAGCACCATAAGGCAAAAGTCATAATTTTAAGACCTCACACCCCACCACCATAGGAACAGCAATGGTCTTGTTTAGACATACATCTTGCGATGTTTGGAAAAAACAATTTAGAAGGTGTTCAGTCCAAAATGGAAGCGGTCATAAAAACCTAATCAGTTTGGGCAAACAAAAAACGCTTCTTTTGCTTCCATTATTATTTTTTTCCTTATTCATTATGTAATAATTTTCAGCTACCATTATTACTCGTGTGAAGTGCGAATGTTCTTTATGACTTCCAGCTTCTCTGCAGCGCTACACAGTGCTTGCAAACGCTCTTTCTCTAAATACTGGTCTATAGTGAGAATATCTAGAAAATCAAGAACAACGTCATTATTGTGCGTGAGATATTTGAGTAGATCTAGCAGGTAATCGGCTTGTTCTTTAGTAAGTGTGTCTTCAAGGCACATTTGTCCATTTAAGTTGCAGTCGCTTGGTTGATTAATTGTTGCATCACCAAATACTGTCAAATCATCCATTTCCCATTGAATTATATTCCCGCCTGAGCTAAAGCAAGTCTCTGCCAGTATGGCTATTTGAGAATCAGATAATACCGTAGAATGAAATGAAACGTCTGCAACTTGTCCAACAAATGAAACTCCTGAATCGGTTGGAGAGTCTTGTGCTTTCCCAAAAACAAAATTACCCCCTGCAGGTATTGACATTTGCCATTCGTCAAAGCTAGTTATAAATACCAGTCGTTTTACACCGTCAGTATAAACGATTACTGTACCATTGATGTGCCAGGATGCACAGACGTGACGAAATTCGTCGCTCAGAAAAGATGGAACCGGAATTCCTGAAGTTCGATCATTTATAGTAACGAGAATCTGATTTACACCAAGAGCCACACGCAAGGCATTACCAGGCGCTGTATCGTAGTCCAGCAACGTCAGTTCTCCAGTCTGGGTTGCATCGCTCCGTTTAATCCATGCACAGAAAGTCCACTGATTAAGCGGATCTGAAACGCTTGCTGCAAAATCAATGTAGTTGTCAGCATCCTGCGCAGGAAAGTCCACCATAAATCCGTTTGATATGTTACAGTCAACAAACGAGACGTTTAAAAAGACATCAAGATCCGCTAAAATACTCATTCTCTTTTCCGCGACTTCGTCAAGATCCGATATTAGCTGGTCAGTCAAATGCTCTTCGAAATCAAACTTTCTTGGCTTTATCGATTCTGTAACGCTTGAGCCTATACTTCTGGTAAAACGTGAGAACGGGTTTCTTTCGTGAGTTCGTGTCCCATTTGATTTTTGAATAACAAGCATCAGAAAGGCCAGCGCAGCAAAATAATATGATTTCATATCGAGTGACTAGTCTTTCTTCACACTTTTTACAAGGCAAAATCAACGCTTGCAGTGCAGGTGCACAATAATTTAAGGGTGATACAATAGCATAACACCGTGTAAGCACGAGGTGATAAGCTTACAGTAGGAAGTGGCACGGCAACCCTCAACCATCATAAGTAACCCAGTAAACAACAATAGAAATAACTGCCTGCTTGAAATATTAATTTGTTTCTGCGAGTGCTGAAAGCAAAACAAGAATGGATGTCAAAATGTAGTTTAGACATGGTTGATGACTTCGTAGCTAATATATAATTTAAATCGCTAAAATGGTACAGGTTAAGTTTTAAAAAAGTCATTACGAGGGCCAAACTTAACGTCCACTTTAAAAATGGTCGCCGAGTTTTTCTGTGCACCTCAACACTAAAATTCTACCAAATTTAGACAGGACTATTAATCTTGAAAGTACGCTGTTCCATCCATGATACTTTTTACGAATACATTGTGACATGCGGTTCTGCTTTTCAAGGTGGCTCGCAATCCGACCTCTCCAACATAGTTGCTAATTATTACTAGCTCTCTGAAACGAATTTGTTAAACTAATGACCATGAATGGTAAAAAGGTGCACATATACCAACCTGAAATGCTGTGCATCTGAATGTGGCTGACACACTGGTGGCGGTTGAGAATCTTATCTTAGAGCAAATCATTGTTGGTGATGCACCCCGTTCTTCCAAAAAAACAGATCACAAAAAGTGCTCAAAATACTTGCTACAGATTAATTAACATTTAGGCGAGAAATAATGTGACCCCAAGTAAGCTAGAGAAATTTTGGCAAGATTGCAACTATATATACCTTCTGAGATACTTTTGGCAACAACTCCAGTTCCTAGGGATGAAGAAATCTGCACTTTGGCAGCAGACTCTAACCAAATTATTTTAAACTCTATGTTATTTTTATAATCTTTCATTTAAAAAGCTGCTACAGATACCTACTACTTTAAAGTCATTTTTATTTTTTTCACTGCTAAATTATACAATTTTTATGTAACTGTGATTTTAGTATCACTATGCCGTATCCTAACATCCTAACTATGAAAATAACTTTACACACAGCCTATTATGATTTTTTTTCGGTTTATGTAGTATTTAACGTGTATTGCTTTACCAATGTGTGTATTCGTGAAAATAAAACTGAATTGAATTAATTGAATTGAATTGAGAAGGATGTTTACATGCAAGTGATTACACGGGTAATTGGACATAAATCCAAAACTAGTTTAGACAAATTACATACTTTAATCTTTACATAGAATTATACTATGTAATGTATATAATAGCTATGAAACATAAAAGTTTTAATAAAGTTATGTTGTTTTAACTAGAAATTATTAGTTTACAAGACTTAGTCTGGAAATTTAAGTCAATTTCTGGCAATTTCAAACACCTGCAAATGCAAATACGTATGTAAATGCAAAAAAGCACTAATAATTCTACATATTTAAGTTATACAATTATTATACAATCTACGTTATTACAAACCTAATTATGTAATGTCAAACGTATACACAGTACAAATGTAATGAATATAAAATTTATGTCATGTAAAGCGTGTTTTGTTAATTGTGCCGTGTCCAAAGTCTACACATCGTAAATGTCATATGAAATTTAATGTGCTTTTAAGGTATTGTTTTGTAAATTTGTTTTAATATCGTGTTTGTAAATATGTGCATATATTGTAAATAATTACACTTTAGTTTTTACTCAATTTTATTATAATGAGTGAACCATTTTAATGACAAATAAAGAACTTATATATATAAAATTAATAATAATGTGTAATAATTTGTCATTAAAATGGTTCACTCATTATAATAAAATTGAGTAAGCCTCAGCGTAATGTTAAAATTAACATCACTGTTTAAGACAAATGCGTCCAGTGCAGACTAAAAAAACTAAGTCCAAATTCCAAAATTAAGGTCTAATTATTTACAATATATGCACATATTTACAAACACGAAAATAATGAGCTAGGTTTGAGAATCACGACAATGATCATCAATTATTTATAACACGTTGTGCCGTTTGTCCGCTTGAAGTGAACGCACGTCTTTAGAATATCATCGGAAATAACTATACATTTTTATTAAGGTTAACACTCCATAAAGTATTAAGCAAATGTAATTTATACTTTTCAACGGCAAACAAATACTATATATGCAGTTAAATTTAGCGCGATTGATTACGTAATAGACTACACTGATTTAATGAATCACATCTATAATAATTTCATTTTTTCAACCTTTTATTTCCAAAATAATGACCTTCAACCTTTGGTCATTTACTGCATGCAGCTGAATAACTCTAATTATTACAAGAATCCATCTACATCCCGCCTCATCCACAGATGCAGTTGTTTCTTCATGCGTAACAGCTCGTTTGTTAGTGCCGCGAACCTTCAAATGATATAAGGACGACAACACATACTTTTCAAATTCATCACTAAACTGACAAAAATCTAATTTCACCCCGTCCGCCATCGCCAGGACCGAAAAATTTCGAAAATTAATTTAAACATCATTACTCAATTTGCCTCACGGCATGTTTTCAAATGGCAAATTATTGAAATTAATGAATATTTATAAGGCACATTTACTAACTGCTAGTGTAGTAAGCCAAAGGTCAAAAACAGGCCCAGGTATCAAAATTTCAAAAAATGTTTCGAAAGTGAGTCGCAGTTAAATTCGCCAATATAATTCAAGTAAGCTGTCATTTCACTGTCGCTGTAAAGACAAGATATAATTTTACTCAAACGCGGTAAAATGAATGATACAACTTTAAGCTTTTTTAGATTTGTAGTTTAGTCGATTAGTTAACAATCTTCTGTTTTTCAGCTAGTACAGAAACACAGATGACTGACATGATTGTTCACATCACTGACAGTGACAATGATGATATTAGACAACAGAAATGTATAATAGCAGCTAGAGCTAAAATTCTTATAAGAAATTTCAGTCACTGTAGTTAAAACGTTGTTCTTTAAGACTTATTGTACTAGTGTTTATGTGGCGGCTCTGTGTAAAAAGTTCTTTGCACATATTCTCAATGAATTTAAAATCACGTATAACAAATGTGTAAGGAAACTGTTTTCTCTACCTTATCGCTGCAGTGCAATAGAGATGAGAGTAAATCTTGCTATCCCTTATTTTGATGGATTGCTAAGGAAATGTTCATTTTCCTTAAAATCGCGCCTTGAAAATTCGACAATAATCATCTGAGATTCTTCAGGTTGTCCGATGTGTATCGTACCTCTGAACTTTACAGCAGATGGTGGGACATATTATATGTAGAATTTCGGTTTATCAGATCTTCTTCAGACATACTTATATGTGCATTTGTGCAGGCCTATGTGTTATGCTTCATCTATGTATATACTTAATTTTTTGTTTTACTAATTAGTTTATCTACTAACGCTAATTAATTTTTTATCATTTAGTGTGTGCAACAAACTTTATGGACGCTTCCATATCCAAAAGAAATTCGAATAATTACTGAAACAAAATGAAATTGATTAAAAGTAAGACTATTAGTACTACTTGATATAGTTCATGGCAAAAGAGCAAAACACGTAATATGTATATGTTATAATTTCGTTCATTTTCAGTGTATCTGCAAAACAGTTACCAGTAAATGTAACTGTTATTAGTATTTCCACCATGTGCCCTATGTAGTGCAATGCAAGGGCAAGAAAAACTGACCGCTACTTGGAATGTAATTAACTCGAAAATTATGCAAGAAAAATTGTTACTCGAGGATGTTGCTCTTGTGCTCTCGATACAACTCAGTGCAGTTTAATACTGCTACGGAAACTTGGAACTGACAATTTTTAACATTGCTACTTTTACCTATTTCTATATGCCTTGTTAACCAAGCGATAAACACGTGCATCTATCTCCTTGCAAATACAACAAATGTTAAAAGGCACCTTCACATATGCCAACTCATGCTCTTTCCACAACCTCCATCTGTCTACCAGTTATGGTAAGTCGGCCCCTTTCAAGTATATTTACAAAATTCAAACATTAAAGGGAAACGACCCAAGATGTTAGAATATAAACGTTCTTTAGGCGAGTTCAATCCAAACAAATGGAACATCCATACATACATACATACACAAACAACACGCATGCAAATACGCACACACATACATGCACACATTTACTTGTTAGTGAAATGCAATAATATTTATGTAGCTCAGACACCGGTTGAAAGTAATTTTTAAAAAGATTTGGTAAGTTATTATTTTTAGGTTTATGAAAATGCTTTACTTTCCTGCCAGCTTTTTGGGTCACGAATTGCATGCTAGGAGAGATTTACTAGCAAACTGAACTAGTCGGGAAAAATGATGCCACTGCAGAAAGTTTGCAACTAGCGCTAAAAGAGGGCGCGCTGAAAAATTATGACAAAAAGGCACAAATTTTGAATTAAAATGAGCGTTTTGCTTAAATGTATCGTAAGTAGAGTGTTTACTATTTCTTGAGTAGTCCGTTTTTTACTGAAGGGCATTTTGCAAGAATTTGTTACTGTTCTTTGTAATATTTATGTGTTAATTTGTCTTAAAGCCCGAGTCGGAACATGAAGAATGCCACGATGTGGCACTTGGCAAAGAGCAGTGATTTAGAATAACCAAACAAGTTTTTTCGGCGTTGACATTGAAAACTAGACTGTAACAGGTCTTATGATAAGGCCAGCAACTGCTTCCAGAAAATTACTTAACTACAATTTTAATTTCATCTCAATTCGTATATTGCAATAATTCAATCGTGACCAATGACCATTGCGTATTTCATACGTTACGGGAAGTGTATTCATATTCATAATCATACATCTTTTATTGGTATATGCGGTCACATAACTTGACAGAGTACAAACAAATCAAAGCTTAATTACAATACGCCTGCCTTTAGCTAGCTCCATCAGTTTAATTACCCACAATAGTTTTTTTTATAGATTATTCGTAGCTAGAATCTAGCACAGCAATATAACAGATTTTCTACAAAGCACATTTTTAAATAAAAATGACAATGGAATGCAAAAAACTGAAGATACAAATTACTACAATAATAATAAAACGTTCACACTCATCAGTTCATAATTATGTATCTGATATACAACCCTTTTTTTAGTATGTTTATGTAAATTTCTACACTAAACATGAGACAACAATTTCTTCATGAAAATAGTTAACTAAGGTAGCTTAAATTATTAATTGGCAAGTCAAATTAAAGAATAGGTTAGCCTGATAATATTAAAATAGATTTGTAAATTTGAGACATGTAACAGGTTTGCATAGAAAACTGGTCCTACATAAATACATCATCAGCATGGAACAATTGTCAATTATTAATTTACGTAAAGCATTAGAAATTTATCATGTACACAGTTGGGCAAAGTGTATTATTGTCATCTGTAAGTTCTAAGGGTATTCTTCAAGATAAAGTGGTCTCAAAAGCTACCAAGTTTTACGTTTACATCCCTGCAATATTCAAATATATCTTATATACAAATATTGCAATTTCATTTAAGACAAAAATAGTGTCATTATACTATTCTCAGCATTTATACTACAGAGAGAATACCCACTAAGGGATTTACTACACTCACATACTAGCTAAAATAATAAATAACATACAGAAATGTGCTACATGTCACAGGATTATTTGAAGAATAATATTTAAGTACACTTACAGCAGTTACAGGCTACAAAAATTGGGCAATAAAATGCACGCATGTAATTGTTATAACCTCACATATTTAAATTTATGATGATTAATAATAATAATAAAATCCTTAGTACAACAGTATGTACAAAAGTTATGTCATTAGTACAACAGTACTAAATTCCCAGTAGACCTAAGAAGCGGACTTATGCAAGGCCACCTAAGTATTAAGTCTTTAGTAATACACGTAATTAGTAGAAGAGTATTAAAATGAAGATTATAGAAAACCCAACTGACACTTTATGTACATTGAAATGTATCCATAAATCCGTGATCGGCACAGCCACGCAAACAGTGTCTGTTGTCTAGTATTTTGTTTTTATTATGTAGTAGCAGTAGTAGTAGTAGTAAAAAAATTTTATTTGTTGTCGAATATTTCAAAGATAACATTAGCCAAATGTTATTTTCCGACAAATAAAACGAAATGAGAAATTTTACGATGCACATAAAGGTATGTAGTAAATAAGTTCCATGTATATCATTAAGTTCATTATAATAAGTTGTACATATAGATTAAATGAAGTACTAGCTCAAATATATGATCCACGAATGGTACAATTGTGCATAGGTTGACAAATGATGTAATTGCAAATTTGCATTACCTGATCTAGAGATTTATGCACAGACAGCTTTTCACTTAATGTACAAATGCATTTTTTCTAAAACAAAACAAACTCGCTTTTTTACTTAACAAACACAAAATACAGCCAGTGGGCCATGAAATGGCTGCATTGCTGCACTTAGTAGCCTCTTAGTGATTTTGATTTTTAGAGAGCATTACTTGTGAACCACAAGGTCATATTCAGATGATATAAAACTTCAGGGCATCTTATTAAGTTGTACGTGAAATTTTATAGATTTTGCTCTTTTTACAAAGTTTCTCTGCAGTAGTCAATACACTGGATCGTAATCTGATGTCCAGCATTAATTGTTTCTTAAATATTTAATTCTTGCAGACCTCAAAAGTGAATGGCGGTCAAAAAACCGTGCAAATATGTAGCGTAGGTTGAACTACCACACAAAGGCTGAGCTACAGTGAATTTTTATTGCAAGGATAAATAAAAATGCAGTCCACCAGTATCACAAAGTAAGTAAATCAAAATTTAAGTGTATGTTATTATGTTTAAAGTTTAATTGGTGGTTCTAATGGTTGTGCCATAGTTAGTACACATCATGCAAAAATATCATTTCTTGTAAAATTTTATTAATAGATCTGATTAATAAACTAGATTTTATTGATACCTGTTTGCGTAATTGTCAAATGAGGTAGGCCTACAAGAAAACTGTGATCTGAACTAATCTTTGTTTGTTAACAACATGCTTGTAACTTTGTAGACTGTTAAAACTATTGATTCGTGTGAAGAGAGTGCTATGATCATGATGCTAAAGTACGATATTATTGCGACCAGGTGTCGAATTAAGTTCCCTGTTTAAGAACAACAC
The DNA here is from genome assembly GCA_030141605.1 of Tubiluchus corallicola. Taxonomy (NCBI): domain Eukaryota; kingdom Metazoa; phylum Priapulida; class Priapulimorpha; order Priapulimorphida; family Tubiluchidae; genus Tubiluchus; species Tubiluchus corallicola. The sequence goes on along the minus strand of JAQGDQ010000223.1, from coordinate 239,636 downwards.
GTTTATCTCAATTACTTTAAAATTAGTTTTTTCTAGCAAATGTAAAGGAGAAACTATTGTATATGTATTATGTATTGTATGAAAAAATGAGCATTAGCAATTAAGCTGACTAGTATATTTTGTGCTGGTGTGCAAAATAGCTGTATAATTTGACTAATTTCAAAAGGGATATGTAAAAATCATATCTTTGACTTGTACATAGGGAAACAATAAAAGACAAAGTTATCTCAACTTTGGAACCTGACCTTGAACGTCTGGAGGTCATTTGGAACGAAATCGGAATAGAAGATGCTCAACGTTCAGAACGAACCCAGGTACAGCATTTTTGTGCTTAGGAGTGTGTAGATTCTAGAAAACTGATTCCGAACAGGATCCGAATCTTTTTCATTTTTCGCTGGCTGCTATTTTAGCCTCAATAGTTTGACGTAAATTGAATATTTTACAATTTCTGTGCAAATTTGTTAGACCAATTCTCTGTTGTTGTTTACATTATCATTATTGTTAATTGCAGGTGGTTGAAGATCACTTGCGCAACATTTTAGACAAGATGGTTGCAGAGGAGAATGATTTAAAAACAAAGCTCTTAAGAAGTGTGCAAACATGTGGAGATGACTTGCTGCAACTTAGCAATGACTTACATGTGCTACCATTTCAGGTACTGAATGAAAACCTTTTGATAGGTAGAAAAAGTTAACAAAATCTGCGGGGCAATTAGAGACTTGCATACAAGTTTTAGAATTCACAAATATAGCACCAGTTACGTTTTGTACGATGCTGATTATTGAATTAGTGGCTAAAAATTATTGTATTTTTCGCCAAATTGTTCAGAATCGAAAATTATTGTATATTGAAACAAATTATACTTATAGTTAAATTTAACAGCAAAGAGGGACATTAACAAGTAGGCCTATAATGGTGCCTGTAACATTGAAGTATCGATATATCATGATATGTTTTATGATGGTGTTTAATGTGTGGTTTGGGCCATTCCACCTCAAATCACCCAATATTTTTTCTGATAAACACCCTTATGTCACAGATTTTAATGCAAATTGGTGTGTTGGTTTGGCTTGTGGAGAAATGCAAAAATCCAAATTTTTAGGGAAATAGGGCCAACAGTTCAAAAGTTATGGCCCTTTGAAAATGGCTGAAAGGGCCAAATAATGTTGCAAATAAGTTGTGTAATGGCTGAGATTTGTTTACATTTTCAAATGCGACTTGTGTTTTTTTTTATATTAGTTTAGTTTTTGTTTATTTTTCCAAAATGCCACGATATTATGTACATTGTTGCATACATTACAATTCACACTTTTCCTACAACAAACAAGACAGTATTTGAAATTTTACAAGATATTTGGAAATCGGCCCACACTAAGAAGATAAACTTGTAAAGGCCTAAGTACAAGGCAAAATGGAAATAAAAAATGTAGAATGTGTGAAATAAAATAAATAAGGAGAACGAAATCACTAGGGTGATAGAAAGGGCAAGAAAATGACAATGAAAAGCAAATGTGATGATGACGAAAATGAAGATTAGATTCACATAAGAATGCAAACAAGAAACAGATTAATCAGCTGAGTTACTGCAAAAGTCAGTGTGGAGTTGTGCCAGGACTACAGCCTTAGTACTTCTATACGTCTTGTCATAATACTTCTTCTTCTGACTAATAGTGGCTACCTTGGTTTATGGTTGAACCAGTCCTTGGAAATAAAAGTACAATTTTTTGTAAATAAAAAACTTTGACACATTAAGATTTTAAGGCAAGCTTATTTCTTATTTCATTTTTGTTATAGCCAGAAGATGGTCTCACCTTACTGCAGCTGGAGTGGGTAATGCGGTCAAAAAGAGACGATCTAAATGCGATAAAGCAGCGGCGTCTACTACGTTTGAAGAAACTTAAAGAGAAAGATCGTCAGCTTTCGGAAAAGCTTGGCACCACTCCATATTACATGTCGCCGTGCCCGGTACCAACAGAAGAGCAGTTAGAGGTCTTTCAGCTACATGTAGATGATGCAACTAGTGAACAGGTCACTTGAGATTTTTTAACATTCATACTTTTGCCAGCACAGTGCAATGCACACAGTCATCAAATTGTTTATTAAAATTATGGCGGACACTTCAATAACTACAGTAAACTCTGTACAACTTGAACAACTCTGGACCCGAAAATTTGTTCAAATTATACGAGAGTACTGGTTAGACAATGTTCGTAATGATTGAGTCACTCATCAACGTCGGACAGTACACTAGTAACACTATAGCCTGTGAAAATGACAAAAACAGTTTTTTATGAATAATCAAAAATATAATAACTGGCCCATCTCTAGTGTAGTCTGAGTGAGAATTCAGCAATAATAATATTGTGATCTACATTAAATCCACGTTTGTCAAGCCATGTTGAGTTCAGTATGCTGCTAATGTACTACAAGAAATTTTGGCATTTTTGTTGAAACTAACAGTTAAAGTCAAAATTTGGTGCACACTTTCTTATAGGTTAGGGAACTGTTCGAGATAGGCGAGGTAATTTCAGTCAGATTCTTAAGAATTGTACCGGGAATTCGGTTTAAGTTACGCGATAATTCACGTTACAGATTTCAAGTTACATGATTTTTTTAAAGAGAAAAACGAAAGGGAAAATCCTTTCCAAGACATCTGTTCGAGATATGCAAGAATTCAAGTTATACCAGTCTGAGTTATTTGGCTTTTTTGGATTTGAAATGTGTAAAGTAAGGTATGGTCAGACTTGTTATTTAAATAATTAACGGACTGCAATTAAATAAATAAATTATTTTGCTTCTTTCAGAAACGCAGGTTTGCTACATTTCTGGCCACAAAAAATGACATTTCAAACATACTAGATGATTTGGAAGAAACTCCAAACACAACATTCGAGCGTGATGTTGTTTGTGAAGACGATGATTCATTTATATTGTCCGGTGATAATATGACCGCCTTAGCTGCATTTCATCAAGAGGTAACAAAGGGATTAATTGATTGTCACAATGTCGATTGTTCATCCCTATTTTACTGTCATGTCATCCCTTTCATTGCTCATCTCTTATTCTGTCACTAATACCTAACAACATAGCGTGCATTGCAGTTGTGTTTTAAAAGTTCTAGCTTTTAGTTCGGCAGTTGAATATTAATTGTTCACATATTAATTACTTGCTTGATAAATAATTGTCAGTAAGTTTTTTCCATTTGTTTAAGAACTGCTGTGTAGTTGTAGTTATATCTATGTACATAATTGTAACGGTATTTTTCTCTAAGTAGTAAACAAACAAACAAACATATTTTTGAGAATGTACTTCTACACCAGTTATTTTTAACATTATAACATTGTCTGACCATATTTTTAAGCCCAGTTTAGTTTGCAAAACTAGTGTTAGTTTGCTAGTGTTGATGTGTTTCCAGTTTATTACGGTTTGTTTTAAGTATCATTTCTAGCTGTTTTTTTGTTTTTAGTGATTACTACACCAATTTATGACTTCCTCAATGACTTTAAAATGAAATAGGTTCTTAATTATGTTTGTTTATCCTTTAAAAATATCAGTGTGATCGAATTTTACAGCAGTCTTTTCTGCACGTTTGAATTCTGTTTCAGCTAATTACAAGAAAGGAAAAACATTTGGCTCACATGTCAGAGCTGAGAGAAAAGCTAGACTCCCTCTGGGGCCGATTAGCCATCCCAGCTGGAGAACGGGAGGAATTTTTAGCTGTAAATTCTGGATGCAAACCTAGTGTTATGAAGGCGGTAAACAGATTTTGTTTTACTAGGAGTCAAGGACTGTGTAATGATCTGTAATTTAAATGTGTTTCCTAGTTCCATTATATATACTTTATATTAATTAGAGTTCACTTACTCTAGTTATAGTAGTTATTAGAGTATTCTAGTGATACCGTAGATTATAGATAGAGACATTAATAGATAGCAATCTTTTAGAAGTTTTGATCGCGATGTTGTAAGAGGAAAATAATGGGATCAGTTGAAAGTTACCACACTGATGTTACTGACGCTTTTGTATGAACACCAAAAATTTTAGTCTGTTCTCTTAGATTTTTCGAAAGTTATAGAAGCTTTAGAACGATAAGTCAATTTCTTAAAATGCCGAAAATTTTTTGTGAGTCACCATTGGTAAAATTTGCAGCAAGTGCTCTATGTGTCCGCCACACTCACTGTAAACTAGACGAACGCATTTCTTCTAACAGCTGATACAGTTTTTTACTTCTTTAAGGGGTATTTGATTATAGCATTCAACTATTTTTGCTTTTAGTTCATTTGTGCCAAATGGGTCTATGTGCCGTCGTACATTTTCTCTTTAATGGAATTCCATATACTGAATATAGAAGCCTAGCTGAGTAATATTGAGTAACTAAGATGACTAGCTGAGTAATATTGAGTAATCCGGATGATTAGCTGAATATTAGTATAATGAGATATTTTCTTGACAAACCAACTTCGGAACAGGTCATTCAGGCATTTCTTACAAGTCGACTAAGCTATTGCAATTCTCTCCTCTCTGGTGGATCAGATTGGCATTTACTAAAATTGCAAAATTATTAAAAATGCTGCTCCGCTTTTGATCTCTCATACAAAAAGATTCAATCACATAACTCCAGTTTTGGCCCAGTTACACTGATAGCTGTGCACTTCCCTATAAATTTTAAGATCTTGGTGCTTGTATGCAAGTGCATGAATGGTGCTGCCCCAAATTACTTAACAGCATTACTTTCATACTATATGCCTAGTACGCAGTTGAGATCAAGTAATCTATAGAATTTGAATGTGTCAAAGATTAGTCTTGCCACTTGTGGTGGTCAGTCATTTGCTTATGCTGCCCTGCATCTTTGGAACTAGCTGCCCCTTCATGTCAAAACGTCTCCATCAGTTCCTTGTTTTAAATCTCGACCAAAAACACTTTATTTTCGCATGTGTTTACTCATAATCTGTACATTTTAGTCACTTGACGTAATTTGATAAATTTTAATTTGTGTAATGTACCATTTTTCTAGTTCTGTGATCTTACTGTATTTTTAACTCTGCAAAGCTGACGAGTCATCTGGAAGTCAGGCTAATAAATTATTATTATTATTATTACTACTAGATCCCATTTTTTTCTTGGCAACAAATCTTTTTTCAGTGCTTATTTTCTGTGCTGAAGACCGTTATATAAACTGGTTGATACTTTTGTTGTTTTGCTCCATGTACTGAGCACTTTAAATGTCACTGAATGTGGCTGTTTTTCAGTTGATGTTAGCTGATTTGTTCCGCCATTAATTTTTTATCATGAAAAAGCTTTTCGGTCATAACCTAAAAACCACTGAAATTGTAAACTTATAGCTTTCACAGCCAGAAACATAATGCATTGTAAGAGTATGCTGTGAAATTTCAACTTTGTAGGCCTCTCACTTCTAATGTTATTGTAGTCTGCATATCGGCACATATTTTCTACTCCACTCGATATATATATATTCACGAAACAGTACCATTCATTAATATATACATATATGTATATATATATATATATTAATGAATGGTACTGTTTCGTGAATTTTGTGTTGTCTGAGTCATGCAAATATTTTGAATGTAACTGCACACTGAGTGCTTGCATTGCTGTCATTAATCAAAACGTGGCGAGTGTGAACAAGAGAGAACTAGCTTTTTGTATAATGCTGTCTCAAATAACAGCTGTTGATTTTTCTTTTGTTTGTTATCTGCTTTAGCTGAACAATGAAATTGCCCGTTGTGAAGAACTAAAGCTTCTAAACATGAAGCAGTTTATTGCACAGATGCGTTCAGAACTTGCTGAATGGTGGGAAAAGTGTTTCTTTAGTGAAGTGCAGCGAAGTGCTTTCAAAGAGTTTTACAGTGGTGAGTAATTGTAAAAATTGCATAAATTGTACCTGAATTTAGTGATTTCCACTAGTAAAGGCACAGGTTCGATTCTTGAATGTGATCTGGCCCCACTTTCTGTGGTCAGTATTTTTTGGCTACTTTTAGGTGACCTTTCATCTTTCATGACTGGTTGCACAACATGAGACAAACATATTTTTAAAACTTGGCCCTTGTGCCTTCTATTTAGCTGCTCAAGCCTTTTGTCCTCGAATTTTACATTAAACATTTCTGGGCTCCCCGGTCGATTACCCCACACATATACCTGCACATGTCTCATATAACTTGGCAAACTATGGTATATGAAATCTCATGTGGTAGCTATACTAAATTTTATAATCTACTGTTTAAGCAGCTGAAGTGACTTCAAATGTGGTTCTTTTCAGACGACTGCACGGAAGAACTTCTAGAGAAGCATGAAGTGGAAGTAAAACAGATGAAGGAATTGTACGCTAGACACGAGAAACTCTTCGCCGGAGTGCAAAAGCGAATGGATTTGTGGCATAAATTTCAGGAGTTTGAGGTACAGTCAAATCTCGTTGAAATGCCCTCCTTTATAATGGCAACCTCGCTTAATGCCCATATTTTTCGCAAAACAAAAAATATCTATATTTGAATAGAGATATGTCGATTGTTTCATGTTGATGAAGGCAATGCTTTGTTTTAAATGCTCTGTTGCATGTAAGGCAGCAGTGCGTGTTAGAGAACTTGTCATTGGTTCGGTGTGCAATAACTGTGTCTTTGTGTGGTTGGTATTTTTCAGTAGTTTCCTCTGTGTGGTGTGGTGGATGTGATATAGTTTAACATTGTGGTTTATGTGCAAACTTTTTTGTAGTGTTGGCTAGTATATTTATTAATGCCCCTGGTGTAGTACCAAACTCACTATAACACCAACTTTTTGCAAATGCAAATGCAAACACCAGACTAATGCAAATAGTAATATGTATGGGTTATTCAGCAAACTAACTCGAAACCCTTCATCATGGTAAAGGCATTTGTGAAAGGATTCGTATCATCATGTAGCCCGAGTTCTCTTTCCAAACAGTAAGTTTCCCCCTTAGGTGCCGTTAGGACGATTTTTCTACATGTGGTTCCTTTAGGGGCAGCAGGTGAAAACCTTCAAAGTTGCTGAATTTACTCATTGCCAGAACACCGTGCAAAAAATGTTTTTGCTACAACTTGGTGAGATCTAGGATGGAAATTTCTAGATGTTTAGAATGAGAAGAAACTAGGCAACATGGTGATATGAGTCTTTTACAATTCCCTACAATTCCATGGTTGTGAGTCAATTGGGGGAACTTTTTTCTGGACAACCCTGTAATTTCGTGATTTTAAACGTGGCTGTTAGGTGGCATCTCTGTCAGATTGTAAGTCTTTTGATAGCATTTTAGCAGCTCATGCAAACAAATTAAGCCAATTGTATGGTATCCTGATTTATATTAGATATTGCTTAGTATAGTTATATGATTGTTATTCTCTTAGGAAAAAGCCAGTGATCCAAACCGGTTTTATGATAATCGAGGTGGAAAACTTTTACAAGAAGAAAAAGACAGAAAGCAGCTAATGCATGCCCTGCCAAAGGTTGGTACAATCGTTTCGTTCACTTGACTCGTCTTAGATGTCATTTCTTTCCCCTACATGAAGAAGTTTAGATTATTACATTATAATTGTTACTGAGTTCAAAACAGGAACTCGAAACTAAAGCAGTAATGGAAAACATTTGTCCATTGTATTGTAATGTTATTTTCCCTTATGACGTATTTATGAAGGTCTTTACCTGCTGTAATAACTTTAAAGGAAAGGACAAGTCCACTTAGCATGTAGGGTTTATTTTAGTTTTTATCACTTAAACTTGGAAAAATATAACAAAGAAAAAACTTTTTTGCAAAAGTTCATTATACTTTTGACTGAAATTGACAGTGCGCTACTTTTCTTCACTTGTTGAACAACGTCATTGGTAGAAGAAGCCTAAAATGATCGTGACTTCAAAGTGATTCTAAGTGATTTTGCTAATTATTAGTAAATGTGTCTCATATTTTTTGCGAACTTTGAAATAAACCTAACTTCATAGACGGCATTACTTTTCCTTTAATGTATAATTGTGTGTATGTTATATGCCTGGAAAGGTGGTCACAATAGTGTACAGGTGTAGTGTAGTCACTTTGAAAGAAATTTATGTCAACAGTTTTAGTGCACAGAATATGCGAAATCTTTTGCATATGTAAGTAATAGCATTACGAAGTGCCAAATACTAAAAACTTTGCAAAGGAAAAGAAAAATCGGGAGTGTCAATTTTTTTATGATATATTCTGCAGAGCCCATACTATGGTCACGCCGCATCGTTGTTACCCCCTGCAGGGGGAGTTATATGGGATTTAGAGTAATGTAAAGGACTTGCTATGGGAAGCTCTACATTTGTTCTATAATTTCAGATCCTCAGCTAAAAAGCGGGTCTTGTCATGCTTTGCATTTTTTATTGGTATGACGTGCTGGGTTAGCTGTTCCGGTTACCTATTTTTCCACTATTTTCCGTATCTTAAAATGCTCACTCCGATTTATGGCATTCAAAATTTAGATAGAATGTCACATGTCTTGTACACTCTTTTTGAAGATATTCTGCAAGAATTGTGTGTATTATTAGTAACACCATTTATTTTCGAACACACACGTACAGTTAAGTTGCATAAGTGGTTCAATTAAAAGAAATTGTAGTAATAGTAGTAGTAGTAGTAGTAGTAGTAGTAGTAGTAGTAGTAGTAGTAGTAGTAGTAGTAGTAGTAGTAGTAGTAGTAGTAGTAGTAGTAGTAGTAGCAGTAGTAAAACTACTAGACTTAGACTAGCAGTAAAAGTAAAAATAAATATTAAACACTGACAACAACAACAACAAAACAAGGCATGGATATTATTTACATTTATTTAATTAAAAAGATACTCAATACTACATATTCTAAAATCTCTCTCAATCGATACTTTGACAAAAAATTAAAATTGCTTTCAGTGCAATTTATACCATCTTTTGCTAAGTTTATTGTTGCTAGCTGCCTGGAACTTAACTCGCATCTTTTTACAATTTTACAAGATTTTAATTATTAATAAATCAATTAAATTAATAAATTATTTTTGTTTAGCTGGAAAGCAAACTAGAAAAACTGATAAGCATTTGGGAGCAAGAAAATGGAGAAGATTTTGTTGTAGATGGTGTGAAGTTTGGAGATTTTATCCGGTCTCAGTGGGAATCATACTGGGCCAGTAAAGAACAAATAAAACAGGAAAGGGTAAGCTAAAACAAGAAATGGTCAGAAAAGTGAAAATTTCTAAAATCTGATATCTTTTATCATAGTGTTACTTGTTCATGTACTTAGTTTATTGTGGAACTCTTATGATATGCAAATGTACACTTATGTTCAACTAAGTTGACACTAAGTCCATGTCACACAGAACTGGACATAATCCATAAGGCACAAGCCATAAAAAGAAAAAGCCATCTCATGAACAATGAACGTATGCTAGACAATGGTTGCTGTCACACGGATGATCCATTTGCCATCATCCGCCAACAGTGGTTTGCCTACTGCGAGTCATCGGTCATCAGTAAGTTCGTAAGGCGCCTTATTGCAAAATTAATTTGGCCATTAATTTCGCTTGCCATAAGGCATTTTTGGTCGTCACTAACAGGATGATTAGGGCATTTATTGTTTTTATAGTGTACAATTCATTTATATCATGAGACTATAAAGATAAAAAAAGCATTTTTAACCAACAACACTCGTTTACAATTACCGTATTACTACAATTCACGTAAGAAATGTATACTACATGCAGGAGGCAGTATACCAGTCAATCATATTATGCAGTGTATATGACTGCAATTTTTTATTCCAATAAAATGTTTGACTGAAATTCTAGTGTGGTTGAAAAATTTTTCATTATCACTCTTGTTCGTTTGAAATAATGTCGCAAATTCACTCATAATTGCTATAAATGGGTCCAACATACATTACTAGCTTTGTCTGTTTGCACTTTTGTTTTTTTTAACACGCAGCGTTACCATAATGCAACCGGATACCTTTTTGATATTTTGAATGATCCAGAAAATTGATTCGTGTCTCCTGCCAAAAAGTGGATTATGACAAAATGCCTTGCTAATTACACAGAGCAAGGCGCATAGCGCGGATTACGACATGCGCTTTTGGAAGATAGAATATTACGCGTTATGCGTTATGGCTTGCAGATTATGGATTATGGCTTGTTCCTTACGGCTTTCTCTGTGTGACATTGGCCTAATGGTACATTACTAAAATTAAATGCAATTATTGAATAATTGCATGTTTCTGCTTTGATGCACTCAGCTGATCGAATCTCAGATGCATTTGAATAAAAAATAGAAATGAAACTTTACTGAAGAGACTGGCAAAAGATAAAGCATTTCATTATCCTTAAAAAAGAGTAACTCTCAATCAAAGAATGGACTAATACTTAACAGAACTAACAGCACCATATCTAATACCTCAATGATTATCTTTTTATCGACAACTGTTGCATTTATCACCTGGCTATTTTAGAATTTTCAAGATGGAGAAGCTAACTTTAGTGATAGCCACATGCTTTTAAAAAATCCAATTAATGGTTCATAGGTCTGAGTGTGATTTTTTTTCCTGCAAATTCTACGAGTTGTCAGAGTTTCATGCTCATTAAGAGCTGTAATTAACTAACAATGTGAATAGTATAAAAAATTACGTTATTTTTATTTGTAACATACTATAGTGTTCAAATTACTCAGAGAACTCAATATGTACTCCAGTCGTCTCTATCAGAATCACTTTTCACTGAATTTTGCATCATATCTGCTGAACTAATGGTGACCGATTTTACTTTCATGCTTTACTGGGGTTCCCCTGTGTCAGTTATAGCTGAGTAGAACCAAATAGATCTTAGCACGTTTTGTTTGTGTTGCTTAAAATAGGTTTTTAGGATGACCTGTAATTGTTGTGAATTGCAGTCACGTTCTTCAATTCATCACAAAGCAGCTGATTTATGTCGTCTGCTTCTAGAATTGAAAAATTTTGCAGAAAACAGAACTGTGACAGCAGTCTGATGTCAAGGACATCTGTTACTCCAGTTTAGCAGACTCGTTTATACGACTTAATGTTGCTTATTGTCACACTGTTTATGGCTAAAGAGGTTGTGCATGTCTCTAATGTTGTGAACTGAATGAAACAGGACCCTGAAGCATGCTTTGCATGAAATAAGAATAATAAACAATTTACTGAAGTAAATGTCAAGTCACAAAATGAGTGAAATGAACTTCTTTCTTTCAAGATTTTGAGATAATATATTAACTGATCTGTTTTTTTAACTTAACTATTTTTTATGAAATTTGTTGACTGCTTTTTGCAGAGAAGAGCACGGGTTAAAGAAGCTGAGGAGGAAGCAGTGTACGGAAGTAATCCCAGTACACCCAGGAAAAGGTTCCACTCGCCATCGAAAACTCCTAGCAAAATGCGCAAGGTATGCGGGAAAGTCTTGAGGGCAGAATAACAAAGCTGAAGTTGGGTGTTTAAAATTAATTTTGTTACCATGAAAGTGTCAATTTCATGCTGTGAAAGTGTCTTTGCGGATTGGAAATCCATGAAGATGCAGATAATTTGAATTTTGGCAATTCATTTAACGTAAATGCTAACTGCAAAAAATGAGCATAATATGAACGTCAATAATGTAAGCATCAGTCAGGTATGATTATTTATTTATGATTATGAACATAGCATCATTATACAGAAACTGTCTAATTTGGTAAAACATATAATAGGCAATTGTCTTATTTTATACAAATTCACAAGACATTATACTTTGTAACACCTATATATATATATATACACATACATATATTGTTCCTGTGCACAGTGAACAACAGTGACACTGATGAGTCAGACAGGTACCTTACCGATTTATTGCTTATTGTTCTCTCAAGGTAAAGACAGACTTACAAAAGCCTAACTGTAAAGGCTAAGTACAGTAAAATACGGATTGTTTAATGTTTTAATGGCATGCTTTACATTAGGTCCTCTTTTGCTGCAGGGTTTTTAGATGGCTGAAATAGATAGGTAACAATAAGGGATAATTATCAATTGTTTAGTAATTAAACAACATGCTTTATTCTAGGTTCTTTTTTTACTGCAGGGTTTTTAAATAATCTGAAATAGAGACGTGTAACCTCGTTTTTGTTTCTTTAAACTGGCCTGCTTGCTAATTACCACGAGGTATCTTTAGCTTTTGTTCCCAAACTGTCATGAAATTCAGTTGCAATTATTGATTAGCAAACAACATGCGAAACAATCAGTTTTCTGAATAGGTTCAGGTTGAGGATATAAGAAAACGTATGCGTTGAAACCTGATAATTGTACGTTGTCTCCATCGTTCAAGTCTTGTATTGACCTTTAAGATCTGCAAGAGTACTAAAGAATTTTCCTTTAATGAAGTTTGTGCTAAAGACAAAAATTAATTAAAAGCTCATTTTTGCTGAAAAATGCAAAGAACTTGATGATGCAATGATGATGATCATGATGGTGATGATCTAATCAACTCCAACATAGCATATATCAATACCTGTCTCCATGATTTATAGCTATATCTCAAGACTTTCTATCAGGTATATCTTACAACATATTTGCCATATCTTTCTTTAGGATGTCAAGGTAACATTATGTGAGTATTAGTCGACTCCAATATCTCTTTTGCTCCAGAGTGCACTGGCCTCAGCATCACAATACATTCAATATATATATATATATATATATGAATTTATTCCACAGCAACACATAAACATACATACATACAACAATACATAACCCTACTGCTAGTTGAATATGGTCTGATATAAACCAATGTAGACCAAAATTTAGAATTTTTTATTTGTCTTGACTTTTTGTGTGCCAAAACTAGGTTAATTTGCATTTTCTTGTCACCTTTAGAGCATTTTCTGTAAATATACACGTAAATATATTCTCTTTTGCTTGTCATTGAATCACTACTGTCTTAGCTAGTTGAAAAAATTCAATAACAGTATCATATTTAGTGTGTCCACTAATTGTTTGAGTAGATTTTTAATAGATAGCTGGATGCACAACTGGTATACTTTTGTAACATATTCAGAAAAGTCTTTGGTTAAGCAGTCTAGCTGCTTTATAGGTGATTCTGTTAAAAAATAAATAAATATGTTTATAAAAAAGTATGTGAATTGTCCAGGGAATTGGACTACTTTATACTTTAAATGGTTAATCGAACCAAATTTTGTGGCAATGCAAATTTGCTTCAACTCTGTGCTCTGACTTTTTTTGCTATTGTCACAGTTTTTCGAATAGGACTACAGTAAACTAGATAATTCTTGTGCAAATTGCCCAATCTTTGCGTTAAAGTCGCCACTTAAGATTGGTTTTTTACCAGCATAAAGTTTTACCAGGTCTAAGTCTTTAATTTAATACTGCTCTACTATGTCTGGCAGTCCTAAGGCTACAATATGGCCTTTTCCTTTTCTGATGACATACCTCTGTTTTTCTTTTCATTTAATTTTGTATTCCCTGATTAGAGATTTTAGTGATTAGTTAAACCCTAAAAATTTTGAATAAAGATGTGTCAAAAAGGCATGTTTTGTCCCTCAAAATTTCAAGTGTAGATGTTGGGCAATGGCGTGCAATGACGTCCAACTTCCGGAAGGGAGGATCCAGGATGGAGGGTATAGTGGGAGAATTTGAATCAGCTCAATACGAGGAATTAAAGCAAACGGTCAAGTATTGACAATCCAACATGACAAAAATATTTTACTCTCCAAGGAAGGCAGGGAGGGCGGATCCAGGATTTTAATTGCATTTATAGTTATAAAGGCAGATTTTGCACAGCCAAATGTCAAGCATAGATGATAGGTGATACCTTTTAGGCTGTAGCTTGCAATGACCATTCCTCCCCTTGGGACCAAGAGAGGGAGATTCCAGGATGGTGAGCATGGTAGGAGACTGAGTCAGCTAAATGCAAGGAATTAGATAGTGATCTGTCAAGTATTGGCAATGGCAAAACTGATTTAGCCTCACCCCAGTAAGGGCAGATCCAGGTTTCAAACAATTGCAACTATAATTCAATAAAAAAGGTAGGTTGTGGCCTGCAAAATGTCAAGTGGACGTGTTAGTTGATGGGTGGCAACTTTTGAGCACCCTCCGCCAGGGAGTGGTAAGGTCTAGGATGGTGAATATAGTGGAAGAATCTGAGTCAGCTCAAAGAGCAGAATTAAAGTGACCTGTCACCAGCTCATTTATGGAAAATATTTCATCTGCTCTCCGAACGATTCTTATTACCTAAGAATTTAGCTAAATTTGGCCAAAAAAATGTGTGAAAGGTCGAGATCCTCACAATGTCAAGCATGAGACCTCTCATGATGCTTTAGTTTTATAATAGCTAGGGGCATTCATTACATGTGCAAGCCCATGCCTTCACAAAAAGTCACTGTTGGCAAAAATTTTTTTCACAATTTCTGAAAGGTGATTTGAACTTCATCCATCCATTTTTCTAACAAAATGGACGAAGTTGAATCTATGCAGGGCAAGTCAGCAGGTTTAAGAACTTTGACATTTCGTCGCAACTGATGTACGCCTTGGGGCTTTGAAAGGAGACAAACAAATCTATCTACAGTTCTAGACGTTTGAAATGGCCCTAGGTAATGTCTCGTTTACGACTAAGAAATGCCATGTAGGTTAAAGCAGGATAAGTTGAATCTGTTAAAAGTATTTATTATTTTCTGACATCTAAAATGCACAATCTTACAAAACATACGATATCAATTGAGAGAATAATTGAAAAATTCCATATACGTAACTGAATTTAAAATAAAAAGGTGAAAATTAATTTTATATAATCTTAATTGAATATCAAGATTAATAATAATGTTGGTGCAAACCCACAATTAATTAAGTTTTGAAATTGAAACCAAACTTTGAAAATAGAAAATGTGAAAAAGTTGGAACACAGTCTGGATTTGCACCCAGACCTTCTGCTTACAAAGTATGTGCCATCACTGCTAAACTACCGTGTTTGCCAAGAAATCATGACAGTCGAAAGTTAGTCCCTATAGCTGGACATTTGACTGTTATGATTATTGGGGAACATGGTAGCGTAGCAATTATGGTGTCGCTTTGTAAGCAAAAAGTCTCAAATCTTGCAAATCTTATTCCATCATTTATGAATTTAATTTTGTTACCTTATTTGCTATGGCGCACTAATATGTTACATAATTATAATCGTTGGCAAATCGAGAGGCTTGGTCAAGTAATATAACAAGCATGTGATGCATAACCACTTTTGATTAGTATTTAAAAAATGTTTAAAGCTTTATTTTGTGAAAATTAATTGCTTTCATTTAATTTAGGATAAGATATACATTTACACAATTGCAAAAACATTACAATAAATTATAATAAATTAGTTATTCTATTTATTTCTCCATTGTATTCCATACTTTATTCTATGAAATGTTACTTATAGTGTCTTTTAAGACTGGAGCTTATTAGTGCACTTAACATGTTCTGTGTCAAGGAAGCAAACCAAATAAAAGCTCACTTAACTGGTTGCTTATTAATTTATTCATCTGATTTAGTAAAATGTATCAGCCGTTATAAATGGGCCATGCCTTTATTGTTTCATTTTCATTAAATCCAGATGTAAAACCCGTTAATTTTATGAATATTTTGACTATTGCACTAGTATGTACGTATGTACAAACTTAAATATTTTTTTTGAAGTTTATGATTGATCAATACGACCATTTTTTGATAAATTTTACAATTTGTATTCCATTAAAAATCAGAGAGTGAGGATTTGCCAGGAACTAATTTGCGAGGAAAGCCCAAATGCGTTACATATTTTTTTAGTTTATGACTAATAGGTCTGGTAAAACTGGTCAACAGATTTAATGGTCATTTTTCCTTTATGTTTAATTTATCCTTTTTAATCAATAACTATAAAAAATAGTGAATTTGTATACTATGGTGTAAATGAGGAGATAAATAAAAATGTCTATGTCTATGTCTATGTTTGCTCTGTTTGTGGCTATTAGTCTACAAGTGCCTAGCCTTTCTTCTGTATTTAAACAATCATTTAGTAGTTCTTTGAAACAGTTCATTAGCTTATAGACACTCAGCATCAGAAATGTATACCAATTACCAAGATTTTTTTTGTATTTTGACAAAACTTGCAAAAAGGGCTTTTTTGCTGCATGGACGTGCATAGTGCGTAGTTTATACACTGTAATTATGCTGATGATTAATTATTATCAAGGTATTGATTACAGTAAAGACAACCACAACAATGATGATGATAAAGCTTGGGTTTTGTTTTGGCAAGGTAGTGGTAGCTATGACATTGAAGATATGCAGTGATGATGTTTATGACTGTGGCACAAAAACAGTGACACGGACGTTTGTTTAAGTAGTCCGTCAGTTATGCCTGAAAGGCATGGATTAATTGCATATACATAACGAGCTGTTGTGCTGACCTGTCTCCACACATTCTTGTCTTTAAAACTGTATTGTGACAACATTAGAAATTGACAAAAAAAGCAGAAAAAGAAAATACAGAAACAAACCAAAACAAAAAAGTGCAAGTGCAAAAGGACATTTGCTTTTTTCTAAGCTTAATACTAATATTCAGGTTAAACAGATATTGTAGGTTGGCAAAAATTGTAGTCAGCGCCAGTTGTAAATCTTGAACGACATGTAAACTCAGCCAAAACTTTTTTTGCACCCTGGAATTTGTGGAATTTTCCAATTTTTAAGTAGAGTAGTAAGATTGTTGCAGTAACTATGAATTTAATTCTTTTTTCACAAGCTTTCTGATTAGAAATACATGAGAAAATTTCTGATCATGAAATGGCATGAGTAACTGCCGAGAAAGTTGTACCATTTGGTAGGTATGAATAATAAATATAAGTAACACATAACTAAATATGTGTATAAACAAAAATCAATATTAGGTACTTGTGGAATTGCAGCACTTTCGCTTTATCATTTGGCAGATTATCCTGAATTCTCTTTACAATACTTTTTATCACATTATTTCAACATTTTCAGTTTTATAGTAATGCAATAAAAAGACAACAATACAAGGCATGTAGTACAAGTCACTTTATACTGACTAGCTAAATTAAGCCAAATAGTTTTAAATATTAACGACTCTAGTTACGCGAACTTACAAGCACCAAATTTAATAAAATCTTCAATTTTTATTCCCTTTGTCTTCTGTCATGATAAGGCTATTTCGAAGAGTCTATTTTGTATTTTGGCTTTTTGCGTTGTCTTCTGTGCTGTGAACCTTCAGACACCAAGTGCATGTCATTTGCTGTTAAGAAAAATACAAACCTACAATAGAAAATCCATATTGTGGCCTCAACTGCAAGATATTTACGTAATTGTAATACAGTCTTGGGAGTTGGATTCTAAACGGTGCAGTGCCCACTATCATAATAGGCTTCAGTTTGCTTCTTGAGAACTTTCTGATGTGCCTTCTGACTTGCCTTGGTCAAGGGGACTCCCCAATTCGCTTTCTGGTTCATCTTGAAAAGTGGACGAATACTCTCCTACGGCTGAAGTCTTGGCACTTGAAGGTGTAGCGCCAGTGCTAGGAACAGTGTCGGTGCTGCCGTGATTAGTGTCGGTTTGATCGTTAGACGAATTGTGCAGCACAGTGGAAGCCTCTGCACTCGAGTCAATGGATTTGATGCTAGAAACTGTGTCAGTGTCAGTATGCAAGTTTTGTTCGGTATCACTTAGAAAACTTGAAGTGTCTTTTTGCACACCAGATGTCTCTGCTTTTGAATTCATGTGTTCAGTGCTAGGAACAGTGCCAGTGCTTGTATGTGAGTTTTGCTTGGCCTCACATAGAACCTTCTGAATAGCTCTTTGTGCTGGTACATCTTTAACTAGTTCTGCTGCTTCTAGAGCTCGTTGTAAGTATTCCTCAGCCTGCTTGTAATCCTGGAGCTTCAATAAAGATTGCCCTATGAGTACACTTGCATTCATCACCCAAAATGTGTCATCGCCTCTCACAGCAGACTCCAGCGACTTGCGCCCGTGATTTAAAGCTTGCTCGTTTTTATCTAGTTCCAGATAACAGCGGCCGCATTCATGACATAACCACATCATTTCTTGATCAGACTGAATTCGTGGTACTTTTCTTTCCCATATGTTTATAGCTTCAGAATACTTGCCGATTCTGGCGTAAACTCTTCCTAAATTGTCCAGTGATCTTGATATTCCATCTTGTAAGTCAAACTTTTCAGCTAATGACAAGTCCTTTTTGTGATAACAAATTGCTTTACTGCTATGTCCAAGCTCCAAGTAGGCATTGCCAATATAGCTAAACAGTACCCCAAGGATCGCTTGTTTATTTGGGCAGTCTGTTTCGGGTATAGTATTTAAACCATTGACTGTTTCTTTCACTAACTTAACACATTCCTTGTAGTTTCCTTGTTCCTGGAACTCATCAATATCATCAAGATATTTAAGTATTTCCTGTACTGCTTTGCTGTGCTGTCGTTTAATTATGTGTGAGTAACGTTTCTGTGCAGCACGTTTGTCACGTTGACGTGCAAATATTGGTTTTTGCTGCCTCCAAAAGTCTGTCCTGGTGTCTAGGTATTGTAAACCATCATCAATAAGTTTTCGAACTTTTAAAATTGATGCACTCTTCCCGCGGGTTATATTTCCATTTCTCTTCACTGCTTCTAGATACTTTTTGTCAACGTACAACTCTCCTAGCAATTGTTTAGTATTTTTTTCTGTGTTTTTTCTTTCCTTTGGTTTGCGTTGTTTATGGATTTCCTCTTGTGTACTAGCCTGGCTACCATATGATCTAAGTAATTGGCTAGGGCATGTCTTTATGAGACTGGCAGTTGACCCAACTTCTTTTTCCTGAGAAGATGGGTACGTTTCTCTAAGTGACACAGACTTGGATGTTCCAATGGAGTTATTAATCGCTTCTTGGCATTTCCAGATGCCCATCTGAAACTTCTCGAGTTCTGGTCGAAGTTTGTTACCACGGTGATAAAAAACCAAAGCAAATTCAAATTCACCTAATGCATATAAACATTCTGCTTTCTGGTAGATGCCTTGTATATAGGTTTTGTCATTTCTGAGAGAGGCTTCGGCATCCTCCAGGGCAGCTTCAAGGTTATTTATCTGTAAGAGGTTTTAAGTAATACATTCAAAACACCATTTTTTGTAGTCACCCTTTAGCTAAAAGGCAGAACTTCCTTGAACTAGGCAACACATGTGATACACTACACAGTTTTTTAGGTCTGCTGTTGAAGGCATTTAACTGGGATTACAAAATTTGGGGCAAGTGCAGAGGAATGGTGTCAATTCCACTAGTTTAGCATGCACCCTTCGACACCTATTGCTGCTTAGCAATTGTGAGAGGCAAAACGTAGCTAGTATCCTCCACTTAAAATCACTATGGCTTCAATCAACATTTTTTCTGCATGTTTGGTGTTCTTTTGGAGAAAAATTTGATACAAATATTATTTAAAGGAGAAGAAAATCGAATTTTAAAGTGTGTCCCAAAAAGCTTTATGGGTTATACAAAGTTATAATACTTAGCATTCTGTTTACTGTTTGAAAGCTGTAACTGGAAAAGAAAATTCTTAATAATTCAAAACATTCGTGCCATCTGGTAAAACATCACTGTTTACCACCCCTGTGTCACCACTGGCTAGGAAAACATATTAATAATTCTACTAATAAGAGTAAGTAATTTTATACAATTCCTTGGTTAGTCCAGTGTACACTACCGATGCTGTGATTATTTTTTTGAACTTTATGCAATGTCATTTGATTTTTGCTTCATTTCGTATTCAATGACTGGCCATTAAAATGGCTGCGCCTAACTGTCTAAACGTATAAGTTTTATACAGCATTGCTTCTAATGCAAGCTCTGTATGCAATAAGACAGTACTTAAGCAATGCAAAATTTCAAGACGAATTTTTTTAGCTTTATTTATAAATTCTCTTATCGTTTCTTTTAAGAATAGCTACTGTGCAGGTATAAATCACGTGCATGGTTTACACCCAGCCAGGTTCTTTTGACTGTACCCACTTTTTAAGACATGGAATCAGATAAGTTTACAATTTCTCATTTGGCCAAGACACATTGAAGTTTCACATCATTTTGTAGCACAGATGGATTTGCCCGAATAATCAACTATTTACTCATTTAAAACCTTTATCTAAAGTAAATTAATGGTGAAATGCATACATGAATATTACATTCTTTACCCCAAATTTGGATAGGCGGAAGAAGTTCGATAATGCAACGAGAAGGCTTCAAGACACTAAACTTGTAACACAAAGGTGCTTGGTTGAAATCCAGGCTTAATTTGAAATTTTAGCATTTCCTTCCTTTAGATCAAGTACGGTTCCATAAATTTTAATAACTGTTGACTTCATTCCAGGTTTCACTCACGTCCTAATTTCTTTTGGAACTCAAAATTCATTTACTGAGTTCATATAATTTCATTTGATTAACAAGGAGTTACAAAAATCTCATAGAACTTATAAAAGAAATTATAAAACTTTGTCTCGTGAGAAGACTGTATTCAACCTGAAAAGGTTTACGTACCTTCAGATAACACTTTGACCGCTCCACTAGGATACCCTTTTCACTGGGTTCTAGCGCCAACGCCAGATTATAGCACTCGATGGCACTTTTGTACTCCGCTCGTCTGTACAGTGTAAATCCTTCAGCCGTGTAAACAGCAAACGAACCTTTATGTTTTGTTTCTTCATTTCCTTCACCACCTGCCTGAGGATTTTGATCAAACATGATAATGATAATAAAGCTCCTAATCGTCTCCCAAAGTTTTCTCTGCAATTAGCGTTGTGCATAGAATCATATTGCCTACTCTGTTTACAGTGGGCGCTATAGCAACCGCCGTGATTAGAATTCACCTCTGCGGGCGGAGGATGTGAAAACGGGCAGGCAAGCGCCAATCGTTAATCAGGCGGTTAGCAGGCACTCTGTTCAGAGTTCCTTGAGCACACCTTGTTAGGCGTGTACAAGTCTACCGCCTGACTGGCTTCATGCTGCATTGATGCGTCATCGATGAAATACGTAAACGGATGACGTCACGCAATTTTTGCAAACTGTATAGTTGTATTCATTAAAATATCATGTTTTATTAAATATTTGTCATTATTTGTATAAACACTTTGCGCAGTAACTTATTGTGTTGCATGGTGTATAAGTCTCTATAAGGCAAAAAATGTGTTCAGTTTTCGACTTTGATCTCTGAACTTCTAATCCAAAAAGCAATGGCTTCCATGCCTTGTCTAGACCTATCCATGAAGAATAGATTAAATTGAGCTGCTTATTTGATTGCCATTATTTGGAAGAAGCTATTGAACTATTTGCTTATTGTTTCTTTTCCAGGTGAATTATGGTAGTCCACTGAAAGTTGAGAAAAGACCGCCTTTGCCTAAGACACCATCATCTGCCCATAAGGTATAAGATAATTGATTTTTAATAATGGTAATGTTACTGTATTGTGATGGTAATGTATAGGTGCAGCTATAACTATGTAGCAGCGTTCTTAGATATTTTAAGTTTTCATAACAATTGGATACTATACATTGCCCTTCGATTATCATAAAGTTTTCCTATTCTAGAACTGATAAAGCTCAAATGCTTCTTTTTCTGGGCAATTTAAGCCTATTCCACACACTAGCAGATTTTTTCCACGAAAAGTTTTCCAACTTTTCCATCTCCATTTCGTGCTTGTGATTATGATCATGATCTATCAATGATATTGGCACACTTTCCATGCTATCTTACATAGAGAATGCATACTAATATCTCAATTCAGAAGCATTTTGTAGCCTTTGTACTACTGTTAAAGTGATAATACAGTCAACCTCGGATATAAGGGACACCTCGGGACCGGGAAAAACCGTCCCTTATATCCGAAGTCCCTTACAGCCGAAGTTGAGTCAGACTGAGGGTGTATCTAGACCTGTACTTTTCTATACTTATACCCATATTTTTATGGATTATTGCTACACATTCAGTGCAAACGGTATGTAGGAAGCTCCTTCAGTGATGTGAGATATATATGACAGCGGAAACTGAGCTGTTCTAAGGCGGAGTTTGCGAAAAACTGAGGTTAAAAATCGATCAATTTTGTTTTGAACATAGGGCCCCTTATATGTCAGGTAATTTACCCGGGTTTCTATTACGTGGGACCTGAAGATATCGTCCCTTATAACCGAAAATCCCTTATATCCGAGTACCTTATATACGAAGATTTTTACTCAGGAAAAACGTTATGAAAAATCAAGACCAGTGTTGGTGGTCCCTTATAAGCGAGTACCTTATATCCAAGGTCAACTGTATTTAGTAATGAGTCCTGTCCACAAAGTGTTTAAGTGATAGAACAGTGAGATTGAGCAAAATGTAAATCCTATAGTAAAAATTTGCTAAACTTTTCTCTATACACAAAACTTTCAACTTTGCATATTTTTTAATAAAAAAGAGAAACATTATTTTAACTTCTTAGTGCAATTTTTTACCAGTTTTATCCTTTTTGTAGAGGACGACCCCGATGAATAGTGCCGGTTCACATCGCAGTCGGAGAGCATTTAGAGACAGGCAGCTACCATTAAGTTCTTCTCCCATAAACAAAGCAAAGTCGGACGGCACAATTATGTCTGTTGCTAGTAGTGCTGTGGGCTATATGGAGTTTACGGTAAGTTTTCTCACCTTCATCTAAATTATCCAACTTGCTTTTTGTATAGCATGTACCAATACATTCCACTGAAACATTTCTAAGTCTATAATTGGATTATCAGCTGATATTCTGCATATTAATAGCTGTTTCCATTTCCTCTGTATGTAGAGACTAAACTGACTGAGTTTTATTTGTAAACTAGACTGTTGTTTACGATAAATTCATAAGCTGAAGAGTCTGCAATATGACTAACACTTCATCTGGAATGGTAACATGAGTACCCGATTGCTTTAATCTGTACTTTGTTTGTACCAGAAACTGGAAATTGTTTGCTGACCTTGATCTTTTGTCTCAAGGTCATAATTTGACTTATTGAAATGACAAAATTACACCTGGGATTTTCAAAAACAACAAACAATAGATAAGGCTTACTGACTAACGACAATACTGTCATACTGAAGGCAGGTGAAACAGGAGTGACAATATGACAAATGTGTAAAAACATAAGCTTCTAGTCTAATACTGTAAGGGTAGTTACGTGGCAACGATGTTTACCCTAATTTTCACATTCTGACTCCTATCTCTGGATGTTAATGAATCCCACTTTTGTAAAACCCCAGGTACATCTTCCATGCAATACCTGAACACTTGTGAGATTGGAGTTTAACTGAAAACTAAAATTCATCATGTTTACTACCATAAGTCGTGATATTGACCTACATAACCTTGTAATGGACCTCTATTAAAAGTAGCTCTATAAATCACAGACCATTCCGTGGTCTTTTAAGTTGAAAGTAAATAGTCTGATTGGGGTCAGCTAGGTGTCTACTAAAGTCACTTTGAGCCTATAGAAACTCTTAGTGGTTCATATTCTCATGAGTTTAGTTGTTGTAAAGTTGTGTACTGCTCTTGTATTGTTGTTGTTGTTACTATTATTACGTATAATTATGTGTATTATAAGTACGTATAAGCAAATGCAGTTTGACTTCAAAATTATGATATTGTAATTTACTGTACTTCCTTTTTGTTTTCCATAATTATTTTCATACTTAATTAATGATAATTGTGGGTTGTGGGTTTTTAACATCATTTATTTGAAAACATTTTACTGATATTGTTAGGAACTATTTTAGAAGTAAAATATGTTGATCTGGAGCTATTTCAATAATATAGCAAAACAAGATAGCTCCTAGTGTAAAAACACTTGATGTGTTGCATCTAAATTTTCCAAAAATATATGTAAACTGTAGTTACTAGACTTAACCAGTTAACAAAAACACTCCAAACACTGTAAATTCAGTAACATTCTTTTAAAAATCCATTGAAAGTAACTGAAACAAAAGTGTAGTCAACACAGTGAAATATTTCATTATTTTTGCTGGTTTTATTTCAGTTGATTTATGTCTTCCATACTTTCATATTCAGTACTCTGGCTAAAGATTTTTGCTATCAGAAAGCTTGGTTTTAAAAAGATTTTAGGTTTCACAATAGATTTTAGTGTGTTTTTGTTGTTAAATCATTGCTAAATATTGGATTTTAGGGATTTTTACCACAAAATGTTTTTTAGGAAAATGCAAAATGAAGCTTACATATAATACGGATGATATTAGGGTAAAAGAGCTTTGACTAGTCCGTGCAACTGCTTTTATTTCACTTTTTCTTTCTTTTGCTATTGCAGAAAGGACTGAAACGAGACTCAAAGGAATACTTTCAGAGCAGCACAATACAGAACAGTAATGCTTTATCTCGCAAGCACCCATAAATGATGCACACTTTTGTGAAAACCTTTATAAAGTTGCAACTCTGTCCGCTTCAGATACGAGTAGAGTAAGCTTATGAAGCTCCACAAGGAAGAGCATAATTGCTATTAAAAAGTACCTAGGAGAATATCTTGTTAAGAAAGACAGCACGTGTGACTGTGAAATGCACAATTCTGTCATTAGCTAAGCTATATTATTCTCATTTGCACCAATAAAATGTGTGAACATTCTGTGGATACAGTCAAACCTCTTTATATTTCCCACTTTGGGACACCAGAAAAAGTTAGCATTATACAGAGTTTTGCTCTATATAAGAGGCGTTATAATGAGGTTTGGTTGTATTTTGCACTTGTCTACATATAAAAGGTTACCCATTTCACGATAAAGAAAACTATATTTTGTTCATACCAAACAGTGGTAAATGTAGCATTTACTTTCTATTTTTGTCTTTTAAACGAATTTTTGTAAAACTTAGTATAGCTCTGTCTACGTTGATTAGTTAAATATAAAAAAACATTCTATAGCATTAAAATTTCTAGCATTCTGTCATAATATACTAATATATTATATCTTTCAGTCTTCGCTTTTCATGTCACTTGAAGCAACTTTATTTCACTTTGGAATCAAATGATGATTTCAAAACTTAGGTCAGGAAGTTGCTGACATTTATTTTTTATTTCATATTTTATTTTAACTAATGCACACTGCATTTTACCTAATTGTATTCCAGTTAGTAATCAGTAATTGGTAATTTTAGATCTCTAGAAGTTAAAACATGCATGCCCTACCTGCCAAAGGTTTTTTGTTTTGTTTTTAATACAAATTCTGCGAACCAGGAATGCAACTGCAATCCAGACTTGTCATTGAAACTGGCTGCAAGCAAATGCCAAGGTAAAATTAAGCCATTAAACTAAAAAGTATTGTAATTCTCCTCATCTGGCCCAAATCACTTCCTAGACTCGACTGACTGTGAACAGGAAACTGAAACAACTCCAAATCTACTCTTGACTCAGAATGAATTTGCTTTTGTGAAGCGAAAATGACATAGTAAGTGGCATTCACGTTGACTGCACAAACTTTTAAACATGTCTGAGTCATTATAGCAATTATGCAAAGTCTCTATGAGTAAAAAATGTGAATGTGCCCAGCAACTCTTTTTAGATTAAATAGTGTCCCTCGTTTTTACTTTCTCGAAAATAAGATTAAGAGCCAAAATAAACCATAGACTTATTTTTTTCTGGGTACACTGTGAGGGACACTTTTCCCAAGAAAATGTAATTATAATATAAAAAAGAAAACTATGTGCATAATCTACTTGCATTTTCAATTATGATATGATACATGTATAACATAAGTGGTTTTTGGAGATTTGACAAATGTGCTGCATTAAACTGAGGTTGTGAGGCACCGATGATTTTATAATTTCTGTTTATTTTTTATCAATTGAAAATGTAAATAGCTATAAGTTAGTATGTTAACATTAAACATATATGTTTATCTTAATAATATTGTTGTTGTGATGAATGTGCATATTATAGCAATTAGATTGTAAGTCAGTAGCTATGATAGCTGAGGTATGTATATATTTCCTCATTCAGCATTTTAACATAATGGCCAACTCACATTTGACTATAATTATAGAAGTTTATGCAAGTCTGTATACACTGTTTATTCATCGGTTTTAAAAAAAACTAAGTTGCATTATATTTGTAATATCACAGATTTCGTGTTCTGTTCAGATACTTTTTGTTCCTAAATTTATATTACGCATCAAACATGTACAATTTCTGTAATGTTGTGAGTGGAAAATTTGATTATGCACAGGGTCAGACCTTTTAGGGCTCCTAGGCTAATGAAATTATGGGCCCCCTATGACAGAGCCACTCTATAATTTGCTAGCACTCATCGTGAATATTTTTACTTATGATATATTTCAGCAACACTTGCATAGCTGTGGGCCCCATATTTCAAATAAAGGGTTTCAGAGAGGGGTCCTTATCTCCAATAAAGGGCTTCAAACAAAGACCCTTTGTCTCAAATGAGACGCTTCAAACAGTGAGGATCAACTTTAAAGTTGAATTTTTAAGACTTTTTAAAGCTGAAATTATAATTTAAGTTATATGGATTATTCAGCAGTGCAAAGTGTGTTCCCGAGCTTAAGGGGCCATGGCTGCAGCCTACACTAGCCTATAGGTAAACCAGTAACTGTAATACAGCAGCTTTGCTGGTGGTTTGTAAGTATTTTCTGTGTTTTAAGTTGTACAGCATTTTTCATTTGTTCGGTGTTTTTAGACCAACATTATTACTCTCTGTGTTTTTGTGATACTTAAGCTAGCAGTTGTCTCACAGTAGAACCTTGTGGCTTTGAATTCATGATGTAGTCCTGTTCATTTAATTCTTTGTGTTATAAATACAGATTATTTGATTAACTGCTTTTTATGTGTAGATTTTATAGAGATTTCAAGTTTTGATGAAATGACTATAATGGGACAAAACGAAGTCTTGACAGCACAGGCAGAAGCAAGCTACTTGTACCTCTACTGACAAACAAATAAACTATTTTGTTAGAAGTATAACAATAATTCGTCGTCGTTTGCGTGCTTAAGTCAAGTTAGGTGGCATTTATTTAGCATCCGGATGCGTATGCAGATGCGGTTTCTACTGCTTAACAGCATGCGAAATGGTTTGCCGAAAAAATCAATAGGAATAGTTGCAGAACAAGAAAAACGCATACACGGGCTGTATAAACGGGTGCATTGAAAACAATATAAATCGATTTTATCTACGCCGTAGCCCCCAAACGCATCCGCATCCAGATGCTACTTAAACGGCACTTTATACGCACTAAAGCTTGGCACGAGGTCCTGATGGTAGGCATTGCTGACTGGCGTTACTGCCCACGATGCGTCGTCCTAAAATCTAAAGTTGTATGTTGCTAAATCTTTTTGCAATCTATATTTACAGCATATACGGTAATAGCTGACCCCCTCTCGGCTTTTTGTCGTTTCAAGAGCTTTACGTAGTATTATAGGAAGCAAAGTTTCCTGAGATAGTCTTAGTACATGCGCAATGCAATGAAGGCGTCTTACATGGATTCGTTTACTCCAATGTTCTTCATCACACCATCAGCTTACACTCAGTCTGTGACAAAATGGCAGTCAGCCCAACACAGCAACAGATAACATTACAATTCTACACTTTACGATTACTCTGCAATTACCGTACATAATTATAGTTTCTTACACGTTGTTATTAGTACAAGACCATTTGGAGCCAGCTGTACTCTCTCTTTCTCAATTGTCGGCTATTGTGATAAGATGGTCAGGTAGGGGCTTGCTGTCATATTTAGCTACCATGGCTTCGATAGAATCGTCTCCAGAGGCAGGAAGTGATTTAATAAAAAGTTGTTATTCTGGGCTGACCAGTTGCATCTGCCCGGGTTAGGAACGTTTTCCCACACCTAGATGATCTTCCTTACTGGCTAATAAGTTCTCGTCTGCCTGACAAATCCCACTGCTGTGCTGATGTTGGCCCAGCACCAGGGTGTGTGAAATTACTGGTGTACCCTAGTGGTGGACCTGCAGCCTGCTAGCCAGGGTTTGGACAGTTCTTTTTGTCCGAGAAAAGCGAACAAACCTCAACAACAACATTCCATTTCCTGTGTTCTGCTACTCACACGTAGATCTGGCATGGTTCAGGCGCTGACTTCACGAAGAAGCAGTTACACAAGTAGCTCGTAAAGTTGACATATTCGACCTTTTCAACTGGTATAGGAGGTGGGCCCAAGAAAACAGATGAAAGTTATATACATCATGTATGCTGTATAGTGTATATCAAAATATTGGTATGTATTTTTGAGTAAAAGGTGAGTTGACAACATGTTTTATAAACTAGTGAACTTCCTTGAGGAAATGGCTTCTAGAAGGCAGAAAGGTGGTCTTAAATGCAGCAAAACGTATTGTTGCCCGGATGGACCTCGCTGGGTAGCTTACATTGCTCCCCCATTCCCCCTAACTACTTTCCTGTTAAGCCCACCGTTGTTCTGAAACCTGTATCCGCCCCTGTATATTAATGTGGTGTGCCGTCCCTGCCCTATAAATATTTAGGTTCTGTCTCCGCGTCTATGCAGTATTTGCGGTCTTCAACCTGACCGCTGCAGGTATACCATGCAAGATACTTGCAAGGTACATAGAAAACCCCGTGCAGGCTCCTCCGGCGACCCATTGTCACACAGTATATTGGTATATTGACAACGTGCAGGATGTCAGAAATTGTAGGCGCGTTAAATTTGAAAGTTATCATAAGTAGATATAATGTAAACGTATAATATAAAAGTAGGCCTACATACAAAGGTATTTTTAGTAATTTAATCTTTATAATGTTTCATACCTTAATCTAGCTGTGGTTTTTCTTTTCACTTCTTACAGTCAGAAATCAAAATCCACTACTTATTAAAATAGCATTTCTTTATTTAAAATTTAATGTCTTTCCTTCAGTGGTTATGTCAGTTTTTACCCCAATCCTCCCTCGGTTTCGTCTTCAAGCGAGATAATCACGTCCTAGCACCCTTTGTAACAAGAGTGAAAACCATTTCATTAACACTAGCTAGTAACAAAAATGCAACAAAAACGAATTTACTCGTCCTTCAAAAATTATAATTCATTGCAAGTTTAAGTCAATAGCATCAGTTTAGTGCTTTTGGAAAAAAACATAAAAAAATCAACGTGCATGTTTGACCGTGAATTTTTCAATGTTTATTTGCAAATTTGCATTGACTTGCCATTCAAGAACTTCAGACAGGGTGTGCCCCTTTGCCTTTGTCATGAGTTACAAAGAATGACATTTGATTAAACAAGTAAAAATGATTTCTGTTTTGTTCACTCATGGTGGGTTCAAAACATATTAAATAGCTTGATGTCCACGAAAATTAAGCATAAATGTCAATATTCCTGTAAGCCACTTTGAAAGAAGCAAAACATGTTTGCAAGCAACTTTATCCTCTTCTTCAGCTTTTCAATATCAATTGCAGCGCGGTTCGACTTTATCTAGTACACTACTTAGTTTGTAATTCTGAAACTAAATCATATTTCACTAGGTCTTAAGACTGGAGCAAAATTCTTTCTAATTTAAGTTTTACACAGAATTTTATTTGGAAACCTTTAAGGTCTTTTTGAGAATCTTAAAACCGTCAGAGCCATCTCACCGTAACTGAACTTGAGGGGTATAAATTGGCTATGGCTGTAATGACGTAACACGTACACGATGTTAATTATGATGTACAGGTTATTCTTTTCCATCTGAAGTAAGGACGTGTTGCTGACAAGCCACTGGCGTAACAGTCGATTAATTTTCTGCTGGATTACTACTGTGTTTTCCTGTCTTTTGGGCGGATTTTTTTTTATTTTAGAATTCTGTTGCCCCGTTGTCTACAATAGACGTAACGGGCATGTGATGATGATGAACGGAAGCTACACTATTCCACGGCTTCTTGTTTTTCTGAAAAAAACAGTGGTGGTGGCGATAGCGCTAGCAACAGCAGTAGCAGTAGTAATACAAAATTTTCATTGCCTAGCCGTTTTATAAAAAAATATCAGCTATGTTAAACTCAGATGAGTGCGTTCTCTTCTCTTTCCTTCTCTTCCTCTCTTCTTCCTTCCTATCCTTTAACTCCTACCTCTCTTTCTCTCTCTTCACTTTTTCCCAATGAGTAATTTTTGCAAAAAATGATGAAATTGAAGTTTATCGTTACGCATTAGTTTATCTATAATAACTATTATCAAAAAGCACTTCCCAAGTGTAATATCTTGGCTGTGATAGCCAAGTGTAGCTGAAATGTCCCAGCAAGCCAGGAATGGGCGTGGTCACCTTAATTATTTCAGCGTATATTGTCTGTAGTCATTTTTCAGCCGTAAGCGACAACATTAGAGAAAGCGACATTGGTGATTGCGCGATCGTGCCACCACCGGGGCACGGACATTTGGATGGTTGTTGCTGTGTGTGAAGTTCAGTTCATTCTCGATTCTGCTAGTGGTGTGGTTTGTGAGACAAACGCTCGGAATGGCTGATAACGTTCGCCAGTTCGCTGTGTTCGATTACATCGTGTTCGCTTTTTGTCTCAGTATCGCGGCTGTCATTGGGGTCTACTATGCCTGTTCCGGTGGAAAACAGAGAACAACAAAAGAGTTCCTGCAAGCGAACAAGAACATGCCTATCATGCCCGTCGTATTTTCAATGGTGGCAACGTTCCTGTCGACTATTGGAATTTTAGGGGCACCGGCAGAAATGTACAATTTTGGAACATTATTATCCTGGTCTTATTTCGGACCAATCATTGCATGTCCCTTGTGCGCCCATTTGTTTTTGCCTATCTTCTATGAGCTGGAAATGGTCAGCATATACGAGGTAATTTTTTGTCTAATAACATCAGCGTTACAGTAACTTATAAACGTTACATTAACTCGATAGCTGAGATATTGCCTATGTAGCAACATTGGAAAACAACTTGCCTGGCAAAACATTTAAGTTTATAAATATAATATGTATTAAACTGTCTATAAATAGCCCGCAGGCCTACATTGCTAAGAACCAGCTGTAATAGCAGTACGTAAAAGTGTTTAACTGCTAAGTTTGAGGGCGGCCGATCAACTTGAAATATTTGTGTTACTTAGTCGTTGTTTTGATACATGTAAACTCCACTTTATTAAAAATTGGTTCATTTTTTTAAATATAGACTGGTTTTATACGTATTCTAGCAAGGCCACCGATACTATAATGTTTATTCCAAACTATTTTTCACCATTTGCTGGTTGTAATTTAGTCAATTGGTTTATCGAATCGAGTATGATAATTATTAGTTGTGATGCCCATTATTCTTTTACTAGCACTTTGCACTCAGCACTTGCACCGTGGAGATACCTCTATCGGACGCAGTCTGTCTTGTAATTCCACAATAAACAAATAAGTTTAAACTATATTTTTCAAGTGTGTTAAGCCAAATCATTCTTAACTACGATTGTTGTAATGAACTTAATTAGAAATATTATTGAGAAAACGATTTTAAAACAACATAGCTCTGCAAAATCTTGAAATTTTTGCGATTGTTATTTTCTGCCTTGCAAATAATTCTTTTACGCAACATTAACTTTAGTAATTGAAATATTTTTTCACAATTATGCTTAACCTACGATATCTGTTAGAAGTCTTAGGTCCAACAATGAATTAATCTATCTTTCTTGCCTGCATCTGGGACATCCTACAATGATGATCTGCCTAAAGCAGTTGTATCGTGTGCCTAAAAATTTGGAAAATATTTACATGTCTTCGTTTTTCGCGACAGAATATTTTTTTGAATGTAATAAATATCAAAGTATTGTTTCTTTACAGTATTTCCAGCACAGATTCGGCACAGTGGTGCGAGTAATCAGTGTTATAGTCTACATTATATGGATGGTGAGTAATGGCAGCAATGCGTTTTTCTACATAAAAAAACTAGTAATGAAACTAAATTATAGCTACTTTTGTATGTATTATATGCAGTCAGCATCTATTATCAAAAAGAACGTGAGCCGTGTGCTAAAATTTTCAAATTTGGTAATGTCGCTTAAATCAACATCAACAGTACTTGATATGAATGAGGAAAGGAACGGCCAAAACCAAAGCCAAAGAAAAGTGCCACGCCCGTAATTGGTTGAAGAAGTTAGCCACCTAACTTAGCGAGTATCTAGATCATTTTAATGTCATCTCTATGTACGTTAATAAGAAACAAAAAGGCTCTAAGATTAACCTTGTTAGGTGAAAATTCATTTCTTTTGAGTTTCTTCTCTGAATATTATCGTATTCATTACATGTTCATGTTGCTGCTGCCGCCGCTAATAATAATAATAATAATAATAATAATGATGATGATGATGATGATGATGATGATGATGGTGGTGGTAGTAGTGGTGGTGGTGGTGGTGGTTATGGTGGTGTTGGTGATGATGATGATGATTACGTTGGTAATGATAATAATGACGGTGATGATGATGATGATCCTTATTACGTTGATGATAATAATGATGGTGATGATGATGGTGGTGGTGGTGGTGTTGGTTTTCATTAGAAAAGGGATCAGATAAATCTGCACTCCACGATTTTCTTCCTTTTCTTAAAGCTTATAATTGCCGCCTCATTTTCCCTGTATCTACACTAATCTTCTTCGCTGTTGCTGGGGTGTTCTTAAACTGTCTGTTAACCGAACATGCTTTAATTACAAGCAAACTTATTATCGCCTGCACAGCAAATTACTGATGTAGATCTCGGTGTCGACTTCGGGTAAACGTTTTCAAGACGACTTTATCCAACATTAACAAACTAAAACGCCAAGCAAAATGTTAGCGCTTAATTAAAGGATGAAGGAACGTGGGACCAGTTTGCCACTCAATCTCTAGTTCATAAAACGATTAAAATGTTTGCCACGGGTGCATGTACATGAAAAATTTTGTTGCGGTCGTGCAGCGGTTTACGACGTGTCAGCTTAATGAAATTTCATACCATCAACAACTTTTTTCTTGCAGTTTTTGAAGTTGCTATTTATATGAAGCCAATGTTGAAGCATGACTAAATGCAGGGCAATAAGCTGTCCCAGCGTAACTGACACCTACATATGTAGTAATAATGAAATCACATGTAAATAGAAGTCTACGTATTAACTATTAGTAAACACAAAAATAAAACAATACCCTTGCTGTTGTTGTTGTTCTTGCTGTTGCTGCTCTAATTGTGTTGGTGTTGCTATTGGTATTGGTGACATTATCGGTGTAGATGTCGTTGTCCTTGCCGTTGTCATTGTCATTGTCGTTGTTAATGCTGATGCTATTGGAGAAGAATTTTCGTGAAAGACAAAACAAAAAAACAATTAATCTAAATCCCTTAAAGTGAACTTAAAACACGGTCAAACTGACCATACTCGTGCTCAGACTATCTGACAAGTACGTAGCTGCCAAAGTACTCCAAGTGACTAAGAAAATGATTATAGATAAACAGTGGTGAGGAAAATGATGTTAGATTAAAAAATCCCTTATTGGTTGGCCAAAAAATTGTGTTTTTTTAACGCAATTTTTGCTTGTGCCTTAATCTGTACGCATATTATCAAGCCAATGTTATATTATTGTCAAGCATGGAAGCACTTGGCAGCACACGCTATTATTATTATTTAACTATGTACGCTTACGAAAATTGCATTACTTAACTAAGCTGTTAGCTAATTAGAAATTATTTGAAAGAGTCAACACAACATTATGCACTTGTGAAAGGCGAGAAAATGTACGTGCAATTTATGTAGCTAATATTTCATGCGGGTCACCTTTCTTTGTGATTCAACAAATTTCAAAAGTTATTCGTATGTAGATACGATGGGCACGTAAAGTTCCCATACAGGTTCCAGTACTGAAACACCAAGCCCTAAAGATTGTGAATACCTTTTGAGAACGCTTGCATTTTTTGGTCCCTGGTGCTTCGTAACTTCGCTGCTTTTGAGCGCCTGTAAACCTGTAAATATCCGTGCAAATTTTAAGCACCGCCGATTTTTTTCTAACGTCTGCTGGACACTTGTGCGTCCAATGCTGAATTATTGTATAAGTTGAACAGGAAACAAAATTGTGTTATAAACTTTCGCCGAATGGAAGTCTAACCGAAATAATGAATAACAAAACCCGCAGTATTATACAAAAACTGTATTTTTCATATTATGGTTTGCTTCATTAATCAAAATTCTGTTATTAAATATCCCAATACCTTTTAAGCTGTGCGAGCCTCCAATTTTAAAGCAAAATTAACTTATTATTACTAAATAGTATGTACCAACGTAAAGATTCGCATTTTCTAACAGTGTTCTAGTGCTATCAACAGCATATAAACAAAATTTTTAAATAACACTGGTTCATTGTAGGTTCAGTAACACTTAAATGGGTTAATGAAAATCAAAAAGAAAAACAGATGTTTTTCTCACGTGATTGCCATAAAAATTTTAGCACCAAAATAAATCACTTTTTCAACTTACAAAACATTTTTCTTTTTTAGGAGCTTTACATGGCTGTAGTATTCTTTGCACCCGCTCTGGCACTCCAGCAAGGTAAAGTGTTTAGGTTTTTTCTTAGAGTTATTTTTCTTTCACAATTAGTCAGGAGAGAAAATGTGAACAGAAAGTATTGACTGACTTCGAAGGAATCTAGTTTCTAAAGGAAAAGAATGCAAGTAATGTCAAAGAAACGCTATTACATACAATAAATCAACTTCCTCGCCACTGCTAGTACAGGTACTGGTTCTTTTTTTTAAACTAATAGAAACTATTTAATTAAAAATTGACGTAGTTCAAATTCGAGTTGTGTTAACTTGTATTGTCAGCATAATCCCAAGCAATACTTGTGATTTTATGTTGGCTGTGATGACCAGACAGTATAGCCTGCTGTAGTGTGCCCGCCTTCCGTCTGGGAGGTCGTGAGTTCGATACTGTAGCTGGGAATACCAATACATATAAAATTTTTATAGGACTGCATGGTATTTAGGATAAAATTG
This sequence comes from Tubiluchus corallicola, assembly GCA_030141605.1. Lineage (NCBI taxonomy): Eukaryota > Metazoa > Priapulida > Priapulimorpha > Priapulimorphida > Tubiluchidae > Tubiluchus > Tubiluchus corallicola. Next base: position 204,672 of record JAQGDQ010000223.1, on the reverse strand, counting down.
GGGTAATAATAGTCTATATATATTATTACTACACACATATATATATCATTTTTATTCACATGTAATGATTGCATCATATGTAATATATAGTAGGGTAAGTAGTGCTATTTACCTTGGTATATACAACTGGTGAGCAAAGAACTGGATTAACAGATAAATTTATGTTACAATAGAGTTTTAAAATTCGCTTATGAAGAGTATATCAAGAGGATATCTATCAGCAATACACAATGTCACGCATGAATGAGAATTTCTAGGCAAGTTTAAGATTCGTCTCAATGCTTTTTTATAGTCAGTAAATAACGTCGACATATAGTTCTTTGATTAATCGTTAATTGAACATCCATAAGAGGCGGAGCAGTAAGCATGAAACAATTTAAGCATTACTCGTTTATCTGTTACTGACTTAAAGGAACACAAAATAGCGTTAACAGACGAAATAAAATCTTTTTTACACATTACAACATCACTAATTTCATTAAGATTCGTTGTTACTTTGTGACCCAGATGATCCACTTCGACGGTCCAATTTAACGCTTCATCATCCGCATACGCCAGAGCTCCAACGTAACTGTTCAGCAAGTGGCATCCAAGCTTGTGCCTATCAAGAGACATAAGCAAGTCATCTATATATATAATGAACAAAATTCCAGATAGAACACTACCTTGGCGTATTCCATTGGTTGTCGTGAAAGAGAAAGACTTAGTATTGTTCCACTGAATAGAAACATTTTCATTTAAATAAGTACTTAACATTAAAGCAAGAACGTGATTTGGAAGGCTGCAGTTTTCTTATAGTTTTGAAAACAGCTTTACAATGTTTACACGGTCAAAGGTTTTTGAAAAGTCGATGAGGGAGCAGTACACGGCCGAATTTTTGATCATATAATAGTTTACAGTTTCTTTCAATATTAATGCACAAAGATCTGTTGAGCAGCTTTTCTTGTAGGCATATTGCAAATCACAGCTTTTAAGATTGTCTCGAAATTTATTGCGGATGAACCAGCCTATGAGTTTCAATAAGCAAGACGTCAGGGCAATACCTCTATAGTCTGATTTTTCATTTAGCTTCTTACGAGGGTCTTTTACTCTAGGCGTGATGGTACTCGCACAGATTGTCTGTGGACAATACCCATGTCATAGCATGGCATTTACCAGAAATGTTAAATGAATGTTTAACATTGTTGAACCATTTATGACATGATCACTAGAGAGACCTAGTGAGCCATCCAGTTTACCTGGTTTGAGATAACAGAAATTATGTCACTAATTGATCATTGTACATTGTTCATTGCACTGTTCTTCTCCATAGCGTAGCTTGTTATGTAAATTTTTATTTCATCATAGCTTGTCCCAGCGCTGTTATATAGTATCTGGTAATCACGAACAAAGTAATTAGCAATGTCTTTTGGATTATCTTTGCCATCAATACTATTACTAACAGTTTTATTACACTTTTTACATTATGTAGTTCACAATTGTGATTCACACTCGACAAAAGCTCTTTGAGCTCATATTAATTGTTTATCTAAAACGTCGACTTTAAATAAAGATTATTATTATTAGTAGTATTATTATTATTATTATCATTATTATTCTTATTATTATTATTATTATTATTATTACTATGGGATGGTGGGTGATGCACTATTCTTCTGATAACTCTAATTACAGTACCACATAATTACCTACATTTAGCTTTACTTTCGACTCTTTTGGATTGTTAATGCATCCACATTTGTTTATTTCTTACAGTTACTGGATTGTCTATAGAAGCATCAATTCTTAGCAGTGGCTTCATATGCACATTTTATACGGGAATAGTAAGTAAATAAATAAGTTGAAAGTTTTCACCCATTCCTGTAACTTATCCCATTCGGGAAAAAAAGAGACTGCTATGGAACGTCAGCAGTTGTATTGTGCTAGAATCACCACCTTCTTGCAGTCAATCTCTACTAGATAAGATTTAAAATTAATCCCACAATTTTACGTGGGTATGCGTCTTAATTTCACTACCTTTACAAAGTACACACAATATACAGTGTGTTGCATCAGACAACAGACGGTCCGTATAAACAGCACGTCTTATACCCAAACTTTGGCCCCTTATCTCAAGATAAAGAGCTTCAAACAGGGACCGCTTATCTCAAGGAAAGTGTCTCAAGCAAGGGCCCTTTTTCTCAAATAAGGGGCCACAAATAGGGGCCATTTTTTTCAAAATTCGGTTTTCAGACTCTCAGCATCCTTTTTTAAAGTTGAAATTTTATTTTAAATAGCATGAATGCAGCAATGTTAAATATTAAAATATTATGCTCATTTCTCAAAAAATATATTTGAAAATCTTTTAGCAGTGCTTCTCAAACTTGAGGGCTCGAGGCTGCAGCCTATACTAGCTATACTATACTATTGGATAATCCACCCGGCCCGGCCTAGGAATAAGAATATAAACCCGCGCAAACTAGTCGGTGTGGATCATGCGTGATTGGGAATTAGTTTATTTTAAGCTTAGTTTATTTGACTTGTATCAAATAGTTGTTTATAATTGACACAGATATTATCCCCAAGATACAATGCAAAAATAATGTGCAATATTTACATTTGAAATTAACATAGATTAATATAACACCGTACAACTGAAAATAACAAAACGTGACTTCATAATACAGAGTAGGTCTTAGTATAGTATATGCAGCCTTACGCAATGTGAAAAAGAAAATTAATAATTAAAAATAAATTGTCTCATACCATCGTTTAAAAAGTGATAGATGGCAATTAGGTTAAACGGATTGTTGACAATCCTGCCTGTCTATGAGACGGTCGAGACCTTACTAAAAGTCCTTTTCGCCCTATACAACTTGGCATTTAAATTGTTGCGCAACATTGCCAATGCAATCGAAACTAGAACATGTAGCTTTTTATATTTTAGCAATGTGCAGTTGCAGCCATGGGCGTACTGGTCGATTTTTCCGAGGAGGGGGTCATTTTTTGTCCGGAATTGCCTCATCCCACCACACGATAAAAATGCAAGGATTTCGGGCACTTCATTTGGCGCCATGGAAAAACTTCGAGATTTCCTTTTATGAAAAATATTATATATTTTTTTGTCATTTGGCCGGTGCCCGAAAAATTTGGTGATTCCCCGAAAAAATGTGATTGCTCGAATGCGGTAAGGAGGGGTTCGTACGCCTATGAATTTTTACTAAAGTCTTAAATAAGCCTGCGCGAACACGTGGGTTTCACGTGGATTTCTGCTTGCCCCTTCTTTTCGCGACAAACTGTCCTGTGGCGAGGTTCTCAGCTGAAAAAATGTCGTCTTTGCCCTAAGCGATTTCTTTGACTAGTTCGCTGTTGACGAATTAGTAATTTCCTTATGTGTTGACGTCAAACTTTCTGTTCGGCCTTGGATGTGCTAAATTCCTCTGTGGACAATTATAAAAGTAATTGTGTGTCGTTCTGCCGGTGCACAAATCTTACACATGCACCTCGCCACAATGCCTAAGTGCGCATTTCGCCAGTTACACAATTATTGGCCAGTGAACATATCATCAGTTGTACATTTAGTCACAGTATACTCCAAGTAAACGTATTGGCATCAAACAGTACATCCATAATCAAAGTACATTCAGAAAACCTTTTAAAATTTATCTTAATTTGCAATTAAAAAAGCAGTGAAAATGTTTTTTTCTGTACAGTATTGAAATCATTTCCTGACATCATGAGCTGACATCTATTAGGGTTGTTTCACCGGAAATTAGCACCGGAAAATTTTTTCTGACAATCTAGTAACCACAATTTTTAGGCATTGGTCACAGTGAAATTATATCGATTAGTCTTGACCACATGTTTGTCAATTACAGGGCGGCATGAAGGCCGTATTGTGGACTGACACATTTCAAATTTTTGTCATCATAGCCAGTATTGCAACAGTGATGATGAAAGGGACTTTGCAAGTGGGTGGGATCGAAGAAGTTTGGCGGATTACTCAGGAAGGCGGTCGTCAAATCTGGTTTGAGTAAGTACGAGGAAGTCTGAGGAAGCCAAAGCGCAAAAAAATTCGCAAAGGAACCCTCAGATGCAATTATTCATCTAGGTCTCCTACATTTGTTTAAAATTTAGGATCATTTGTAAAATCGACTGTATTCGTTTAATTTCCTATTTCTTATTGTATGACTGCGATCTTTATTTGAGTGGGTAAACAACAACTAGATCTTATAATAGAAGGTGACTAGGATGTTGCTGTTATTATTTTTATTCTCATTTTCCAATTATATTTTCTACGAATATTGGAGTTGTTAAAATATACGATTCTTGCCTGTAACACGTATTATTCGGTTTGGCGCGCACACGCCCAGTGCCTGCAAACATGCAACCACTCGCTCGATAGCCCGCGTAATGGCAATCTAATGCTTTGACATTGGAAACTTCTGGCGCAACAAAAATTGCTAATTAGAAAGTGTTTGCTGAAAACGTGGATGCTTATGGAGCCATGCAAATACGTGTTTAGAGTAAAAGCAGTTTGCTGATAACACACTAGCCTGAATTGTAGAGATAGAGCATCTAAAACATTTTAAACTGATTTTGAATGTTGATAAGTTGCAGCAATCACGCTATAGACTTAGCCTGGAATTATTTCGAATGTTCTTGTTTGCATGTTAACATTATAACATTGAAATGGCAATTTAGGACTGCAAAACATAAATCATTTTTAATTGCTGAAAGCAATATAAGTTTTGGTTGATTAAATATGCTCATTAGTTTGCTTATGTACATTTAGATTCCCAGGAGACCCGACGCAGAGGATGACTACTCTTTGTGCTATCAGTGGTGGTGTTTTCACTGTCCTGAGTTTGAACGCTGCTAGTCAAGCCATGTTGCAGAGAAATATGACGGTTAAAACTCTCAACAAAGCCAAAGTGTAAATACAAAACTACTATTCAGTTAGATGTTTTGCACGAAATGAACTCGAACTACATTTTGCATTTTTAACGTTTTAGGTTTTTAATTGTGAGATGCACTCAATTTCAACTGAATGAATTATAATACAACGGTTGATGATTACGAAAAACAATATAATATAGTTGTGCCTACATAAAGCTATACTGTGAATAGTTAAATTTACAAAAATTTGCTTTGGCTTCTTAAATATAGGTACAACCTTAAAGCTCTAGAAAAAAACATTACAAGAAACAATACACTTTGTCTACATAAGGTTAGATTGCTAATACAATTAATTTTACAAAATTTGTTTGCTTCGCTTCCTAAATCACAATTGACCCTTTGCCAGCTAATTTAGTTTAATAAGCGACTCAACTCTTTAAGTAGTTGTACTTCACCCAGAAGCCAGGACATTATCGACACATATAAAAATTGATTTATAAAAAACAATTACCAAACATGAAAATAAGCAAAGTACTAGAACCTACTTGTGATTAGAAACACGCCAATGAAAGAGTTGTTTATTCCATTTTGTACACATAGTACAACATTGCGTGTACTTACAACATAAAAATTATTATCGATAAAACATATAAGCGTTTCAGAAAAGCTTGGCATTTTTGCCATTTGAACACGTGTTCCGGGAGTTGATCTACATTCTGCACGACAATATATTCTTTCAGAACTTTGTATCTGTATGGATTTGGCTACGTTGTTGCTTTCAACTCTTTGTGTGTATTGGGACTGATTATTTACGCCAACTACCACGACTGTGATCCCATGCTCAAAGGATACATCTCAAAGCCTGACCAGGTAAAAGCAATGAATAGATTTTTCAAAATCTGGTAGTACTGATTTTCAGTAGGTACGTTATGTCTAAACAATACGCACAATAAGGAAGTCTTTTTTCTTTCAAAATGCTGAACAATACCTGTTTTAATTTTTCTTTTCAGTTCAATTCAGTTCAGTGAAATTAGCTGTCACAGTGAGCAAATATGTATAATTCATAGCGTTTTTTTATTATAAAAAAGATTACTTAGTCCAATATTTTCATACGTATGAAAAAACTGAAAGTGTTATTTTTTTCACGATTTTTTCGTCTTTGTTTCCAGCTTCTTCCATTATTCGTTATGGACACTGTTGGCCACTTACGAGGACTGCCAGGCCTTTTTCTCTCAGCTTTGTTCAGCGCTGCCATAAGGTGAACATCGGTTATCGTTAAGTTTGTAAATTTCATATTTTTTATGCATAATTTTAAGTTTTATATTTTTTTCAAGTTTTACTGCTCCTACCTGTGTAGATTTCGCAACGATGTATTTGGCCCAAACAGTAAGTTGGTTGTACCTAAATTGTTCGATTATAATTTTCAGAATAATTTTTGATATGACAAAGAAGGTAAAAAAGCATACATAATCATTTAAACAGTAAACGTGCTTACTAAAACCTGAAAATTAACTGAAATCTATTGTGTTCAGCACTGCAGTGAATTTTATAATAAAAATTCTTTACTTACTGACACGTCATTCTGAATATAATTGATTTGACAATATTTGTGAGTACCTTTACTGACACATTATGGACTAAAATGCTGACACATTATCGATTGAGAACGCTGACACATTATCGACTGAGGACGCTGACACATTATCGACTAACAATGATGACACATTATCGACTAACAATGATGACACATTATCGACTAACAATGATGACACATTATCGACTAACAATGATGACACATTATCGATTGAGAACGCTGACACATTATCGACTAACAATGATGACACATTATCGATTGAGAACGCTGACACATTATCGACTAACAATGATGACACATTATCGACTAAGAACGCTGACTCATTATCGACTAAGAACGCTGACACATTATCGACTGAGAATGCTGACACATTATCCACTGAGAATGCTGACACATTATCGACTGAGGACGCTGACACATTATCGACTGAGAACGCTGACACATTATCGATTGAGAACGCTGACACATTATCAATTGAGAACGCTGACACACTATTGATTGAGAACGCTGACACATTATCGACTGAGAACGCTGACACATTATCGACTAAGAACGCTGACGCATTATCGATTAAGAACGCTGACACATTATGGACTAAGAATGATGACACATTATCAACTAACAATGCTGACACATTATGGACTAAGAATGATGACACATTATCGACTAACATTGCTGACACATTATTGATTAAGAATGATGACACATTATGGACTAAGAATGATGACACATTATCGATTAAGAACGCTGACACATTATGGACTAAGAATGATGATACATTATGTACTAAGAATGATGACACATTATGGACTAAGAATGATGACACATTATGGACTAAGAATGATGACACATTGTCGATTAAGAAGGCTGACACATTATCGATTGAGAAGGCTGACACATTATCGATTGAGAACGCTGACACATTATCGACTGAGAACGCTGACACATTATTCACTGAGAACGCTGACACATTATCCACTGAGAACGCTGACTCATTATCGACTAACAACGCTGACACATTATCGACTAAGAACGCTGACTCATTATCGACTAAGAACGCTGACACATTATCGACTGAGAACGCTGACACATTATCGACTAAGAACGCTGACACATTATCGACTAAGAATGCTGACACATTATCCACTGAGAACGCTGACACATTATCGATTGAGAACGCTGACTCATTATCGACTAAGAACGCTGACACATTATCGACTAAGAATGCTGACACATTATCGACTAAGAATGCTGACACATTATCGACTGAGAACGCTGACACATTATCGACTGAGGACTCTGACACATTATCGACTGAGAACGCTGACACATTATCGACTGAGGACTCTGACACATTATCGACTGAGAACGCTGACACATTATCGACTGAGAACGCTGACACATTATCGATTTTTTACGTTTAATTTTTGCCACCTATAGTAAGAACCCAAAGTGTGTTATAATCGCCCAATTTTTGCCAGCCGGTTTTTACTATGCAAAAATTGCGTCTTTGTGCACGAGTGTCTCAGAATGAATAAATGTTTCCTGTTTTTTTTGTTATAGTACTGTTTCCAGTGGTGTAAACTCGTTAGCTGCTGTATTACTTGAAGACATTGTAAAACCCATATATTGGAAGAAGAAGAAAAAAGAAATACATGATCACATGGCAACTAATATTTCAAAGGGCATAGGTAGGTCTTAGATATTACCAGGAAAAAATATAATGGAATATGACTGTATGAAATAATTAAATATGATTGTATGAAGTTTACATTTTTAAATTTTTGTTGATTATTTCAAACAAAGAATAAACTATTAAGACGTATCACGGCACTTTAACGTCCGAAAATATGTAAGTGGCTTGAGTTTATTAGTTAATTAAATAAAGAATTAATTAAAGTTAATTAAACTCTAATTTTTGTAACCTGGCGCCATCTTTGGCTAAACGTAGTAGACTTCAATCCAGTTCGGTGTTACAGTTCAAACCTCGATATGATGCCCCTTTTATAACGCCGACTTCACTTAAGGCCCAAATTTCTGCTAAAACTAAATGTCTATAATTTGCATATCGTATATATTAATTTCGGTGGTATATATATATATATAACGATATATATATTAATATATACGATATGCAAATTATAGACATATATATATATATATATATATAAAACCGACGAGGCTACAGCTCCAACGACGACACCATCTTCGACAGGTCTCGACCCACACATTTTCAGTTGGAGGTTTATTTTTCGAATTAAGCCCGCCGGTAGGACGGGGGGGCGATAAACCTCCAAAAACGGTCATTTTTAACTGTTTTTTTTGCAAAAATTCGCAAAATTTATACCTCTTATTTCTAGAGAATGAACGTGACGGGGCCGGTGCCAGTAATGGTTGAATAGCCCATTCAACGGTGGGCGTTATAGGGGTACTAAGATTTTGCGGGAAGGCCACGAATACGCGCTTAGCGTGCACAAACCGCCTCCAGAGAAACGCGGTTTGTGCAACTATTTAGGCATGTTGAGAAAAAATAAGCACGCTCACAGAAAGAGGACGAAATGGTCTACAAGAAGTGTATTGTTGGGAGAGATGTCCACTAGACGAAAGGAGGGGTGTATTTCTTAATTGTTTTTCAACCCCCTTTACTGCACGCTGTTTGGAACATCCCTTGTCTTTGAGTTTGATAAATTTCGCGGCTATTCCAGGCATTGTCATTAGCCGCCATTTCCAATGTACTGTAGTGTGTAAATTTAAATTATATCTGTTCGCGCATTATCATCAGAGAATGTAGAATGTCTGTGCATTATTGACCATTGCTGGACAGTCTAACAGCATTTATTACAGCACACAATTTCAACTTTGTGCAAAATGTTTTGCACGGATTCGCTGTGGTGCTGTGCTGTTGGTGTTGTAGGTTTCGTCATCTTCATTGCGATCACCATTTGATGTGGTGGGTTTGGTGTTGTGCGGTATGGTATGGTATGGTGTAGTGGGTGTGGTTAGTACGGGTGGCCGAGTGGTTAAGGGTGCTTCTCTGCTTGCAGCTCGAGTTCGAATCTCACGACCACCTGTATTTGCGCAAGCAGTTGTTATCTGCGTTACTATTAGTGACATCTCAGTGTTGTTGTATTCGTTAAGTCGCTTATAATAGCCTATGGCGACTGTAAATAAGTGTCTTTGTCCTTTTGCCCTTTTGTGAACATGCTGTGGATGGTGTGGTGTGGTGGGTCGGTATAGTTGGCGTGAGTGGCGTGGTGTGGGTGCATGGCGCGGTTGGTGTGGTGTTGTGGTGTAGATGATGTGGTGGTGTAGCTACTGTGGTATGGTGTGGGTGGTGTTGGTGTAGTTCCAAAGCAGGCACATAAAAAAGAGTTTTTGAATGTACACGTCTTTTAAGCTTTAGCTTAATCCTTATTAGTTTAGTTTGTACAACAAATATTTTTAGTTGTTTATAGTTATCTATTTTTTAAGATTTTTTATATTTTACAGCTGTGTTT
>JAQGDQ010000223.1:132203-189703 GCA_030141605.1 Tubiluchus corallicola | reverse complement strand
GGAGAATACAGTGTAGCTGCTGAATCTGAAAGCAGCCAAAAATGCTTTAACTTTTAACTTTAACTTTACTCTACAAAAATGGTTAGAATCCTAAACTTGATTATAAGAGTCTCTGAAGCACTAAACTTGTGCACATCTACTATTTGGCTGATCTAACATAATGAGACTATCAGTGGTGATACCAAACTACTTCAGTTTTGATGTTGTGGATGGAGCTTTATTCACACTGATGAGATGTTGGAACGCTCCACGATGTGTCCTATTCTAAACTACATAGAGAGGCGTGACTAGCCACCAGTGTCCAGACGTTGTGGATTGTGGATGTATCCTGAGTCAACCACAAAGACTTGTGAGCCATTCCTTAATTCATGTTTGATTGGTGCTGCAGCCGACGTCATCACGTGTTGCTGTGACTGACTAGAGTGAGCTACGTCCGCGGACTCCTATCCTATAGCCTTGTCCTCTCAGGGGAAGGGTTAACTGATAAGTAGACATTTTGTTTTCTTTTCACTTTGTCATTGTTGTTATTATTATTAACTGACTTTACGCGAAACTGTTATTGATAATATGACCTGTTCTAATTTATCTAAACAGAGTAAAAAGTAAATAAAAATAGTAAACATAATCGTAATCTTTTCCTCCATTTCATATGAGATTTTATTGTTGGAATGTGTGGAATCTATGTATGTCATGGTCAACATGGAAAACCATAATGCCTAAGTAAACCCCCGTAAAACGTAACATCAAGCCTTAGACCCGCTAGTTTTTAAAGTGAGCCCTTCGACATTGCAACCTCTCTAAAGACATATTAATTATACCTGTGTCGTTGAATTTTTGGTTCATATGCCTTGTTGCCCTCTGGAAAATTGTAGGACAACAACCGCCCACGTATGTTGCACAACCCTTTTATTGTGAATAAAAGATGACGCGACAGTTTAGTCAGATTTGTGGATGAGTTGGGAGGTAAAGAGTTGCACCCCCACCATAAAAATCTACTAGCTCCCAACACCTGGATTTGAACCAGTCACCTTCGGATTGTACATTCAATGCATTTTCGAGATATTCATGGCATTGGACTTGTAATTTCAATAGTTCCAAGATCAAATCCATTCTTGTTCAGTAAAATTTGATTTCAAAAAATCAGCTTTTGCTATTTCTTTCTATCATTCGATCAGTACTTTGATTAATAGATTGTGATTAGCTGAATAATGCATGAATAATTAAGGTCCAAAATAGTCACACGTGAAATGGCAGTTCAGACTCGTTACTACCCTTTAATTTGGCTGTATTGGTTAAAAAACGATAACACCAGAAAACTGTTAGTCTATAGAAAATTTTGTTTCGTTTTTTTTGCTTTATTTTTGATTACGTTAAAACAAGTAAGCAAATAGTCTACAAAAAAGTTAAATTCCTAATAGAATTCGTTGCGCTTTTACAGCAAGAGAAAGACAAAGAAAAGGAAGATAAAAGGAAAAAGTCATTGGCGGCAAATTTGCGCAGGGGGAGTCTAATTTCAGAGAAGGACAAAGTTCTGCCACCAAACGCAAAAATCTTCTACAACTGGACTGGCGACGACAAACCTTACAGCCACACGCACACCAATGCCAATGATTACAGTACAGGCGTGCCCACCACTATTTTTGCAGCTAGCACTACTAAATTTTAGTTATACATTAGAAATTTTAGTGAAATATTAAGAACTTTTTACCATCATGTAAGGTGTGTAATATTCATTAAGACCGTTGAGGACTGGACAATAAACACACGGAAAGGTTGCAGGCTTGGCTGCGTACAGCAGCATATTTAGAATTTTTGTGGTCAGTGTACGTCATTAGACTTTTCGTTAACTTTATTTCGAGCACTTATTCTTTTATATGGCAGCATTTGTGGACGTTTTCAATACGCAAAATCAATCATTAGATATATGCTGGCGTTCTTCACAAAGTGAAATTTGTGTTTTTATGTTTTTTGCCAATATACAAAATTTTTAAAAAAGCTGTACGTGTTACATCGCCTGGGACGTTCAAAAAGAAGCAGTGCTGTACTTTTCATATGCTCATATCGTACAAAAATTAAACTACAATTATATGGTAGAAAAATTGACTTTGTGCCATTCTGATGTCACAGAGGACATTTTGTGATACGATGAACATTTCAGAACATCAGCATAATCCATTATAAGTTCTTTTCTTCTTGAACGTCCTGTAGTATAGCCAGCTTGTTTTTGTATCGTGGCAAATATTGTTTGAAACTTGAAAAATCGTGTTATCAGTTTGACTAGTTTAATGTAAAATAACTTAATGTCTGATGGTGGTGAACATTTTGCAAAGCCGTGATAATTTATTGCCTTAGTAGAACTCTCCTTAGAACTATTATTACTGCATTATCATTAGTTTTAAATTAATTCGAATAAATACATTTTCTGTATTACTCAGGAGCAATCTTGCTCTTTCATGTATGAAACACTACATAGTGCAGACATTCTAATAATATTCTAGTATAAAATATTTATTCACGAATATTTTGTCTTTGTTTCTATGCTGAAAACATAGTTTAGCTTAGGTTGCCGTAATTGGATAAATATCCACTAAACCTGTCAGCTGAATAAGCAGGGCTTTCTTCGCAATTTAGTAGTTGAATAGTAATTGAACGCTTTATAACACTCAGGAATAAAACTTCAAAAGGTCCAATGCATTGAAAAGATTTTGGTTAGTCCATGCACGCGTAATTCAGAATAAAAACAATACTAAATTGTAAAATGAAATCTTATCTTTCAAATGAACAAAAACTGGCAGTAAGACATATTTATAGTAAATGCTAGGGCATCTTCCTTACATTGCATAAACAAGTGATGTTAGATTAAAAATACAGATGCCACATTAGGCCTATATAATCAATCAATATTATCACATGGCTGCTCAGTAGCCAGAATTTCGATGCCCATCCTTTACGTCACATTGTAAACAAATACAGAAACCGTCATATATGATCCGGTAAATTCTACTTTTGGGTAATTATTCGATTTGAAAAACTGTGTGGGGGCTAAGTAATGTCGAGTAAAAAGATCGATTTGACGACTGGAAAGTTTTAACATTTTTGTACTTGCGATGATCTTCTTGACCACCGAAATTGCATATTAATACAGCTTAACATTCCACATCTATGAGCATATATATATCTACGCTGTCTTCCTGTTTAAGATAACTTCACACACAAACACGAGCAAAGTTCAGATTCGTTTATACACTAATTAGAAGCATTGATTTAACGTCTTGAGGTTTTTGACTTTCAGCCTTGTGCTGCCACCTGCAGTTTGAAACCAAACTCGAAAGACAGGAATTGTCTTTCTATCATCACTAATGATAATCTTGACATTGGTTATAATTATTAATGTTCCTTAAAATGGAATGGAAAACCTCTGTTTGACTTTAGTTCTTTATCAGTGGCTACAGTCTCTTTAGACGAGCGAGAAGCCTTATAATAAGCAATTATTAATTACTAATAATTAATTACATTATGTAGATAAGAAATCCTTTGTTAATAATCTGCCTGACTTAGTCACTATGGTTTATATTATTGACTATAGTGTCTTTAGATGAGTGAAAAACCTTATAATAAGCGTAATTAATTACGTGGTGTACATAAAATATGAAAAATAAAATTTGTGATAATTTCTATAATAGGCCTATTGTGCTCGTTTACTATTCTAGTAACATAAAATTGTCTATCCACTTAAAATAAATAAAGGTGATATATATAGTAACACAAAAGAGATTAAAAGAGATAAGTACATGCAATTTGTTATGACAACTATTACTTTTAACAGCAGAGGGCAGCACAAGAATTATTTACCACCATTATTACAGTATGTTTTGTTTAAAGCAAGCACTAGTTCATTAGTATGCCAACATCTTTTTTTACATGAAGGCCATTTAATTTGGTAATTTTAATTATAACCTACTTTGGCTTTTCTATATGCACATTTCATTTTAACGGAAACACATGTATTTTTGTTATCGCATTTGTTGAGAAACTATGTATAATACCAACGACATAACAACGAGCTTCAGCCCGAAATTATAGGGCTTGCATGGTTTATAATAAAAAAAAAACAGATTCAGTGGGACAACTTTACGAGCATAATTTTCACAAATATAACATGCATTGCATATAATTGCGTCACAAGAAATATTCACTGCGACTATGACAAACAAATGTTAAAACTATATGATGAGATTGTTCCGTAATGAGAGCGCTTTTCTAATTATTTAATTCGGGAACAGGGAAGAACAAGTTGCTTAGTCTGTTGGGTTTATTTTACTGTTGTCACGTAAACTTTGAAATATATAACAAACAAATTTGCAAATAACTACTCATAAAGCATAAGTTTAAATACTTCCACTGACTCATTAATTTTCGTAATCGCGTCATAGCTTTCCATAAGCGCGCGTTGCTTAAACTAATTCAAATTTCTGCAACTTTCTACTTTTTGTAAAAACTTATTATACTTTTGGTGAAAACTGACAGTGTGCTGCTTTTTTTTAACACGAATGACGTCACTGGAAGTAGAACGGGCATCGAGAATGGAACGCCCAACCATGAAGTCATCGCGACTTTAAAGTAATTGTACTAATTACGCGAGACGCTTAAGCTAACCTCCTAGGAAGCTTGGCATTTCCTTTACGCCTGTTCATAGCAAAATGCTTTGTTTCACCTACTCGTTACTATATAATTGTCTTAAGTGAATGACACTATCAGCTGTTTCTACCAAGATGGTACGTATTCACCAATGGGCTTACTAGGCTATATTACTATAGCTTAGGACACCAACTTTTGAGATTGGGGACCCAGTATTAAAAAAATCTTTATTTTCCGCGGAAAATGCGTATCCTTTCATAAAGCGCATATTAGTACCTTGTAACAAAAAGCTCTGAAGTTATGCATTGTGTTTCATGTATAACTGATCGTAAATCCATAATAGAGACTGAACTATCAGTCTAGACTCTGATGTCTTGATGCGCCCCCTGTTTTCTATCTTTTGCCCTGATGTCATTCTAAAAAACGAATGTCCCTATTTCTATCTCTGGCACGTGAATCAAATGCCATAAACACGTGAATATAAATAAATAAACACGAGTAATAAAACGTATATATGCTTAGCTGTATCCCAGCCATAGGTAAGCGCCTGAGTACAGGAGGTTAATTTCTCGCAGATGCCCATCGCTGTAAAATCAAAGCTTACTTTCCGCTGGGTTTCTTGTCGGCGGAAGCTAAACAGAAAGGAAGATTTGTACCTCCTGGCTCAAATTATAGGATTAAGTGAACTCTCAGGCTAATCACTTCAACTGCTTCTCTGAATATTCAAGTTCTTAACCAGCGCATGGGGGATGCTGTTGCTAGTTTATTTATTTACCGAATTTCGTGTCCCAGTGTTGAATTTTCGTAGGACTCAACAATTCCAAATGGAGGGCAAATGCTTTTTGGAGAATCTGGCTTCCTTCATTCAAAGAATCGTAAACATGCGTGCAATCTGTCAACCGTGTCTCTCTACTAAAGGAGGCGCATGTGCTCATTGACTAGTCAGCCCAGAACTTGCTTGCTTTTTGAACCTGCGAAAATTTGTGTTTCTGCCAATCTTCAAAACTTGTGAATCAGTGATGTAGTACGCATCTGTGTTTGACGAATCAGATGTAACAGTTGCCTCTTAAAAACTGACATACACCTCGAGTGGGAATGTCAGTAATTGCTGACATACCAGCAACGCAGCAGTTGATATATTTCTATTTAGTTAATGGAAATTCTGTCAGAAGTTGATGACGTGCTAAACGCTTTGCAGTTTGTAATGCCGGTGACAAACAAATCAGGAAAGATGGAAGTGGAACATTTTACTTTTGTTAGTTTTGAGTATGCCAGGGATGAATCAGAGGCACAGCAGGTTAACTGCAGCGAGTGGATAATGCATTTTCTTTGCGAAAACACCTCTTACTACTCAGAAGACAACTGGACGTGCGTAAAGCGAGAAGGACTGGGTTATCCTAGTGGTCTGTTAGTTTACGTTACCTTGATGATTATAATAGTCATCATTGGCTGCTGTGGTAACGTCATATGTTACCTCGCATTACACCACCCGCTGATGCACTCCCACACTGGCTCTCACATTTATCTGCAATCCCTCGTAGTTACTGATATTTTTGTAGTAATATCTATTCTTCCGTGCATTGTGCAAGCGCTCACTATCAATGATCTTACTGTATTTTATTCTTTGGCGATGTCTAGAGTACTTGTGTTCACTTATGTTTTTATTGCCATTGTCAAACAGGCATCAAATTGCATTATCGCTACGCTGTCCGTAATGAGGTCCCTCGCTGTTTGGAGACCCATACAGTTCTCCTCTTTCATGACTGTGGACAAGGCTAAGAGATCAATCGTGGCCCTTTACTCATTCACCTTTTTCGGCAACTTTGTCAGAATATTCGAATTAGCCATCCAAGAATGTCCGTACAATGGACGGTCATACGGAGCGGTGTATTACACTATGGTAGGCACCTCAAGATACTTTTCCGTCCTTTATTATATTCTGAATCAAGCGGTTTTCGGTTTCATTCCATTCTTGGCTATTGCAATCAGTAATGTTGTTTTAATAAAGTATTTGTGGCAGGCTAGAAATCGACGCAAGCTGATGAAATGCACCGATTTGGACAAAAATGAAACTAAGATTACCCTGCTGATGGTCGTGCTGATACTGGTGTTTTTTCTTACCGAAGTCCCCATGGTCTTGTACGTTTCCGCTCGCACACTGGCTTTTAAAATTGAGGATCTGAACAGGAACAAATTGTTTCATAACAGAGTGTCGGCTGCTGTTGGCTTCATAAGCTGTTGTCACTCGGCGTTTAGTTTTGTACTTTACAGCAGCTGCAGTCATCAATTCAGGGACGCCCTTAGAGAGAGGTTCAGCAGGCGGTCTCAAACTAGCCTGAGCGGAAGTCGAACTACAGGTACAACGAATTTGTCGTTTGAACAGAATGGCACCAAAAATCGTAGTGCTTCGCCGAGGATTGTGCGCATTAAACATACTGCTGAGTCAGATAATAGCGCTATAACGAGGGATGGATTTTTAAAACAAAACCCAACAAATGATTTTCAAATTACTAGAATGTAAGTATTTGCATTTGTGGTAAAATTATTACTACAATAAATCCCTGAATAATATACGTGCGCTTATGTAAAGCAGAAAATTAGTGATGTAATGAGAAGCCAGTTAGTATGCCAATAACCTCTTTTGGATGAAGCGAATATGTCAAGATGCAGGTAATCAGTGTCGATTCGCTGACATCTTGCGCCGACGTTTATTAATTTGTCGTTTCTCGGGATGTCACATTCACACAATAATTAACGGCGTTCACTCCAGACATCTGACCACACTGTGACATTAATAAATGCGCGTATATCCATTTGACGTGACGTCATCGATTGAATACTATCTACCACGGCTTTTTACTATCCTGTTAGTGTTAACGGCACGGAAGTGAATACAATGCCATTAGTACTAAACGACTCCAAAAATTTTAACGTCCACGCTTCCATATTTGGGCAGTTCAGTCACGGAATGATGTCCAGTGTTACTGGTCAAACCGTCAACTGCACTGTGTGGATAAAAACATTCATATGCGAGAACGCCAGCGCCGACATTTGCGTTCCCAAGGAAGGTCTTGGCTACGGGCCAGGACTGACTGTTTATACCAGTTTTTTATTATCACTATTGGTAGTTGGTGTTGTCGGTAATGTGTTAAATCTTATCGCTCTACAGCATCCTGCGCTGCACTTCGCCAGTGGTGCTCACATTTACCTTCGAGCTCATTCAGTGTCTGATATTCTGATTTTATTATGTGTTGTTCCAGTCGCCGTACAAGGTTTTTCGACGAACAATATATTAATGTACTACTCATTGGAACTGGCTTACTGTTTGCTTATCATTTACGTTCTCTTCGGTATTTTCAAGAGCGCGTGCAACTATATCATTGCAGTTTTGACGCTGTTGCGTTCGTTTGCTGTGTGGAAGCCAATGAAGTTTGCTTCTGTGATGTCAACCAAGAGAGCAAAAGTGAGTGTTGTTGTCATTTATATCTTCTGCTTTGTTGGTTCCATTCTAGAGGCAGCAGAACTGGAAGTGAAACCTTGTGAGTATGAGGGGGTTACTTACGGAGCAGTGCACTACTCACCATTTGGTTCAAAACCAGTTTTTTGGTTTTACTATTTCGGAACCCAGTCCACGGTGTATATCTTTTTGCCATTTTTGCTGATTGCTGCTGGAAACATTGTACTGGTGCGCCATCTTTGGCACGCTAAGAAACAACGACTTAACCTGACATGCGCACAGTCTTCAAATGACGAGCAAAGGATAAGCATGGTGATAGTGGCGATTACCCTTGTCTTTTTCTTCACGGAGATGCCTCTTGCCATTTACATACCTGTACAAAAGTTAACTTCTGGTGGTGAAGATTTAAACCGAAACAGAGCCGTCAGAAATGAGATAGCCGCTGTTATTGTGATATTCAGCATCCTTCATTCGGCGTTTAGTTTTGTCCTGTACAGCAGCTGCAGCAGGCAGTTTAGGAAGGCCATGCGAGAGACTTTCTCTACCCGGAAATCATCGAGGACCAGCACTAGTGGACAAACGTCAGCTACGACTTTGACCTCTTACTCGACTGGACAAAAAATTGCAAAATATGGAGCTTCTATTGCAGCTGCAACACCACGTCATTTATATAAAACACAAACGCCTGTCAATTCAAACAATTCGATTACGGATATAACTGAAAATTACTATGAGGTAACGAGATTTTAGGTGGCACAAGCTCGCTGCCCAAACCTGCTTTGGAAGCTGAATGGTATTTCAGGATTAGACATTGTTTAATCGCACTATAAGTAAAGTGTTGCTAGCCATTTTGTATAATAAGAACAACTGTTTTTTTTACTGGATGAAAGGGTTAAAAGCTCCAATTAGAGACCTCAAATTCAATAGAAGGCACGAAACGCAAAACAGTACTCTGTTAGAAAATTATTCGGCAACTTACTAGAGCTGGTTGAAGTGTCTGAAATGTCTACCCACTTCGATCCAAACAATTAAACCCACATTTTAATAAAAGAAAATTAACCACCATTCTGCTTTCCAGAATGCGCTATGAATAATGGGGTAGGTGACGGTTAAGCAATAGTAATTTTATAACGCAAAAAAGACAAGAAAGTACTAGAAGAATGCGAATTTACCGGACGGACGACTGCTGAGACGACCCAACCACTACTACCGTAATTACTGAGTCCAGTCGCCAAGCAAGTTGAAGTAATGATTATTTATCAGTGACAACTGGTTTTCTCACTGTATGAGTATTTGCTTTTTTATCAGATTTGCAACCAATATTATTAACTATAATTATTAATTATAATTGTTAATTAGTAATAAATTTTAGAACATTTTTAAATCTTCATACTCATGTTCTTTCAAGCTAATGAAAGTTGTTAAAACGTTTTTGGTAATGCATTATTGTACCATGTAAAACTATTGAAAGTTTGTTGTTTAATCAGTAAATTATTTCATGAGCACTTTTAATTTAATCTACCGCAGACTGGGAGATACAGAAGCTGGAATCATTAGGGTGCGAATTTTGGAATAAGGCTTGACAAGTGACTAGTAAGCCAAATTGCTGGCTATTTTGCAGCATATATTCTGAAGCCAAATGGATTGAGTATTAAAATATTTCCTGCACGTTTTGTTACAAAAATTTAAATTAAAGTAGTGTTTCGAAAGTTCCTCATTATCTAAAAAGATTATTGAAAATTAGAGGTAATTACATGAGGAACCAAGTGACAATTTGGTGCTTTGCTTGTCCGTATATATTATGCATACATATATATGATTTATTTAGAATTATTGTAATACAATAGATTCAGTGGGTTACTGGGTTACTTGCGTAAATGAATATTTTATCCAACTCTTATTTTGTTAATTTGACCTCAACAATGTTTTTTTACCTATACTGTTTTTTTTCTAATCATATGTACTGTATACATATATATATATAAATATTGCTGGAGTGAAATAAATTGATTTGATTTGATTAGATACATAACAAAAAACAATATCAGTTAAAAAACTCACATCTTTACATATGTTGGCCATAGCGTCTGCTAGATTAATAACGTTGAACTTACATCGTCTCAGCTTATATGCAGGATCAAGCGCTGTTGTCCAGCCATGCCGGACTGAACGGTTTGGCAGTGATGCAGAAAACTTGTGAGTGACCCGTTAGCTGACTTAAAATTATTAATACATTTTGAGGGTGGTAGGTTTTAGAAATGCGATAGAACAGCTTTGATCTAGAAAAGCGCCATTATTTTCCATGCAGGTAGACAATTTATTCCGCCTCAGAGACAGGTGTATAGCTCCATTTTCTCTAATAAACTTTTTTCTCTTAGCTTCCAATAAAACTACCAGTATAATTTTGTTTTGCTTGCATATACTATCATAAAATTAGCAAAGGCAGTGCTTGTTTATCCAGGTGCGTGTCATAAAAAGAGATTATTTTTTATTAAAATCTTTTCTCAGACAAAACCAACTGTAGCACTTTAAACAATTAAGCTTCGCTATGAGAGCCGAGCCGAGAAGTTGTAACGGAAAATGTCAATTGGCGAGATGATATACTATTCACGCTACTGTGTACGAATAAATCACTTTGAATTATATTTTAAAACGGAGAGGCCGTTTTGCAAAAGCTTATTGGTTTAATTGCTTTTAGCTAATGATTTCTTGTTTCATGTAGCCTATAATTGGAACAGAGAACAATTAATTTTACAAGGCTACTATGATAGGGGAATAACGTAGTTCAACGTATTGTGAAACATTTTATTTCGAAGAATACGTATAATTTAGCTAGCTATAGTTATGACTCAATAACTGACAGTAGAGCAAAAAAATCAGCCAAAATTAAAATTTTTCCAAATTTTTGAGCGGTATAAGTAATGGCCGACGAGAATCGATTACTTTGATTAAGCCAATGCACCCAAGAGTTTTATATCAGAGCGATTAATTTTACATTTTTATTTCTCCTTTAATGCAATTGTTTGATATTTCTCTTTTTTCTAGAAAGTGAAATATTTTTCTCTTTTGCTAAGAATCGGTTCTTAATTAAATATATAACTCTATTTGTCTTTCTAGACTAATGTTAGTAATGTTTTTTAGTTTTATATATTTTTATTTGCTTATTTTAATGCAGAAAGCGTACAGATAGATAACTAATAAATAAATAAATAACTTTGGCAGTGTTACCAATGGTCTGACCATCAAAAGTATAACTATGAACACTAATTGCAACATGTCTTTTCTAAGTCGATTACAGTTTTATTATTTTGTCCTACTTGACGCTACTTTTGGCTGCGCAAGTGACACTCGTTGCAAACATGATGAACTTTGCACCTGACGTTGGCTGTAATGCAAATATCTGAAGAAGAAAGCAGCTCCGTTGAAAACGTTGGTATTGTTTACTGTTGAGTGGAGATTAACTAAGCCATCAACAAAATGTCCTGGTAAGTTCAGTTCTAATAGTGTAAATTGTTTGCTAAACATTAAGTAGTATTAATGTGTAACAACAATAGTTTCTTTAACTTGTCATTTGATATTTATCAAATTTTAACATATGTTTCAGTCTATACTTTAGCAACTACACCTGCAGTTGCTTAGATGACATTTTTTTGATGGTAAGCAAATTAAAGACACGTAAAGCCTACAATTTTCTATTAAATCAAATAAGTGTGAAATTGCCTGCTGTAATGCTGTAACGAAGTAGTTCAAAACAAAAACAAAAGCTTATATAATACATATCTAACGTCATCCAAAGTTTTGGTGAAAATTGTCAAGTAATGTAGCTAAGGAACGATTGGAGACATATAAATGAATTACAGGTATAACTAGTAACAAACACTGTTTTATATCAAATAAATCAAAGTAGCAAATAACGTAACGCTTGAGGGACGGACTTGTTATTGTTTACAGAAGTAACAGGCTTATGTCCTTTTTTCTACTCTGAAGTGAACGAAAACATATAGGATTGATACAGAATTTTTATATAGTCGAATACTAACTAAAATCATTTTAATCTTTAAACCGCGCTCCAGCAAAAAGTGACATTTTTTTAATTAATTTCAGGGAAACGCAGTCAGATGAGTCTAAGTTCAGTGCGATGACCTGTAATAGGGATGACGATTTCTGCGCTATTAGATCTCTGGAATGGTCATTTCGCATGTTCATGGGTTTTTTCATTGGCGTGGCAATAGCACAGACACTAGTATTATTTTTGCTGGCCATAGTTTTGTGGATAAAGTAAGTATTTTTTGACGAAATTGTACGGTTTTGAACTAAAATTTGTTCTGTGCTTCGATTTTGAGGCGAGATTGTCGTTCTTTGATGACCCAGTTATAGGCTTATAATAACATCAATATCGATTAGATTACTAGGTCTATAATTTATAAGATTGAGGACAACGACGACCACACTGATGACGATGATGGTGATGATAATGATCGCGATTATGACAACGATTACTACGATGATAATGTTGATGACGACGACGACTGAAAATGATGGTGCTGACAAAATTTTGAGCTACATCAAAATACGTTTGATAGCGAAAAAAACACAACTGGTTACAAATTGTGTTGTATTTTTCAGATTGCCGCAAGTGAATGTTTGCTCACATGAAAACGAGATGGTCTACGACCAGAAGTTTGAAACAGAAACGTGATAAAACAGTTTTTCTGAATCATTTTTTCTATTTACACAATATTAGTTGCAGTATCGTAACTGTAAAAAGAAAAAAGCCAATACTAGTAAATAACTCGTGGACATATTTATTTTTGTTTATATCAAGGCACAACAGAAAAGAAGTTTTACTTGTAGAGCAGATAGCCATTAGGATTTTACCTTGCTTTAAATGTGCAAGGAACTTCGAATAGTGACATTTGCGCCATCACAAGAATCGTTTATAATAGCCATTAATGGGTCGCCAGGTCTTTAAACAATGAAGGCCTTTAAGGCATCATTTGATGTTTCCAATAGCTTTATGTGAATCTAATGATAATCTAACATAACTTTAAGAACTCACGTTGTCTTATTTACAAGGTGCGTTGGGGCCTTGGTATAATTACAATGTGACGTGCGAAACCATGCAGATCGAAAGCATTCAACATGCATACCTCGTGACCGCGTGGTAAGAAGTTGTGCAATGCGCAAACATGCCACGTAGTGTACCTATGCTATGCAAAGCGCATCTACTCTTCAAATTGTGGTTGCCCGTCATAGTAAGAAATTGTGTTTTATAATGGCAAAATCTTGACAGATGAATTTGTTACTATGCGGCTACTGTGAGCAAATATTGACTGTTTTTTGTAGTCGTGTTGATCATTTTGTAGTTTACAAAAATATTGCGTGCCTATATCATTATATTAGCTGGTTAATGTCACGTTCACATTGATGTAATAAAGTTTACGTGCAGATAATATAATGCGGTAAACCTCAATGTTTATTCTTCGTTTTTTTAATTAGATTAGTGTCTTGGAATTAAACAGAAATTTGTAACATTTTTATTATACGATTATACGTTGATTACTGAATTGCTAGATAAAGGTTATAGAGTTTCTTATGATGGAAACTTTCAAAATGATACGATTAATGGACATGTACTCCGATAAGTAGATATTCTTAATGATTTATCAATTTAATTATTTTTTTGTTTAATTAGTTTTTAATTCTTTTACGCCTTACATTCTTACATTATGTATTTTTACAAAGTGTCAGGAAATGATAGCTCCGCTACACATAATAATAAATGTAAACGTATTTAGTCATTATTATATTTCTTTTCTCTCTTTACTTGTCATTTAATAAAAAACCTGGAATTAGGTAATTACACCATTGCCATTGAGGAACCAACATGAAAAGTACCTCTGTTCATTTCCGGCTCCCAGCGCCGCGTTTAATGGCAGTACTAAGTGTTTTTTATTAAAAATTAAATGTTCCTTATGATGGTCTTGCTAGCTTCTATCTGATCTTTTGGCTTTCTTTAAGCAGTTAGTGGCTGGCTGTCATTTTCTGACACCCCATATATTCCTGGCGGTACTAACTTATGTTACGTTTTGAGGACCAAAAACAGCAATGTCAATTAAAATAAAAATGCAGAGATAAATTATCATAATTGCAGAAAATAAGTGGCTTCGCGAAATAGAGAAAATAACTACATGTAATTATAAACAAATGCCTTACAAGAATTAGAAATGAACTCACTATTATAGTCAACTAGATACTGCAAGTTTCCTCATGCTGATTTAGTCATTTCTTGTTCTATAGTTATTCATAATAAAAAGTTTTTTAGCTGATAATGAGGGTGTTTTGCCTTTTTCTTGTTCTGCCATGCGCAGTCTTTTTATAGACATCACGTTTCTTAACGCCATTTCTTGTTATATTCTTGATGAAAATTAAACCAGCCAAAGCAAAGACAACCAAACCAAAGTAACCCTTTCTTGCTGAATTATTTCACTGCCACACTCAAAATATCCCTGCTTCATTCAAAGTTAAGACAAATTTAGAAATCATGTAACTTCTTAAATTTTTAAATACGGCAAAATTCTCATTTGCTTATCACGTAGTCAGTTTTTGCAGATTTTTGTTGGGTGTCTTATACGATAAAGTGCTATTTCTCATAAAGAGCTTATGATATGTTATTATGCCCAAACAACAAACGCGTCAAAGGCACAGGTCGACAATTTCATTAAACCAAATTGCACTCTGCAAAGACAATAAAAACCAACCACAGCGCCATCGGGTGTTAAAAAGCCACACTCATTTTCAGTTACTGAACTTTGGACTTACCATTGCTTCACCAGATAGATTCAGCAAACCACAAAATGGCGAAATAATACGATTTACCCTGGAGGCAAATTGTTATACTGAGTAAGCAAAATGTGAGTAATTTTTGTTTTTCTTAGTTATTATAATATTGTTAAAAATATTAATGCTATTTTAAGCTAGATTTGCGGTTTATCTCTGCTGTACTCAAAGTTGCAATTATAGTTACAGTAACTATGGTCATATCATGGCTAATTTCTATGAATAGCTGTTGGTCATCATGGCTGAATCAGATTATTACTCTTAATCAAGCCAAAATAAAATGGCCTATTAGTCGTAAACTTTAGCGGTTTTAATTCTAATATTCGAGAAAAAAAGCTATGTTAACACCCTTTACAAAAACCGAACACAAATTATATAGTAGTTAGAGGAAGCCTATTAAAGTTAGAATAAAATTCTCAATCATGGGCAATTGGGCACGATGCCAAATACTACTTATCCTACAGGCTTACATATTCATTCATAAACCTGTTTGCTAGGGCAGATACAGGCAAAAAGGGTAAACGCTATAACTCGAGGTATGCTATACTAGCATATTTCTTGACACTATTATTCATCTTAATTATCGTAATAAATTGATTGTCTATAAATTTATTATTTATAACCAATGCTCATGGCCAGCAGTTATTTTTGCTTATATACCTAATTTGTGTAATGAAAACAAGATGCCCCATGAAAACCAACACGTTCGATGACAAAGCACTGCGTCCTATTGCATTACATTACATCTTACGTTACGTTATATTACATTGATTACCTTAAATTACATTACGTTTCGTTGCGTTACATTACGTTACATTACATTACAGGGCTCATTACGCTACGGAGTGTTCGTACACTGACATGTTCTGTGCCATGCGGTCATTTGAATGGTCTTACCGAGTTCTGACTGGTTCCATGATAGGTCTGATGGCATTACAAGTTTTTGCTATTCTTTTAATTGTCATTCTCCTACTATTTCGGTGAGCATGGATTTTGTTGTATTGTATTGTAAATTAATTGCCATTATAAGGTTTTGGAGCCAACGCTAGTGTGCAGCTTTAGTGCAGTACATTAGCTTTGGAATAATTTGTTGTAATAATATTGTACTAAATATAACATAGCTATTGTAATTAAACATTAAAAATATTGTTCTTTGCAGAATAAAAAAACGGTAGAAGCAATGATCTGTTTACTACGGCAATGTTTCATTTTCCATATGTTTTAACGCCAGATGACGCTCCAAAGCAAGTATAGAAAGCGCCAGATCTACTGTCTATCTAACTAAGTTCGATTGAGGATTTCTCATATCTAAGTAATTTATTTTGCCACTGTAAATAGCCTATCCTCTAGTAGATGTAAATGATGTTTGCAACTTCTATATAATGTTGGTAGTAGTAACCAGTAAGATTTCAGAAGTGTGTGGTCTTGATGTTGGCGTCATAAACACAAAGACAGCTTTAATTGATATCCAGCAAAAGAGTCCAAAACCAAACATGTAACAAATTCAATTCTGACTTTTCAGCTTTCGATCTAAGCAAGAATTGTAGCACCTTTACACAGAGGCTACACTCCACATTTTTATGTTTTTATTATTATACAACCCATTATTGTATTTTAAGAGTATCTTATCTCCACCCATAACGGTAATGGACATACAAATATAAGGCATAATAAGTTTTCAAATTCTTGACCATGCTTGTCCTAGAGCAAATTATCACTGTTCAATACTGTAGCTGAATTTGCTCTTGTCCGTTTTTTGTGTTTTGCCAAAAATATTCAAGCAGGTTCAGATAAACCCCTTGGAATTTTCAACCTTAAACGATAGCCGTACATGACCTGACAGACTCAACTAGCAGTAGAGATGCCAAATCTTCTCCTGAATGTGCGCGTACTCGATGATAGCAGTCTGCCTGCACGAAAGATGAAGTCATCAAAAACATGGAAAAGACAACGGTAATCATTGACGTGAATCTTGCCTCGCTGTCATTGTCATTGTCATCCCCAGGACTTACTAAACAGCCGTAGATGATTAATTGTAACTGCTGGGTATACACATTCGAGTAATAACGACTTGCATGTTTGGGATTTCTTATTAAATGTTTAATTTGGGTTAACGAGCCAAATTTACCAAAACTCTCCTTTTTTTTATTCTTCATTTTTAATGAACGATGATAGTAAAGTGACGAAATGAGTAGAAATATGGAAAGTTTCTTGTATTATAAATTCATTTTATTAGCGTCAGCGAGAAATATTAAAAGTTGTTTGTCCCAAGTGTCTGTGGTCCTCTTAAGTAAAATCTTTCTGTATTGACTTTAGAAGACTCGTAGCAGTCAGATAAGAATTTAAAAATCTAACCATTATTTTATTATTTTTACTGTATAATGTATGCATAAGTAAACGTATACAAGGATTACGCACGTTTTTAGGTGACTGCAGAAAAAAACAGCAAATGGAATGCTATTACGCACATTCAAATACCTCATAAAATCACAGAGTCAAACACTATTAAAAATAGTTATTATTTTTATCAATTAGTACTGTGTGTACGCAGAAAAATTAATAATGATTTTCCAGTAGAATAACGTGTATTCATTGTGTGCAAAATATTAGTGTTAGCTCCGTGTTAACACTATTCCAATGTTAGATTCTTAAAACATTTTTTATTAAAATGAACTTTTGAGCACACTTAAAGTTTGCTTTTGTTTAACTTAAAACAGCTTTATGTCTCTCATTTTGTCATGGAATGTTTATTAATTGGGTACGAAAAATGAGAATCCTAAATACCTGTAAATTATTGTTATGTGTGTGCGAAAAATAATAATGATTTTCCAGTAAAATAAATCGTATTCATCCGATGAAAAATGTTACCTTTGTATGCTTATGCGCATTGTTATAGGCATGGCTTAAAGCACAAGAAAACCCTTTACTTACATAAAACTTGAAAAATTCGTCTTGAAATTTTGTACCACTCACATGTTGTCTTATTGCATACAAGCCTTGCGTTAGCAGTAGCGCCGTGTAAAACTTGAAAATTTAAACTCCCGCGACGACCGTTAGGTGCAGCCATTTTGAGGATAAATAATTTGAAACAGGTTGAGATAACACTCCATAAAGTTTGAAAACACAATCAGAGTATTAGTAGCGCACTCTTCACTAAACAATTTTTAAAATTACTGTATTTGTCAATAAGATTAAAAGTACGTTTTTTGATGAGAAGGTGAGAAATTCGCACGCTCAGAAAGTTAATAAGCGACTTCTACCACTTGATAGGATTATTTTAAATTACACAAAATTTTCTTTCCTAGTTACGTAAGTCTTCGAGCAGGTAATTGCAATGCTGAGTAATATAACTTTGCATAAAACGTTTTTAGGACACAGTTTAACATTGCTTTTTCTTTCCCTTTAACAGTTTTATCCAGACTCTCAAAATGGCCCTGACTCAAGAAAAGTTTATGAATCCCTGCTCTATGTTCCACGTTGGCTAGGTTACTTCTAGTAATATAACGCTCTTTAATTTCGGAAGGTATATAGTGAACGTGAAAGTCTCTATAGCTCATTTTGCTGACGTCATCGTTTTCGTTGACCACTGTTTTCACTCGCTTTGTCTTCCCTTCACAAATCAATTTGTATTTTACATTCCCGACGAAATGGATCATAAAAGGTGAAGAATGTCTGAAATGTGTGCAACAGAACAAAACTTGTCTTGAGACGAGCTCTACAATATTGATCCATTATCTTCAAGAAAAGTCGCTAGTTCTTTGGCAATTGTGTTTCTGAGATGGGCTAGGACTGGTTCAAATTGTTTTTGGTTATAAAAGAAAATGAAAATCTTTGGCTGATGTGACGTGACGACACAGGTGAGCAAAGCTGCAGTCACGTTCCTGTCATTAATTTCTTTGCGTCGACGGTTGCAACTATTGCACGTATGAATGAAATCTCCAGCGTGTAATGAATCCCTTCAACTTGAAACATAACTGTGATATCAGTTTTGTTTGTTTTGTCAGGCGAGAACTAAGGTGACCGTGAGATTTGAAGGTTCGTTTGAGTTTTGTGAAGAATACTGACCCGGAACGATACATCTGCTTGCCACAAGCTCATTAACACCTTAGCTGGTCAAAAGTGCGTTGCTTCTCGTAAAAACTCCAAAAAACACAGACGGGGAGAGAGAAAGAAAATCGCTTATAGGTTCTATGCACAAAAGTCTTTTTGGTATTGCAAGTTTGTAAATCACCAGGTATTTTTGCCGACACAGTTTTCAAAGTTTGTGAAGCTAGGTGACTTTGTTCTGAGCCACCTCATCCATATTAAACGATGGAACTTTTAACTGGCAATGGCGGCGGAGGCGGTGGACCTATGTTAAACCAGGAGCACCCCATGGTACTTCGACTACCTTTTTGGCTACGATGTGGTGTTGTTGAATGGGCAATATACTGCTTGTGGCCAATACGTGAGTACAAAGTTTTATGTAATTTGTGTCATACGTTTTGTGTAAGTTTTTTCTTGACTGATTTTTCCATGAGTAACTAATTGCCTGCCGTGTTTCCCTTCTTTCAACAGACACAAACGAACTCTAAACAATTATTTGTTGTCAGACTGATTTCTAAATGCGCATTTAATTAATGTAAAAAGCGATGAAGGAGCTACGTTTGATATCAAGTCTTCTTGAGCTCATATTAGCGATGTTAAATTGTAAATGTTCATTACTCTGATTAATTCTGTGTTAAGCTGATTAGGCTCGTCTTCTGTGGTGCATTGGTCAAATACAGATTAGACATGACTTGACTACACTACGTTCCGTTTTTGCAAATAATTTGGCGTCTTGATTACCTATTGGTAATAATTATGAATTTATGTTCTGCACCATTTAATGATAATTCATAAAATTTATAATCTTGAACACTGACGTATACGTAAGAAGATAACCAACTCAATGTTGTTACCGCTTAAAATGCTGCTTTTGACTTTTAAACAAATGGTTTTTATCGTCAGGTTGTGGTTTAATTTTAGGTACATATATAGAATATGGCTTCGAATGATTAAGTCATCCACTCTGAGATACAGAAACAGACATAGATAAAACGAAACCACGCTCCACAATAAATCTATGACAAGCACTAACAAGAAGTTAATAATGCGCTTTATGGTTCATGGCATGAGGGAAATTTATAAGCCTGACGAGACGTGAAGCAAGACTTTTGCTGCTGCTGCAAATAAACTGCGCCTTGAGCAGATTCTTAACCCTTTGTGAAGTAAGTTACGAGAACTATTGCACAAGAAATTTAAAGTAATAGCTAAGGTTCTAATGTCAAACCTGGACAGTAAATAGACGGTTGACCACCGGAAAAACTACTTCTGGGTGGTTCACCTACTATGATGCCTCTCTACACTGCCAGCGTGCAGTACCAGCAAAATATGGAATTTCCTGATTCGTAGCCGTGCTGAACCTGTTATCACCAGCATCTAGTGTTATACACTAGAACAACTAAATTGGTATAAGTTGGTGTTTGTATTGTTTTTGGTAAATTAATCTGGCTGATTCTATTAACGGCAAATTTATTATCTGTAACCTACAGATTCGTGTAGACATGTAGACTGCAACTTGATTTTTTGGGCTATATGGCATTGTAATGAGGTGAAATATGGACCAGCGGGCATCTTGCTGTTTGGGGATTTAGTTCCCTGCTGCTGGCCTTGGCACGCTAGTGAAGGCTTAATATTGTTCATGTGCTTTTTTATTTCTTTGTGTGCTTTTTCACTTTTTCTTTATTGTAATTTTGTGCCCAAATAAATAATATAATATAGTATAATATAATACGATACGATACGATACGATACGACACGATACGATACGATACGATACGATACGATACGATACGATACGATACGATACGATACGATACGATACGATACGATACGATACGATACAATACAATACAATACTTTATAATCTAATCTAATGCAATGCAATGCGATGCGATGCGATGCGATGCAATGCAATGCAATGCAATGCAATGCAATGCAATGCAATCCAATACAATGCAATGCAATGCAATGCAATGCAATGCAATGCAATGCAATGCAATGCAATGCAATGCAATGCAATACAATACAATACAATACAATACAATACAATACAATACAATACAATACAATACAATACAATACAATACAATACAATGCAATACAATACAATATAATAACTTAAATAAGTAAAAATAAAAATTGAATGTGGTATTACCAGTCGTGCCACCGTTTCTGCTTCAGCTTGCGCTGGCGATGGTTTTGAAAGTGATGGTACAGTAGTAGTGATGGTAGCGGCAGTACTAGTGTAGTGATGGCAGTGATCTTGACATCAGATGATGTTGATGATTATAATATAATATAATATGACAAGTGGAAATGGCGTTGGCGATTACCTGTCTAGTACACTTACTCGACACTTCACGTGTTTTCTCAGGCACAAGACTGAATGAATTCTGATACAAATCAGCGAGCGTAACGCTCTGATTATGTTTATACCTGACTATACCTGGTTGAGTATGGTTAACTTATTTCAACACTTCTAGAATAATACGCATAAGGGTCATTAACAATGTATACGATGCTAGTGATTAATTTGAAATTTCGTGACTTTGCGTACTATAGTTTTGGAGTTATTTAATGTTACAAGTTGATGAACAAAGTCGTTTGCTGTAATTTTCACATTGTGGCTCCTGTCTCGGGCCTATAAACAATATGAAGTTTTATTAATGGTTACCTGCTAACACAATGCTGAAAATTCGCCGTAAGGAGTTCTCCCAGCGACAAAATTTGACAGTAACGTCTTTAACAAAATACGCGTTGCTATCAGGAAGCTGTTTAAATTATCATATGATTGTAGTTATTCTGGCATGTGTGCAAAATTTGTCATTGCCACATTTTTCGCACCGTTGTAGGAAAGCCTGTTCAGTATAAGAAAACGATTACTAGAACATGTGAACTATAAACATCTACTGGCTATTGTCAGCTCCGTGCATATTATACAATCTTGTTATTTTAAGATGCGGAACAACAGGTTGTATGCAAATAAAAATCGTCGAACGTGATAGCATCTGAATGCTTATTTACTAAATGTATATAATGATATTTTAGCGTAACTTTTATTATAATATTTTATTGTAGTGTGTTGTAAGTGTTTTTATGTTTTTTGTATGATTTTTACGTTGAAATAAACGAATCTAATCTAATCTAATCTAATCCTAGATCCGCTACGCTTGCTTTCGCGGATAAAGACACATTTGCAGAACATTTCTTGTCTTTCCCTGAATTCAACTGTGCCATCGACTGAATGCATCCTCATTACTTATGTATGAGGTAAAATATAAAGCATGACTTTTAACGTCAGAAAATGTTTGTCTCTGCATTAACACTGCGAGGTAACAAAGCTGAACATTGGAAAATCCATTTTACATAATCATACAGTTTTCTTGTCTGATTAACATGGTGGTAGTTTTGTTGTAGTACAGCCAAGATATTGGCGGTTAGCTTAAACAATATTTTATTTGAAGAAAACATTGCAATCACATGTACATTAGTAATAAATGCAAATGCAATGACTCAGTTACTGATTGGCTAACAGGAAAAATCTATATTAAAGCCTTTCACAGGATAAATGTGTCAGTTATACAAATGCCATAGGTAGACGATCGCAAAAAATGTATTAATTATTCAGCTAAAAACGAAAGAAAAATAGAAATATATCTTGTTGTTAAGTAAGTGGGTAAATGAAAGGGTGCGACAAATTAGTTATAAACAGTACGATATTGATGAAAGCCTGGAAAAATTAATGACTAATGTGGGCGGTTGAAATTGATGACATGGTTAGTTACTCTATGCCTTTGTAAGTTCTGATAAAACACATGCATCAAGGAAGAAAACTACGCAGCCTTGATTCAAAAAAATTCTTACTGCCTTCCTATCTTATCTTTAATAAAGTCTTTCGCTTCGGGAGAACAACTGATCTAATGTTCAGTATAAAAGTCGGAAATCGATATCGCGAAGAATTTTAAGTGTAATACGTGTGTCTAATAATGATGATGATGATGACAATAATAATAATAATAATAATTATAATAATAATAATAATAATAATAACAAGAATAATAATCAGAACTTTAAAGCGTGTACGTGATAAATTTGCGAGAGATAAATATGTGATGTATTTTTACACCTACCAATTTACCAGCTAAAATTGAATTTCACTTTATTTCATTATTTACCACACAAAACCTATATAAACATTATTAAATTTACAAGATACATTTACAAATCCCAGTTACTGATGGTGAAGTAAGCATGAGCCTTAGTTATAGCTTTTTACACCCTTAATTACTGAATGCTTCATTGTCAATTTTTTCGAAACCTTGTGTTGTAGAATGGTAAAGGGCCACTGTAAATTCCCCCGGTAGGGTGATTTAAGCAAACATCACTATAGATTGTCTTAATTTTAAGAAATATCTTCTTTACTTTTCTTACCAATAGGATAGTGTTCTCCACTCAACAAAACCATTGCAATAAATCAATACACTTATTAATTCTGCTTTAAAAGGCACTTAATATCCTCAGCAAAACCAACCACTCACAGCCTGAAAATTTTACTTCATAATTATACAATATTTCCTGTCAGTGGTTATATCAGTTAGGAAGCGAGTTCTACAAAGGCGGCCATCTGTCTTGGGAGTCTAAGAACTAAAGTTAATTTCTGCGTTTTTCTACTGATCCTAAATGATTTATGAACTGATATGCGGGTTTTGTTGGCGAAAACGAATTACTTGAAAGCTGGCAAGATGAAGAATTCGCTTAAGATCTTTTACTGTATAGGTGAATCATGTATGTAGTAGTTTTACTGTAGACTGTTGCATGTATTTTAACAATCCATGGTAACAAGCCCCTATATTGCCCCCCCCATCCAATACTAAGCTTATGGTTCTTATGGGTTTGCTCTTAGAAAATTAAAATAGTAGAGTACAAATCAGTAACGGAAGTGGTGCTGACAAGCCACTGGACATAGCGGTGTTAAGCTTTTTGCTGGATTAACTGCTGCGTTTACCTGCTTTGAGGACGGATTTCTTTTATTTTAGAGTTCAGCCTGCCCAATGTATACAACAGTCGTAATGGGCTATGATGATGATTGGATGAGTACAAATCATATTATACTGAAAAAAATGTATTTGTCTATTAACTATCGTGTTTACATTATAACTATGAGAAGTTCCTTTTATAGTCAATTTAAAAAATGTTAGATAATGCAGACACTAACATTGTCTACTGTAATTAAAAATTAAAAATATTGCTAAATTATGCGTTTAATAGGTTAGTAGCATTTTACGGTTCTTACACATAGCTAAACTAGTTATTGCTGTAGTATAGTCTGTAAGAAGGGCTTCCTACCTATCACCCTTCATTTCATCATTGGCGTACGGGGCGGGTTCAGGGAAGCAGATTGCCCCCTTCCCAATTTTTCGGGTTTCAAAAAATTCGGGCAAAATTGACGCCCAAATTCGGGCAGAACTGCCCTTTATATTTTCAGAAAATAGTTTTTTCAACTTCAAAATTGATATTTTTTAAGATTTCAATCGTCATCGCCTTATTTTTTCCTAGAATGCAAATATGGCCCGAACCTTGTGAGTGTAATATTTATGCCATGCACTTGGATGCCCGGATCTTGATCTCACAGGAGGCGTCGTCCGCGCCGACTCCCGGTCCCGGACCGGCAGTGAGAGTGGTCTGGAAACAATTAGCATTCGCAAAATTGAACATATACTAGTCGCTGGGTTGTCTGCAGGTCTCCTATTGTTTATAAAACTCTTATCGCTTCCTGTCTTCGGTGCGCGCGCATTGATTGTTCGCCAGCGATTATCAAATTCCCGGTTATTTCATATTACAAAATTCTGATTTGTGCTTTCCGATTTCTGATCCTTTATCTATTTAGGATCTGGACTTACTGCCTGTATTGTGTGCGCTCTTTGATTTTCTGGATTTTCCATCGTTTGCTTGGCGCAGAAGAAGAACTGAAACGTTTAAGAAGTCACAATTATTTCAGAAACATCATAGCTCTTTGCGGAAAGGGGCACAAAAATCAAAATGTTGCTTTTCTCGCTTATCGTTGACGGTGTCAGTTCTCAGTTTTGCTTCATCAAATCAGTTTGTCAAACTGCTTGGTTCAACAGTTCTGTTGTCGACTTCGATGTGCAGATAGGGATCTCAAGTCCCTATAAGATGGAGCAAATAATTGACATATTCGGCCGCCGAAACAAACGTGATAAATTCTTTTTCTGGGATAATTTGACCGACGTGAGAAAGTGGCAAGTGTCTGTGCATAGCTGCATTCTTAGTTATTGCATCTTGCGTGGTGATTGCTGATTTGACAGATTATGTAACCGATTCGTATATTAGTCATACAATATGGATAATTCCTCTTTACTGGTCCATTGCTCTGTCATCTCAGTCATTCAATATTCACTGGAAGTAAGCTGTTCTGTTCTTCTGATTCTTAGGACACTGTTAATACCATAATCAATGACAATCTTTGAAACCTAATGATTCAGGTGCTTGCGCATAATCAAACAAGCACAGCTTATCAAGATATCTGGTCATATGGGCGATATCATGTGTTGTGCATCACATTTCAATATGGCTAATAAATAATGTTGATCAGCTTCATGAGTTCAGTCTTATGTCATACCTTTTTGTATTCGCTATCTGGAACTTAGTAAGGTTGTACTTGTTGAAACGGGGGCTTAAAAGTCTGGTGAAATTCTAAGAATTCAGGCAAAGAATCCTCTGCCCCCCCCAAAAAAAATTCAGGGACCCCGTACGCCTGTGCCTTTCATAATATGTTATAACCTATCCATGCTTTTTGGTTTTTAGATATCCATGCTATCTAAAATGATTTTTGGAAAGTGCATTGCACAGATATCCAGGATAGTATAATGGAACTGCTTAGTCTTGAAACTTCCAAAAATGCTTTAACTTTTAACTTTAACTTTACTTTATATAAAATGATTAAAATCCTAAACTTGGTTAAGAGTTTCCGAAGCACTGAATTTGTGCACATCTGCTGTTTGACTGATCTAACATAAAGAGACTATCAGTGGTGATACCAAACTACTTTAGTTTTGATGTTGTGGATGGAGCTTTATTCACACTGATGAGATGTTGGAACACTCTACGATGTACCTAATTCTAAACTACATGGAAAGGCGTGCCTGGCCACCAGTATCCAGACGTTGTGGACGTATCCTGAGTCAACCACAAAGTCTTGTGGGCCATTCTTTAGTTCATGTTTGATCGGTGCTGCAGCCAGCGTCATCACCGTTGATTGTTATGGCTATAGACTGAAGTAGTTGATGTGTTGCTGTGACTGATTGGAGTGAACTACGTCCGCGGACTCCT
This sequence comes from Tubiluchus corallicola, assembly GCA_030141605.1. Lineage (NCBI taxonomy): Eukaryota > Metazoa > Priapulida > Priapulimorpha > Priapulimorphida > Tubiluchidae > Tubiluchus > Tubiluchus corallicola. The sequence goes on along the minus strand of JAQGDQ010000223.1, from coordinate 163,335 downwards.
GTCCCATGTCCTTGTCCTCTCAGCGGAAGGGTCAACTCCTAAGTAGACATTTTGTTTTCTTCTTACTTTGTCATTTTTGTTATTGTGAACTGCGTTTTTGCGAAACCGCTATTGATAGTTGTGATAATATGACATATTCTGATTTATCTAAACGAACTAAAAAGTAAATAAAAACAGTAAAAATAATCGTAATCTTTTCTCCCATTTCATATGAGATTTTGTTGTTGGAATGATTGAAATCTATGTATGTCATGGTCAACATGGAAAACCATAATGCCTAAGTAGACCGCCGTAAAACGTAACATCAAGCCTTAGACCCGCTAGTTTTTCAAGTGAGCCCTTCGATATTGCAACCTCTCTAAAGACATATTTATTACCGTAAAACGGGGTCAGTTCGCCACTTTTTAGGGGTAATTTTTACGTTTCCTGCCATAGCAAGAGAATTACCCAACCGATTTTCTTAGTTCAAGCTTTATATTGCCTTTCGAATGAAACACTATCGTGGCGTGAATTCGCCACTAACAATTTAACACTGTTTAATGCCATTCTAGGCAGCTGAAGTTAAGTGATTGTGATTGGCTGGTTGGGGGTGAGTTCGCCACCCTATGAAAAAATTATGAAAAATGTCTAGTTTTAGTTTTCAAATAGAAACTCCTACGTTGGCAAGGAAGGCTTGAACGTCTTGAACGGCATGTAGGGCAGCTTCCAGAGCTTCTGGGGTATAATTTTGGTATCTATGACCCGGCACAGGGGTGGTGCAGGTGCGTGGCATGTTAAGTAGCAAGAAATAGTAGACAAATAATATGTAGCGCAGAATGGAATACTTCTAGTGCGAATTGAAAGAAGATAACTGTCGCAAACTGTTTATAATGACGGTGATCATGATATCTGTTCATTAAACACTGAACAATAGTTACAGCAAACCTACAAAGGGCATTACGTAAGGGGTGGCGAACTCACCCTCGGGTGGCGAACTCACCCCGTTTCACGGTATACCTTGTCGTTGAATTTTTGGCTCATATGCTTTGTTGCCCTCTGGTAAATTGTAGGACAACAACCGCCCACGTAAATTGCACAACAGGTTAGTCAGATTTGTGGATGTGTTGGAAGATAAAGAGTTGCACCCCACCATAAAAATCTACTAGCACCCAACAAGCATAAATAAATTATAAAAGAAAAATAATTTCATTAACTTCTTTAACGTTAATATCTTATCGTACTTTGGTGTTTTGTCATCAAATTCACAGGGCTGGTCAAAAATACGAATGGAACTTCTAAGATCTCTCGGATCTATTGAATAGTTTTCTAATTCGTTGTAAAATTTGGCCTGAGCTAAGATCTATCGTTTGTCTTGAAGATGGATTATGAGAGCAAAAGCCTAGATAATTATTTCGTTTGCACAAATTGTTTATTTGTTTTACATTAAATAACATATACATATATTTATTTGGTTTTCATTAAATAATATATACATACATATCAAGGAACAGCTGAATTTTCAAATAACACAGTAAATGCAACACGAGTAAAGCAACTGTGACATTCGCAAGGCCATAAAGTGAATAAGAGTGTAACAGTACAATCTTGATATCGAATATGTTGTAACTATGAATAATAAGTGCTGTCGCTTATCACTAAAACAGGCTCTACGATTGTAAACCAATATAAAAAGTATAAAATTTAGTGCACGCTTTCCATTTTTCGCTATTCTAATGATGATTTATAACGTTCACGATGAAATCATTTTAGAGGAAAGGCTGGGTATACAATTATCACTTAGAAATAGTGGTTCGCAAAGCCTGTACGAATTTTTCCGGTTCCGGCATAGTCTGCACGAATGTTTCCTGTTCCGGTGGTTCCAACACCGTCGCTTCGGTAAACGTTTGATGAATAAGCCAATCCCCAAATAGGTTCTACAATGTCATATGAATAAAGCTCACTTGGTTGGGTGTAGCTATGCCCCTCCCTGCAAAAGCAAGTAAATTTGAATTTTGTTTATATATATATATATATATATATATCTGCCTTAATTTCCCTAAATTATACATGTATATTGCATATTATACATGCAGCTTGTCATTCTGATCATCTTTACTTGCTGTACGTATTATAATTTTATTGTAATTTCCACTAGATTCTGCTTAAGCCCCAGACCAGTTTCAGCAACAATGAAATCCTAGAGAGTTTAGCATTAGGCAAATTACTAGCTAAAAATGCAAAAATAAATAAAGCTTCATTTTGCTTGACGCAGAATTGCTTGACGTCAACTGACAGAAAATTAATTATTCGGAATCAGTCTCATTTAGAATTCGCATGCAAATATGTAACAGAATATGTGTAAATGCAACTAAGCAGACACACTAGGCACCGGTGTTCTGACAAGAAGAAATCGTTTTCAATTTTTTTTTTCAAATTAGGTAGCAGTTAACAATATCATTAATTAGATTATGATAGTGAATCCCAGAATTCTGGTATTCACAGTCATAATCTAATCAAAGCAATCGCTTTCTTCCTAACGTTTTTTTTTCACAAACACAACATATTTATGCTAAGTAAATAAGCATCCGGTACTAGAGAGGCTCTGCTGTCAAAAATGTGCAAGTCACTAAAAACGTATAAAACAGTCCGAGTACACGCATTCACTGCACTTACCTGTACGAATATTCGTAGGCTCGCGACTTTTTGGCTGTTTCCGATGCTTGCGCTTGATCCCTGACGAACAGACTTCCGGTTACACCCCCCTGACGGTTAAATGATCTAGTTGCTAATCGAGCTCCAGATCCTACAAAGCTCCTAGTTCCTTCCGGCCCAAACCGTGTAGTTGTGAAATACTCTGGCTCTGATGTAACAGCCGGTGCCTCATTCACTACTTGCTGAATACTTGACGCAACCCCTGACGATGAAACACCGCCATCATCGCTGTTGCCACCGCTTCCTGTCGTTACAGATGAGGTCTGTCCGGCACCACCTGTCTGCACTCCACGAAATAAGGTGAGCAGACGTGGCCCTGTTCGTACAGCTCCTGTGTTGTACAACTGACCAAGGTTGTGAACTCGCACTAAGCGGTTACCGTAACCTGAAGCATGAGCTCCAGCTAGGAGTACAACCAGGAGAGCAAGGACCTTCATGATATTCCTGAAAATTGTCAGACTGCAAAACTCGGTGAATGACGAAACTTGATCTCATTTAAAAACTGTTTTTTGCCTATGAATAACTGTAATAGTATTTTAATCATCCCTGTAGCATTCAATTTATTGTCATACTGGCCATCATCACTATGATCATCATTTTCATGACATTGTCATCACTGATAACTTCGAGTTTGCCAACAATTGAAAATACCGCGTTTAAGCATCTGTATAAACGCTCTTAAAATTAAGACATACAGTATAAACACATTTAAAAATGCCCAGTCGTGCACGGAAAACATATTTTTTGTTTCTGAGAGTATTCTATGATATTATATTGCCACTGTTACTTCTACGCCGTATTTAGCTGTTAAAATTTTGAAGATGCATTAAAATCAGTAACCAAACTAAAGTGTGAAAGGCATGATTTCTCTGTTCTTAATTTTAGAAGTTTGGACTTTCACTTCGAGGAAAAATGCAAGTATACGTAAAATATACATGCGATATTCACAAAAACATAAAATTCAAAAATTGTTTACGAGAATAAATAAATAATGGAAGAAAGTAATGACTGTATGAAAATTAAAAAGATTTTATAACAAAATCTTGAATTAATCTTGAATCCTGTATGCAAAGGAGCGTAGATATCCCATTTAAAACTTCGCTTTTTCTTTAACTTGTTTGAGATCATAGGAGCAAAGAACAAAGTTTCAATTCATTACAGTTCCAATAAATTTTAGGCCTGTGCCCATCAGTTCAAAACCAAGCTAAATCAACAAAATTAAGTAAACACATAACTGATATGAAAGTAATGCACTTGACAACATCTGCAGGTCCTACACTTTTAAAACAAGACATTTCTTACCTGTGAAACTGCTGCTAACTGCTGAAGGGATCTGTTGACAACCAATGAGATGCAGTGGTCAGCAACGTCCCTCATATTTATGTGCCACTTTTCGACGACTGACCCGCAAGAGTGGTCACTTGTGAACCTTGAAAAAGACCAGACATTGTACGAAATTGGCAATTATGTTGTTAAACAAACAACACACTCTGTGAGTTTAGCAACTACCCCTAGGCTGTCACATGTCGCTCTCGTGTGCAATATGAGTAACTTTTCCAGCTTTTATGGTGAACATATTGTTGCTGCTGATAATGTGGGTAATAATGATGATGACAATGACGAGAAATGATGGTCAGCTATATAACACATAAGCTGTGGTCATCGTTTAGTTTACTTAACCTACTATTTTAAACCTGTGAACGATAGTATATTTTGATAAATATTTCATATTTATTTCATATTTCTTAGTGCCAAAATACACACAATACAAAAAACAAGACACATATAAAATTTAAATCTTGAAATATAGTGACGCAGAAGATAACAAACAATTATTGATAAAACAAATATTATAAAATCGCTCTTGTTAGTTGTTTTAGTTATGTAAATGATAATCATTTATAATATATCAAATTAATTGCAATGAATGTGATATGTGCTACATTGACAAAACTGAAAGAACACTTGCACTTCTAACAAGATTTTGAATAAAGCTTCCATACGTTCTGTTATTTTATTGAAGTAAGGCTAGGGCTAATTTAGTTCAACCCGTACATAATAATCAAAATGATTTTAAATTTTTCACAGATTTGGCGAAATGTTGGGGCAATCTCTGTAATATATGTTTATATAAGGCATACATATAATCAAGTCCTTGAAATTCTAATAACATCTAGTTGTGGTTTACAATTGTGTTTAGTTCTGTTTTGTCTGTGACGTTTTTGTTTCATAAACTACCTCTTTATGAATTTTTTTTTTGAAAGAGATCTTGTTATAACATATGATGGTGACTCCCGTTATAACTGGGACGGAATATTATGCATTTGAATACATATTTTACATCTCCGATGCCGTTTTGTTTACAAATTAATTATTACTTCCGTTCTATTTTCTATTCTGAAATACAAAAAATGAACGTAAACACTTTGCAACCCCAAAAACTGCAATGAAAATTAGAACTTACTTAAATGTCGGGAATGACGCGCGTCTTTGAATAAGCTATTTAAAAACAGTTAAATGTACTTTTCAGTAGTCACTCCATTCTCATTAAGCTAGTTCCGCCAAGTACAATGCCTTGGCCTGCTTTTGTTGCAAGAAAGTGAAAACATGCATTGTCGACACTATAATTTCAGGTAAAATTATACTTATTTGAAAGCCGAACGATATGAAAAGCTTCTTACTCAGTTTGAATTTATTTTCATATAGGCTTTTGTGTAGTGTTCTTATCAATCTGTGCAATTAGATGTTCTTATTGGGTAATTTGCAACTCAGTAGAATTAGGAAGATGATTATTATGGGCTGGAAATAAGTAACTTGAATAAAGTTACAATAAGTATCTTGATACCCATAATGAGAAGCTTCACACACTACTTGACTCGTGGCCCAAAATGAATAACTTGATAATTTCAATAAGTAACTTCAAAATAAAAGATACATGTGACACGCATTGTTTTAAGTAGTAGCAACGTCGGTTATGCATAGCGTTACCCGCGTTCAGACTAGAGGACTAGATAGTTTTCTATGAGAGTACACTCGCAAGTGTGAACTGTATACGAGTTCTCTCGGCAAGTTATTGAAAACTCTCCGAAAGTGTCTGAGAGTCCTCTCGTGAGTTTCTTGCAAACTCTATTCATTGCGAGAACTTTCAAAGAGAACAGTCGAGAGAAACTCTCTAGTCTGAACGTGCCGTTAAACATGGGCCAACGCTGAACATACGAGCAATATCAATTCATTAGTCTGGTTACCCAGCACTAAGCCACTGAACCATCATAAAGTTGACTCTCCAATGGCTTTGCGAGAAAGCAGCGAATTGCGTAAGGTTTCAATGGCTCAAGTTTCTTTCTACTTAGTAACCAAGGCGAGATATGTTTAATGTTTACTAGTCTTCAGAGAGGGAGAACAAATACTATCATTCGTAGACGGGAAGAATGTGTCACAAGAGGACCACAATCCAGACTACGGTCAATAGTTTTAAATAAACGGTTTCCCAACTTGACAATACACTCAATTAATTGCTATAGAGAAATACTCGGCAAACTGGTATAAGGTTAATAAAATGGAAAAGTAAGCCAGGCTTTCAGGCACAATTAAAGATGACAAAATTATTTGTGTATAACCTCAAAAGCCATGTTTTAAGAACAGTGTAGATGATATCATGTGGTCAAATTCAAGACGAACAACATGTTTTGTCATAGAGCGAGTCTAAGTTTAGCCTTAATAACATTGCTAATACATACGAATTAAGAAATTGGAAGATTATAAAAAGTTGTGCGCATTTGCATTTACTGTGCATTATAAGAATACCGAGGTGTGTGAGATGCAATTTTGTTTGTATTGCACGATATTGGCTCAACTAATTTTCATGTTATTTGTATTTATTGTTGTTGAAAATTTCATTTTATTTTGAAAAAGATGTTAATACTAATGAGTTGGTTATATGGACTATTTGTAATTATGATATTAATTGGGTTAGTACAGTGTGCTGTCTTTTTTTCATCACTTTAATTACCAAGTCATCACTGATAAGTCGACATCTTGACTACTCATTATAAAGGTAAATTTATCACTGTTGTTCCAGTAACACTTACAGTAACAAAATGTCTTCTTTCGTGTTTGTCCTACTATTTGACGTCATGATTTTACCTTCAAACATTAGGCAATAAGTTAAGAGATATAAAAACGGTATCCGTAAATTTCGTAATAGTCCTCCATTTAATAAACCTTCGAGTATTCTGCTTCATATACATTGTTATTATTAATTAATTTTCTCTTGTATAGCGAACGGTTACGAATTGTCCGTGTTTAATTAAACAAAAATTTAATGATAAATTTTTGCGACAAGCATATTGCTAAACTTGAGAGTCTAAAAATTGATCAGATGGCCAAGTAATCACTGCATAGTGCTGCCATCTACATTTGGAATAATGTTGTAACTCGGGAAGCCCGCCTCACTCGAACAAAATGCAATAACTAGCCATCTCTCTCTCTCTCTCTCTCTCTCTCTCTCTCTCTCTCTCTCTCTCTCTCTCTCTCTCTCTCTCTCTCTCTCTCTCTCTCTCTCTCTCTCTCTCTCTCTCTCTCTCTCTCTCTCTCTCTCTCTCTCTCTCTCTCTCTCTCTCTCTCTCTCTCTCTCTCTCTCTCTCTCTCTCTCTCTCTCTCTCTCTCTCTCTCTGTGACAATACTGACTTTTCTAATTTAGCATTTCAGCCTAATTATACATTTTCTAGTTTAGCATTTCTGCCTAATTATACATTTTAAGAGCTATAATAATGTCAAAATATTTCTGATAACTAAATAATAGGTTATAAACTTTAATTTTTGGAGTGCAAGCTTAACTACTGTCGGGTGACTACACAACTGAACATAATTTTCAACAGGACAAACAGTCCACGAGCGTATTGCACGTATTTACGAAAGCAAAAATTGAAGCTACTGTGATACATAAAAACTGGGCAAATTTCAAGTTTAAAATTTAAATTTCAAGTTTATTGCTTTGCTAATGCGTGTGTACTACGTCACAAACGAACACCTCTGAAGTGAGAACTACAACGCCTGTTTTTGTGCAACCTGCTTCCAAGAAAAAAGCGCTAGTGTCCGTCTAACTAGCGAATGGCGAAATGCATGTAATAGCGAAGAACTAGCAGCGCGAACGCAAAATTGCGTTTTTGTGGTAATAATACTTTCACGTAAGTCATTCCTGAAAAAACTGCTTTGAACTACAGCTTAAGACTAGGCCCTGTTTTCCTTTAATTGTGTGACTGAACAGAACTAATTATCAAAATAACTTTAAACAACATATGTACACAACGAATTTCATGCGCAATAATTATTATGGTCACCTAACCTGATGCCACTGGCTTCACTTTTAAAAGCATCGCTTTGCCGCAATTACAGACACTGAAAACAAAACCGCGTTGTCATGGCAACGAGGCAATTACCTTTACTGAGAGGCGAAGTGGGTTGTGCTTAGAAACTTCACACATAAAAAGTCAACTTGGTATAATTGCAGAGTGAATAAACTGCACCCACAACTGGTCTTCTGTAAGTTCTTGTCATTTACAATGTTGGTAGCAACTTCATACAAACAACCAATTTCGCTTTTACAAATATTTTTCAAGAAAACACCAATAGATACCTCCAATTACTTGCAAATTAATTATCAGAATTCAATTTTTCTGGGCCTGCATTTATTTTCTCAAACTGCTGTCTCTTGTATTAAATGGCCACTCTCCTGGACAGTGTAAATTTAGATTTTTAAATGTACTAAGGTTGCGCTCTTTTTTGTAGTTTTAAAAATTATTTCCGCTTGACTTTCATTCGTTCTTATTTGGCCTCAGCAAAACTGTAAAGCAGCTGAAACAAAGAGAAAGAGGAGGAGGAGTGGGAGGAAGAGGACCATACCCTTGCAGTAAAGCAGGATTAGTAGCCTGTGTTTTAGCGTTGCCTGTGTAACAGTTTAGTTTAGAGGCACTTAAGCTTATTTATTGATTTATCAATACAATCAGAAATGATGAGAATCATCGTTATGAAACAATTTCAATTGTGATCTTTGTAACATTGGGTGCACATTTCATGAAATGTCCCGCGTAGAAAACGCTTATTATACATTTCAGTTATGTACGCATTCTGAAAGTTTGTGTGCATGTTATTTATAGGTCTGTCATAGTGCAACTCTGTATAATTTAGTAACTTTTTATAATTGCTTGGACATGTCAATAAACTTACTACTACTACCATTTAAAATCTGCGCGGGTTCTAAATTATTAAAACTGTCCAAACTGTCTACTAAGTCAGGCATCAAAAAGTCCCATCTTGATATGACGGCATATGATATGACCGTCAAAGGTCGAACAGCGAATGGTTCCGTGTCTGTATAATTTATAAATAGAGAAAAGACAACGTAGAATATATGTATTTTGCCCAGCTCTTTTATTCACCCTAATCTAAGGATTTTGACGTGTATGGATGAATTAAGGTTTGTATTTGACGTGTGAAGTAATATTCGCATCTTGTTGTTCTTCTTTGCCAGTATTGTGTGTCAGTAATTCTAGTATCATTAAAAGTCTGGATACCAGAAGGACACACGAACTTCTCTTAATTAACGCATGAAAGATGATTTTTTTATATTAAATTGCAGAGTCGTCTAGAAAGATCATTCCCGACAAATTCTTTAATAAAATAAAATCTACAAGCCAAAAAAAGAACAAAGACATTAAGGGAATAACAGCGAACATGTGTATATATATTTTTACGAAGCCCTCGACTGAGAGCCGTCAGGGGGTCGACAGCCTTAGCTTGACCGTGCTGCATCCTACCAGATAAGACAGCACAAGAAAGAAAGACAAAAGATTATTAATTAGGTTCAAACTATGCCGTATCTACCAAAATGACAGCCGCTGATGGGCACTGGAAAGAGCAGCATATATATTTTACACATAAGAAAAAAATTCGTTGTAAGGTTTGTGTCTTGTTTTTGTTGATTTTTTTAAAAAATGTTTGGAATTGTATTCCTTAACAAAGAAAGGAAAATCTTTCCAAAAAATACTGTTTTAAATTGAACAGAAACTCGGCTTTAAATTTGTTAACTAGAAAAATCTTATATATTTCAGCATGTGGAACAACTTATCTCAGCGAGTGTATAGCACAAGAAAAATCAAATATGTTTCTGAAATAAAAAACTGCTTCAAGAATGAGCTAAATTTCTGCAAAATGAGATTACTTCAGTTATTGACCAATTCTCGCCTAGGCACCGCAAAGTGATCGAAAGTGATGGAAAGCACATACAACAATATTCGAAGTTATGTGATAAAGAAGTATCGAAAGTGGAGTTTTTTATCATTTAAAACAGTGGTTCCCAAACTTTCTCGGACCGTTACCCAAATCGGGAAACCCGGTCGTGTCCATTACCCACCACCTAGTACTACTTCTCCAACTCAAAAAGTAAACACACGTATATGCCACAAGCAAGCAAAATTATTTATGTTTGCTCGTGACATAAATAAATTTCCAGGTGTTGTTGTTGTATTGTTGCCAAAACAAGAATTACAATTACTGAACCTGCTCATTACTGAGTGAGCAGGTTCGTTCGAGTAATTATTACTCGAACAAACGAAAACAAGAAGAAATGAATGACAACAACAAAATTTCAGTTAGTGGGACGGATGAGCCTGTTTTTCGGACGCCAGTCTCTTCAAGAAGAAAACTATGTAAAATGCATTCCGAGCGAAGTTTTAAAAATTTTCAGAGGGGTGCCCGTTACCCCCCCCCCCCCAAAAAAAAACATATTACCCCCGGGGGGTAATTTACCCCTACTTTGGGAACCACTGATTTAAAACAACACGTTTTTGTAAAATTTGCTAATTTGTTGTCATGCATTTAAACAAGCAAAAGTGAAACAAACCTTACAACTAAATTTTATTTGTGTGTAATATATGTTTGTGCGTAGCATATTCATTACTATTCTACTAAATTGTTGTGCCTTTTGATGTTGACTTTTTTCCTAGCCGACCCAGTAGCATTAGAGGGCCGTTCAGAAACATTATTTCTTAATTCCTCTGCGACTATTCGAGTCTGAGGTTATTATTCTAAAACTAGACTTTGTTTTATTCCCATGGGCTGAGCTTCGCTAAGCAGTGTTGCACAATCACGGTTTCATTAAATACTCCTCTGTTTGCGCAGGTGTTACACAGAGAAGCCATGCGTGTCACGTGATAAATTGTTCTATTGAAGCCTATATAACTCACTTGTTTCACATTATTCTAGTTCTGTGTGCATTGAGGTAATAATTCCCGGAAAATGAATGCGTGGTTGGGTTATAAAAATTAAACCTAGTAACACATGTGAACGAGCTTTAACTGGCAGTGTAATGTCGCCTACATAGACAAGCTTCACTTGATGAGAGCAAATTGAATTACTTTATTACACCTAGTGCGCAATTAAAGCACACATTATTACAAAAGCTGGGGTCATTATGTTTGTTATCTGTTATGCGAAGCCATCTGATTGAAAGGGAAGAGACTTCAATTCTTGTTCAACCAGAATCAGCAAAATTTTACAGCAGCACGGGTATGGTCTAATGAGCTCAAACGCAGACGAGAAATTCTAGCCTTGGTCTATGATTACTCTACTAACCACAGGCTGATGTTGTTTGCGAAAAATTCAGAAGATTATGACATGTTCGTTTAACTCTTTTGGTGTTTCTGTTGCCGAGTTGCGCATAAGTCAGCTGGCAACCAGACAGCCACACAATAAATAGCATCGCATGTGCAGGAAATATTTCCTGATACTGTACTTTGAAGGCGGCTTGTTTTTATTTAATTTGTAACATCGCAAAAAATAATATTCAAACTGCATTTTGTGCATCTGTGCAAATTTGCCGATTTTTGTTTTAATCTGCGTTATTTAAATACGAAATCATTATTTGCGATGCAGTATTTGCGTACAACAGAATGTGTGATAAACGCGTCATGTGCTTCCGGCTGAAATTGACGTTAAATCCACATTTATTTTGAAAACTCCGGAAATTAAATCCGACGCGACGAAATGGCAAAGCGTTCACCGCCACAAAGCGCACCTGAGTCTCACCTGAACACAGCGTCTGCATGGGCGATCCGCGCAAAAGGTTAATCAAACGTTGAGCACTCATTAGATACCTAACACACTAGTGAGTATGTGCAAGTTGTGAAGAGCTGTGCAAACTGCCTACGGATAATTAAATCTACACCGAGGTAATGCACTACCTCTGAGGCACTGGGACTCTCGTATAAACCTTAATAAAGACATACGTACTTATCTGCGCAGAACACATTACATTTTGTCATTCAGTGGATGACGAGACATCCGTTGTAAAAACAGCCCCTAAATAATCTTCAGTGAAAGATGTTTTGTATAATGACGTACGATTGTTCCTACAGATTGCTACACTTTCTGCAAGATTTGTTCTTACTAAAGTGTAAGGCTACATGATGAAATGACACATGATATTTTACAAGTATTTTTGTAAGCAGACTTATGTGATAGGTATGTCATTTTTGCCTGTTACTTCGCTTAAATGTCACGATCCAGTGAAAGAGATCTATTATGCTGAAAGTAAGCCTTCGACCTGTGGTGCTGGCTTCATCAGAGGTATTTTTGATGCTGTCTGCCACCTGCTGCATAATTTTATGTATACCTGGTTTGCTCGCATTGGTAAGCATGTCTGATTTTAAAACTTATGGAACTTATTGTATGTGTAACCCACAATTAATTAAATTTCGATAGCAAAATTAAAAAACAGGAAATTTAATGTGAAAATGTTGGAATCCAAATTTGAACAAGGGATCACAAGTCAAATGCCTTAGACCACTAATCACCGTATTCCCCAGTTATTAAGACAGTGAAGGTCTTCCTTAATAGGTAGACAAATTATTATTGTATAACACATAATTAACTATAGGACGCATGTTTTCCTCATTTAATTTGAGTGAGTTACTCATGGCTACAGATTAATTTTATTCTTTCTGTTTCTACTGAAATGATGACCTTGAATTTTACATTGCGTTTAAAAAATTAATTACTTGTAATGCTAAGTACCTGTATACTCTATGTTTACTTACTTTAAGAGTTTCCATATACATATACATTGCATGGTATTTCATTAAAACTCCACAGCTCTTTCTTATTTGCCAAATAGTGACAAATAGAGTGAAAAACCGCACATCATCTTTAGATAACTAGGACGTGTTTTGATGATTTGAGTCGGTGCGCAGAGTGAAGAAAGATATTTTAAAGACTTAAAAACTGAATCCCACAGTATTTGCACTGTTTTTCTTTATGATACATGTCTCGAAGATAGATAGCTTCGGTTTACTAATAATCAGTCCATGAAGTCTTTTCAATCTAAACATACAACTCATTCTAATTAGGCTTTGAATAAATGGACCGAGAAAATTTAATTTGGACATTTTCAGACATTATAAAAATACCTTTGTCAGAGCTAGAGTTGTAAAAACACACCTAACAGCTCAGCGCTTGAGTAGCAAATTTCCAGAAGCTTAAGAACTAATCTAACGTTAAAATGAAAGTGACAGTCTACTTTGGTTCTAAAGTAACCTGCGCTCAAGTAACGGACAATACTGGCAAAAATACAATGTGCGGTAGAAAAAATGGTAAGCAAAAGCAAAAGACAGAATTGAACTGAACTGTCTTGCAATCGCAGAACAAAAGCTTGTATGAGAGGTTACATATCCTGCCAGTAAGGTAAAATCAGCATATACGTACGTGTAACTGCCCTTTTCTGGCTTGTAAGTGAATTCATCTAACATAGGTTTTGGGCCTTTATGTCACTGGACAAATGAAAGCCATATATGTGTTGAAAATATGCTGCAAATGTTATAGCTGCTGTTGCAGAAGAGGATCTGCTCGTTAAATCCATCCAAATGCCTGTAACTTTTAGACTTCAGCTTAGTAAACTGGTGTTTATGTCTTCTTGGATTTCATAGATAGCGATAAATTTACTATATATGGAAATACTTCATTCAACTTCATTCATCTTTCAAACATTTTCATTAGACCTTGAAGAGTGGTCCTTTGGTTACATGTTTTTTGTAATCTAATGTTCCTGCTTCCTGAACTTGAGCCTATTTAACTGCCCTACTGCATGTAGGTTTGCTCAAGCTACCACCTCACAACTTTTTTTAGCTATGCTCAATTAGTTGGTCGTTGAAAGACATTGGCAATGGCTGTCTACTTGTCGTCGTCCAGTCAACAGTGGTCATGATGTCAAAATGGCTAATGTGGCCTATAGCAGCGAATTAGAATACTGTTATCGTCGAAAAGTAAAAATATCTGCAATGTCTTTGGGTACGTCAACGGGGTGTCCATAGACCTGTAGTTTAATCTGTACCGACGTTCTGCCTTAGAGTCTATTTACACGGTGCGTTTTTGCTGAAACTATTTCTGCGTTCGTTCTTCTTTCAATTCAATTCTTGCCAAGACTTCTGCTTCGTTACGGCAGCATATAAAAAAGCATTAAACACTCGAGATGATCTTAATTTCAAAGCATTTTGCGGCAGCAAATTAATCAAAAATTTAAACACGAGGCAAAGAGTGCGCAGTTGCCTCTAATTAAGCTTCACTTTAATGTAATAAGTTAAACAGATCAGTGAGCAATTCCTATTGAGCCGTATTTATAAATTTTCATTTTCTTGCTAATGAAAAGGTTTCGGCTCATACATAGTTAACAGGTTTCAGACTATGTGAAAGCCAATGTCTGATGGTGTTGACATTCAATTATCGTGTACAGTTTGCGATGTAACACAAGCACACAGTTCCTCGACTTACAAGTAAAACCTTGGAGACTTCACGCAAGTCACCGTGTAAAGTGTTAAATTACATGACCAGGCTGTTTAAATTAGCTATTTTAAAGTGATTTTCAGACTCGGCAAACGAAAGCAAATTCTGTCACTGTCAGCTACAGAGAATTTGAATTTGCACTTCTGAATATGAACAACATTAATCGTGAAAGTACATTAATTAAGATTCCGCAATGTATCTTAATTTTTTTATCTTGTTTTCTTCGCTACGACACTACAAACTCTAAAGCCTGAGTACCTAGTCATCTTACTAGGTAAACACCCCGGGTATCGACAGTGGTGTAATGACCGACCTTTGACCTCGTGTTCATATATATATATATATAAAATCTTTATTTGCCATTAAAACACATTGATAATTACTGAAAAAAGACTTTACAGAGATGATCAATCAGTGTTAGTTAATAAAAACTTACAGTGCTAAAGGCAAATGCGTCAGTGCAATATAAACTACTGTGCAGTAACGAAAAGTTATGACGAATAAAAATGAAACGTATTCACAACTACTCACAAATATTAAACACAAAAATTTAATTAATATGGCCGCGGATATATAAATTTTGAATTGTGTACTAATTAAATTTCAATTGTTTAATTAACCATGATTATGAATTTCGATCATCAGAAAGGCATAACAGAATTATTGCAATGTTAGTCCTTGACAAGTTTTTGATTAACGACTTTTAAAATACCAGATCTTCAGTGGATCTCCTAAGAGAGAAAGAATCTGAACGAAAGCAGATAACAGGATAACTATCATTAAAATTTACTCCTATTTCCTTTCCTAATCAATGTCACTTCAAGGATAGCTACCGCTATTTACAAACATCAACTTACCAAGATCAGAAAGCGCCATCAGGAAGACTGGAATTACACGACACTTATTTAGCGAATGCTCATTAGTACTTCGACATAGATGTTTAGATTTCACTTCGTTAATTGAA
Source organism: Tubiluchus corallicola (assembly GCA_030141605.1). Lineage (NCBI taxonomy): Eukaryota > Metazoa > Priapulida > Priapulimorpha > Priapulimorphida > Tubiluchidae > Tubiluchus > Tubiluchus corallicola. The sequence continues at coordinate 147,848 of JAQGDQ010000223.1, read as the reverse complement.
GATACAGAAGACTACAGAAACAGCCACGCCATCAATATCTCAGAGAGTAAGGGAAGCCGTGGCATTGCAATCCCATAATTAGTTAAATTTTGATCCCAAAATTGAAAGACAGGAAATTTGAAAAATTTATATTGCACCTGGATTTGAACTGGGAACATTTTGTTTTATTGGACTTGAACTGGTGCTTATGTGTTAAACACCTAAGGCACTGCATTCACCAGTGATCAAGGCAGCCCCTATTCATTCCTTACAGCTAGACAACATAATTCAGCAGTTCCTGTAATAGATTACCCACACCAGAGTGATTCTAATTAATTCGCTTATTTTTTTATTTTGATTAATTTCAGCCTGATATTTCTGCGGGTAATTACTTAATGATTGTAATAAAGTTGATGCCAAGGTTGTTGGTCTTGTGACGTAGCGGTCTATAGCGTCTGGCTTGCAAGCTGAAGATTCCTGGTTCTAATCCAGACTAAATTACATTTTTCCCATTCTCACATTTCCTGTCCTTCATGTTTAGTATCAAAATTTAATAATTTGTGGATTTGCAACATCATTAAAATTGTGACAGTAAAATTATAATAATTATTTGATTAAGTGACGGTGTGTTGAAGAAAACATCAGTCCCTTTTACAGCTCAAAAAACATTTTAAAATATGCTACATATTTCCAACCTTTTGTATTGCCCTCTCAAAGTAATTTATTTTCAGCAAAATAATAAAAATGTTATGATTACTTTTCACCTGCCACGTACTACTATCGACATCAATGAGATACAGTGTGTTTTGAAGCCGGTAGTTTAATACTGTTACAGCCGACAGCAGCTTAACATTACTAATGGAAACCAGACATATATACTAACAGTGAAGCGCATAATGTAGTGTAAACAACACAAAAAAGTATTATGTCACACAGTAAAAAGCATTAATTATTTTAAAGCAAAAAAAGCGAACCGAACTGTTTTGCAATTAACATGTTTTTTTGTAACGTCTAGACAGGTTTTCTCTTATCGAAAGAAGCGGTTTCATTTTGCCACAACAGCAAAACTAGCAAAATCAACCAAAAGACCAAAAAATATATAGTCTTGAATTATGGTAGAGAAATATAGTCTCTAAATTAAGGGGACTTTTAAACTTCTGACATGTTTTAAAAGAAATGCAGGGGTATTCAGGTCCTTAGATTTTAAAATGTGTGGACGTTTTCTTACAGAAAACAGCACTTCTGCTACTACACTATTATTGACAAACAATACAATAGTGCAGGAACGAAGGAATTTTGTCATTTAATGGAAGTAAAGAAGATAAGTTCCTTTCAGATTTTAAAATAATTATTGTAAGGGCGAGGATGGCAGTTTAATCATAAGTTACGAGATAACAGAATTGTTTTGTACTAGTAAAAACTGGAACCATCAAGGCAAAGCTGTATATATTTTTACAAGCAGATAGATTTCACAAACATCTTATGAGAAACTTTATGAAGATATACCTTGTTCCTTGTTGAGTAACTTTTATTAGAAGCATTTTGTGCAAATAGATTGTTCACTTTAATCTCCCTCAATATATCATCATTGACTTTTCTAGTCATTTGTTGTGACGTAAAAAAACCATTAATTCAACCAATTACTACATTTATAGAAAACAAGATTAACTTTTGTAAATTTTATCGAAAACAGATGTCACGTGTTTTATTTTGAGAAGCCGAGTATTAAACAGAACACCACTGTTTGTTGATCATTACGTCTTTGAACAGAGGCTGTTTGTCAAAAAGTGCAAATTTTGTAGTAGCCTATAAACTAACATCACAAACTTCACACTAGAAACATTGTCTCGGCAGTAATGATTACAGCTACTCAAAACAAACGTTTGTTGTCATGGTAACATGGGAAGTGTCTGCGCTGGTGCAGTGAATCATACTAAAAAACTGCGACGAAAAAATTACTGGCATATTATCAGTGCAAGTACACAGTCGTTCAAAAATTCCTGACATATATTTTTAGAATGTATGTCGTTTGACCGGTATACAGAAACCGCGAACAGTACATTTCGCCCGGGGTACACTTCACCAGTAGTGCAATCGCCAGTGGCACAGTTCGCCAATGGAATAGTTCGACAGTGGTGCATTTCGCTAATGGAATAGTTTTACAGTGGTGCAGTTCGCCAGTGGAATAGTTCGACAGTGGTACATTTCGCCAGTGATACATTTTGTCATATCACGTTTCGCCAGGGGTATATTACGCCAGTAACATTTGTCTACCGTTTTATTACCTTATTCAATTAATAATAGCTTCAGTTAGCCTGCGACGCCTAGTGGTACATTTTGCCAAGAAAATTTCTCTGCTATACGTTATTACCATGTTGCTTTAACAAAAGCTTCAGGTCATCAATAGTACATTTCGCCAGTAAAATTTTTCCACTATGTTATTACCTATCTTTAACATCGTTTCGCTAGCGCGGTACATATCGCCTGCGAAAATTCTTTGCTGTATTCGATAAAATTCACCTTTCTATTTAACAGTTCAGTTCGCCAGTAGTACAGCTCGCCAATTTACACTTCTTTAGTAAAAATGCTGTAATGTTATTTTTCCGTTATATGTTTTGCTGTCAATATGCATCTTTATTTATTTATTTATTTAATTATTTCAGTCTAACTAGTTTACTAAGATTATGTACAGATGTTATGCGTTTCAGAAATATGAATCTTCTAATCGGCACAGTCAGTTTACTAAGAGTGCGAAGTCTTCTGGCGAAATCTGCCTGTAGGGAAATGTACAACTTGCGAACTGTACACATGACAAACTATACCACTTGTGAAGTGTACCTCACGGAAATATACTACTGGCAAAACGTACCACTGGCAAAGTGTACCACTGGTGAACTGTGTCACTGGCGAACTGTACCACTGGTGAAATGACAACTGGTGAAAAGGGTAGATAACATATTTTTACACAGTTTAGTACTTTGCAAGCTGATAACCACTATTTATTAGCAACGCTTACATAAAGAAGGTGGTTGTAGTAGGGTCAGCATCTTGCTAATTTTTAGCGATAATCATCTAACATGTGACAATTAAATCATTAGGGTATTAAACCAACAATAATGGCTAAGGAAAACTTGAGCAAATATCATAGACTTGAACCAGTGATTGCATTCAAACTGCCACAATTGTTAAAATTTTATTTGCATTAAGAAAAGCATCATTATACCGTGTGTTAGTAGCCAGCTACATTCTTTATGCAGATGATAGAGATTTTATTACTACATCAATAATTTTAGCAAATCTAATAAGATTGTTTTTAATAGTACAAAAAAATTGTATTGTTTATTACACACCGAAAGTTTATTGCCTGTTTGTAAATTGGTATGTAGTTATTAATGCATTATTGTCATATAGTACTTGACTGGGCGACAAGTTTCTCAATGTGTCTTTCATACCATTACCAAAAGGTTGAAAAGCATCAGAATAAGCTTTTGTCTTTATCGTTGCTACCAACGCTTTGTAGTCACTTTTTTGCGAAAACGTTTGAAAAATACACGAACGCTAGGGCTTTCGTAGACAGTTGCGAATGTCACCTCAGCAATATTGTCGAATTACAAGTTTGTGATTCAATTTCGACAGCTGCAAGAAGTAGATTGTTGTAAAGTTCCGCCTGTTTCGCCAGCTTGATGTCTTCAAGATGCGATTAAACTGTCTTTAAAATATTGCAGAAGACAAAGCGGAGTCACTCAGTTCTCTTTAAGAGACGTTGCACGATTCCCCGCAGAACACGAACACTTGTCAAAGTAGCACTTTACAAGATTACGCGGCACGAAACGCAAAAGCCAACATCGTAAATCATTATTGTAGTTATATAGAGGCAAGTAGGTCTAAATGTTTCATTTTTCGCCTTCATCATTTTCTTTTACCTTTGCTATTGTGATTTTTGATGACTGATAATAACAACGATATTGAGACCAAATTTTCATGAAATGGGAGTGACTGAAAACAGCTGCCAAACTTTCAGGAATGATTTTAGACATTTTTATAATATTTCACGTTTTAGCCCGCTGTATTGGGACACTAAAAGGTTGAGGGGTACAGTTGACCTATTTTGGCCACTTCATTTATTATAAGGTCACTAATCAATAAGTTCCTATTCGACCGTTATAGTAGCAAGTGTCTATCTGTCAAAGTTTTCGAGTTACAAGCCTCCAAAGTGCCTGGACCTTTTAGTGTCTCAGGACAACGGGCGAAAATAGCCTAGAGAATCGTTCTTAAAAAGTTGATAGCTGTATCCATTTAGTCGCCTTTTTGGTTAACACTGCGGCTTAATAGTAACAGCAGCAATGTAGCGGCAGTAGTAACGACCACAGCCATGACGAGAGCAAGCAGTATACTTTGTACAGTTAACGATGTCATTTATTGTTACGTCACACCCTTTAATAATCACAACACTGGCATCAAGTTCTATTAGCTATTAGCTTGTAAAATTTAATAATCTTAGTTGTATGCTAGTAATATGTATTGGTAATATATGAATAATCAATTATCTGTAATACAAAATAGTGTTAATGTATAATGGCAGATGCGGGTTCTATCTATTCGTAAATTTTCATACTTATTTTGTATACAAACAAATGCACCAGGTAACGACGAAAAGTCTAGCATATAATCAGCTGATGTTGATTATTAATGAGACAATGTTTAATTTAAGCAATAAATTCATTTCTTGGGAATTATTCTAACCCTTAATACTGGTGTTTATTCTTACGTTTATTCTATTCTTTAATTTGAACCGTTGTGTACTGGTTTAACATAAAAAAATTAATTGAAAAACACCAAAGTCTACGCTAATGTAGGGCCAGATATGTAATTTGGAGACGAAAAATTAGGGAGCGGATCGAAATTTAAATATACAGTTTAAAACGTAACAATTATTTAGTCTAAATAAAAAATAGTTTAATATAAAGAAGAAATAAATATTTAAATTCAATAATTTCAATTCAATGTGAACAATATAATAATATTCTGTAACATTCCCTGTAATACTAGAATGTTAGTTGATATCACATGAACAGAAAAATAGATGAATTTCATTGAATGCTGTAACGAAATCACCACTCCCACTCCCAATCAGAAACTCCTTCGTAAGTGTGGTACGTGAATTACACCTAAATCGCTTACCCATGCGGAACTTAAGAGCACTTGGCGGTTCATGCTTACAAGTGATATGTGAATCGCAACTAATTCCTTAAGCATGCCTAAATCGTTCGTATGTATAAAGCACGCGCTCAGCACGATACATGAATCTGGGCGCAAGAGTACAAGTAGCTATCGTGGAGAAGGGAGATTTTCTACCAACCGACTTTGCACATTTGTCATCGCCACAATATTGTTACGACGGCGTGGTGCTATTTAATTTACCCTCACCCCACATGTAATGGTTCAATCCATTGCAAAGCCATTGCATACCAGATATAAAACCGCTGATATGGAATGGCATCGTCGGTTCAGTGGATAGGTGAATGGATGTTTTTAACATTTCAGCACCTGTTCCGTTCTTTTAGTCGAGGTAGATTCCTGGCAAGTCTTCTAAATTCGTCTTTCGAATTCAGTGTGTTTCACCACTATCATTGGAATATTTTATTGCCACAGTGCATTTAACAAAACAAAATAAGGTCTTTGCAAGCTTCAAAGAACGTTTGTAAACGTTGCACTGCACAAATTAATCGTTCCCTTGGCTTCAGCCTATACAAAGCTTTTGCTGATGAAAACGTGCGCTTTTCTTCAACTAGGTTCTTTTATTTTCGTGCCAGAGGCACAAATGTTATTCTTAAGCGTATACGTGGCTAAAACGTTATTATGGTTGACAATTGTCTGCTGTGATGTAAACCTTTCAAACAAAACAGCTCTGAGCGCTACAGCAAACAAGTAGATCTTCTTACCGTTAGATGTCGCTCACAGCTCCGATTGTGAAACCCTGCAGGAAGCCAAGACGGCCGGAAGCCTCTTGAAACAAGCAGAAAATCAGCATGATGAACAAGCGTGATATGTACAGCTCCTATAACATAAACGAGTGAAAGATTTACAGTAACTGTTATCTAATTACTTAATTGCAGTAACTTTTATATACGAAATGGTGATAAATATAGAAACTTTGATGTTAGATCAATTGCGTATGACAATGATTTTTGTGAAAAATCATTCATGAATTACTGGAATGCTTTAATTTGCAAATATGCGTGAGTTGACGAGTCTGTCAGTATTTAAAAAGGAAATGCAAAAAATATTAAACTTTAATACATCATGAACATTACTCGTGTGGCAAACGACTGGCTTCATTCAATGACGCGCGCATGCGTGTTGGATTTAGTCAGCTGAAGTTTCACTTATTTTGTAGGGGCTGTGTTAACAGTAATTGGTCTCGTGTCTTTGAAATACATGAACATTTTTTATTAAAATGTTCTCTTTTTCACTTATCTAGTACACCGATATTCAACAAAATCAAGGAATTTTTGGCCTCTGATATTACGAATTGTCCGATAATGATATTACAAATCTTTTCTTTACGCGCGCTTAAGCTATGAGCTAAACTGTTTAATCTTTCAGTGTGTACAGAATTTTATGTGCACAAAGCATTCTCGAAACTTAAAATTTTTAACTTATCTTCTAACACAATGTTTTATTTATTAACTGTTAATTTTTTTATATTGTATATACTGTATAATGTATGTACTATGTTATGACCTAGTGTATGTTGTGCAAACGCGTTTTGTTATTTTCAGTAATATACTAGTCCATGTTAACTTCAAATGTAAATCTTAAATTGCACTCCATTTTTGTACTATATTGGGGGAGAATCTCTTCATCAGTTATAATGAAAAGTTTGAAACAAGCCAAATAAACTATGTTTAAAAAATAATAACTATTACTTAAAGAAAACTTATTTTATCAACAAATTTACAGTAAACAATTTTACTGAATATATTGTTGTTGATTATCAAAAATATTTTTTGTTGATGATAATAAATCCTAACTCCGTGAACAAAGACAGGGATGGAAATAAGAAGTGGCATGTGACATCATAACTGCAAATATGATAGTGTACGATACTAGAAACAAATCGGAACAACGAAGTTGACCCAAAAGCCAATTCAAGCCAGTTTTTCGTAATTTTTTAACACTTTTGACAAACGAAAGTTCAACAGAGCTACTGGAGATAGGCGAATGGCAGACAAAAAACAGGCGACTGGAATCACTGGACGAAGGGGCATTCATGTCCTGTAGTGCGGCAGAGTGCAGGCTGACGGTTGGCACGAAACAGCAGGGTTTACTACATAGGTTGAACAATTGTGGCAGAACAGGAATCAGCCAAATCCTTAATGACGAACTTTTGGGGTGAGACACTTAACCAGCAGAAGCTAGCAGAATATATACATACCTCCTCATTCAGCGAAATGAACAGCCGGAGGCACAATGGCAGATATAATTTTCCCGACATAGTTTTTTGCAATGGTCACCTATAAATTTACTCAACAGATCCGGCATTGCTAAACTTAGATCGAACACACCGTGACAAAAGTGTAAACACATAACAAGAGTGTTCTCCATTTTAATCACTTCCATTTAGTTATTTTAATAACGCGGTGGCATAGAAACCCTAAAACAATATTGTTCCGATTTGATTATATTATCGCGTACATTCATATTTATAATTTTGCTGTCACATATATAAGATTTTATGCACACATATTACATATTATAACAGTGCAATTCATCGATATTTGTTAGTAATAATTTAAAAGAATATTTACATTAGCTAGTCATAATATAATACAAAATTTAACGACTTTCTTGATACGAAAAGCTATGTAGGTAGTTTTCCCCTTCAGAAAGCCAGTACAGCTCATAAACAAATATATCACGATTATTATAAGCAGAGTTATTAATACTGGAAATATTTTGAGCGATAAATATCCTATTCACACCTAGGGTTGTACAAGCAGAATTCATGTTTGAAAATGACAGTGTTTTTAAAACAGTATTTCTAGACCGATTTACGCATGCCAACAGTGTAAAGGTTTTCTTAGCTATTATAAATTCAAAAGAGGAAGTTTCAGCAATCGTTATCGTCATTGTAGAATGACAGTTATACGGTACGCCAAGTATACGACTCAGTGCTTTTCGATATTCAACTATCATCAATTTTACACTTCTATCAGCTAAGTTAACAATTGAACTGCCATAGAATGCACAGCAATAAGCATTGAACAATTTAAGCAGTACACGTTTGTTACTCATAGATTTGAAAAAAAAACACAGTAATGAATTCACAGCTTTAATGAAATCATGCATGCACCTTACTACTTCGGAAGACTGAGACAGATTATATGTAAGTTGGTGGCCTAAATGAGATACTTCGTTATGCCAGTTTAAAATTACACCGTTAATTGATAATTACCGATTAAGTAAGAAAATACGTGAAATTTTACGTAAGTGCCAAACTGTTGGTCAGCGAGAGAACAAACGCGACAAGAAAAGAAGTTTATTACAGCTCGTTAATGGCTTCATTCTGATCGTGTATTTTTGCGTGGCTGCATAGTTGTTGGTTGCGGTCGAATTGTAACACTGAGATACAGTAAACCAACGCTTTTCTAGTCAGAACGAAATTCTAGAGCACTTCCTGTTACTATTTATCTCTAACAGAACGTTAGCTACAAAACGACACGTTCAAGTAGGTCTACGTCTTTCTTGATTGCATTATAACATATACTTAGTTTGCATTATAACATTGTAACCGTTTAATTATGTAGGGTTATTTCGTAGTACCGAAATTTTCTTGTACCAAGCTTTCTCTATATCAAATTTTCTTAGTAACAAGCTTTTTCAATTCTAAACTTTTCTGGCACTAACCCTGTTCCGCACCATTTTTACTTTATACCTGATTTACTTATGCCAAAAAATACTTGACAAAACTTCGCCAGCACTCTATTTATCAGTACCATATTGTTTCTGTACCCTATTTTCCCAGTGCTAAAACTTCCCTGTTCTAAAAATTCCTAGCAGGAAATTTTCCCGGTACCAAAATTTCCTTGTACCAAAATTACCAGTACCAAATTTACCTGCACCAAACTTACTTGTACCACTGCGTAACTTTTAAGACGTGTTATAACCATATATCTGTGTTTAAGTTTTCTTTATAACAAGCACCAATACTATACTCTATAACGTTGTTATTTAAATATTGTGCGTTGCACTTGCTTTCCTAATATAAAGTGAATTATTTTTGAGTTATGCGAGCCGCGTGAAACTACGGCAAGTGAAAGCATAACCTATCGGTCGGATTACTACGCGAAGTCATGTTATCGCTTGACAGTCAGGGCGTCGTTTGTAACTGCAAGAATGATAGTCTTGTCAACTGGCTTCATTTCAAGACGCGGGTTAATTGTAAATGACGGTTTGCGAATGAAGCTGCGTAAGCTGTGAATATGGTAATGTGATTTACAGACTGTGAAAATACACACTGATACAATGTACCTGTAACTAATCCGAATACACCGTAACTCCCACAGAAGAAGGAAGAAGTAGGGATAGATTTCTTTTGTCTCTTTTGTCCGTACAAGACCAAGTACTAAATTGAGGCTGAGTAGGCCTAGGAAGGTCTATGGCCAGATAATCCTCTTCGCGTGGAATAGGGCTCAAAAACTCCCTATGTGAATGGGACTCGAATCCAAAACCCATAGATCGGCTGGCAAGCGCCATACCACTCGAGGTACTTTAGTAATTTCAATATATATATATGTATGGCGTGTTCTAGCTTTTATTTAATAGCGTGAACGCACTTGTTGCGATTAAAACTAGCAGTTGTGATCAACTACTAGCTACAATTAATACAAAAATTTTAAAAAATCGTTCGACTACACATTGCTCTTCGCATGCACTCACACATACAACTGCACACACGCTCTCACATCTTTTATCGAGAAAAACATTTTTTTCATATTCAGCAATTTGGAAAAATGGCTCGCAAAATTTGGAACATTAATGCACACTCAAGATGTTTGTAGAGATATAAGACCGGCTTAGAAAGTCACTGAGTAGCTCCCTTTTTAGACAAAATTTTTTTCTTTGACATGAATGAAGCATTTTATAAACTGATTTGAAGCTCCAGCTTTCGGGTGAGAAATGTTTTTAACTCATGTAAGAGGAAGCGCATGACTGACATGGCGTGGGGAGAAAAGGGTACGAGTACTTTTTAATCGGCTGCCATTAATCAGATAAAATAAACGAATGTCATTGATTTGTTTATGTCAGTGAAAGCCAGAAAGCTCATAAATCATGGCGGTTTATTTCACAACGAAAAGCCTTTTCACAGTTCCAACGTCACGTTTGAATACATTTGGCATCGTCTCGCAGGCCATGCTATTGTAAAAGTCATTAAGAAAAGGGGCGACTGCTAGCTACAGAACCTTACCTAGCTTTTTTTCTTGTTCCCAAGCAAGATCCCACACAGACTAATACATGATTATGTAAAGCCAACGTAAAACAACTGAAGTTACTGAACTGATGCGGCAGACATGCGTTGCTGTGGTACATTTAACCTTTGACTGTGCGTGTGCATGACGAAACTGTGAAAATGCTTATTTTTACCCTTAGGTGTAATGAGTTGAAGAAAGGAGATTAGAACTCCCATGCTCTGCCACCTGAGCTATTAGTTCAAAATGACAGAGCAGGACGAGAATTGATCCTTGTAGTACACAACGTAACAGCGCCACCTGTATCCATGTCACAGTAGAGTGTACGAATATTTTTCAAATTAGCTGGTAATTGACTACGTCATTAATAAGGTTATGACTGTGTATACAAGAATCCCCACCAGATAATCTTAAAAAAGTTAATATACGAATGTGGTGCCAATTTTCTTCGAAGAAATAGATGTAAAACTACAGCGCATGATCCATATTCAGTTTAGATGTCGACCCTTCAACGGCCAGCTTGTCCTTTTTAAGTTAAAGCTATCTGGCTAATGCACTTAACAGCTATTAATTACAGTAATTATGGTTTACCCTGGAGTAAAAGTGCATCACATCCATCATTTCTTGCAATTATAGATTAAATTTAAACTGCTAGAAAAGGGAGGTTTACAATACGTAAGTTTTTCAATGACAACTGGCTGGTTATGATGATTGGTTGGTAGGGATAGTTAAGCAGCATCCAGCCTAGACGGTAAATGTGAGCCAGAGAATCATCTTTGCGGTTTCGTTTCCCATAATGATATTCCTTGAGAGCGGTCGTAATAAAATCAAGAAAGCCTGTCTTCTTTTTTTATTTTTCACTTGCTGATAACAAATGAGTGTTTCCATCATTGTTGCATGTTTATTGCAAAAATTCATGTTGCCGCCTCTAAGCTCTCTGTCATTGTCATCCTATCTTTATCTCCTCTCATTCATCAGATACTTAAATCTCCTTTGCTCAATATACATTGAAAACGCCGAGACACTTGAACATTACATTGGTAATCTCATTGCTCTTGCCGCATTCTGCCTTCCCATCTCATTATAGGTTCATCGTCCAGATTTTGCACTGCAATATGGGTGCTTTCTATAATGGCACTCATAACTGTCCAAGAGGCTGAGCCTGATCGCCAATAACGCTTAAAAGCCTTGCGCTGGCAAAGCTGAAAATCTGCGTATAGACCATCGGAAAAGTGTGCAGGCATTTGTCTCTATTCTCTCTTGGTCCATTGGCCACAATATGCGAAGATTACCTCCCTGCAAGACAAGCAGCAACTATCAAGGCTGGCTTCACCTCGCTGAAGTGTTGAATCAAAACCTGGCTTCGCTTTAGTTGCACGGCGGTGCAGACTGCATCTTTACACTTTTGTATGACACGTTCCCTGCTGAAGCGTTGAGAAAAGAGTTCGATTTAAACATGGAAGACGTTGCTAAATTCATGAAAAGCTGGATTGATAACATGATAAAGAATATGCCAGGTAAGAGCAACTTTCATATCTCAATAACTCTATTTCGGTTAAAACATCTTGATGTATATCATTTTAATGATGATTAATACTGCTAGGTCTTCCTAAACCACGAGGTAAACCTCATTAGTCCCGCGGGCAAATAGCAGCTACAAAGTGGAAAGTAAGTTCGTTTAGGTCTGTAATTGAACGGGATTAGTAGCAGGTGACATCCAGGTGAATTGCAGGTGACGTGCAACTTCTGGTCAAGCGCTAATAATATAATATAACAATATTGTATTGATGCAAAACCAAAACTATGTACTTGTTAAATTTCGACAACAAGCCGCCGGAGGGAAAGGAGATGTCGAAAAGCTTGAACTTGAAACAGGATTGAGCTTGAATTTGAACCAGTAACTTTTGGATTGCAAACCAAATGTCATAAAATTAAACTACTCAACACTTTGTAATGACAGGACTTAGTTCAATACTGATGCTCATCAATTAATCCAGCATTTCCAAAAGTTACCTTACTCTCATAAATTAATTACTAACAAATATTTTTTTTGTAATTATTGTAGAACTTAAGGTGGTCTGGCGAACAAAAGTTAATTTAATTAGACGGAGACTCAGAAACGCACATTTTTATTTCGTTTGTTGGTAGTTAGTATTATAATATAATGACAATATATTGCTTACTTATTTAGACTACTAAAAAGTTAATTACTCATTACTTAGTAGTTACTCTATGCGAGAAACTAATACTTGAAAAAGCTTATTGGCTAACAGTACACTTGTATTAAAACTGCTTTCTTCAAATGAAACATGTGATGTAGTGGTATTGGTGTCTTACTTGTAGTCTAAAACTTTCTGTTTCCAGCCTAAGTTCACTCTGACCATCACAAGTCTTTTCTTTTCTCAAGTTACGTTTCAAAAATGCCATAACTGCGACCAGTACTTATATGATTTGACTCACTCACAGACAGTATAATTGATTGTTTTGTCCCTATATTACTATATTGTAATTACTTTACAATATTGCCTTTTACTTTTTTGATCCATCGTCTCTCTCTCCTCTCCCCTCTCTCTCTCTCTCTCTCTCTCTCTCTCTCTCTCTCTCTCTCTCTCTCTCTCCCTCCCTCCCTCCCTCCCTCCCTCTCTCTCTCTCTCTCTCTCTCTCTCTCTCTCTCTCTCTCTCTCTCTCTCTCTCTCTCTCTCTCTCTCTCTCTGCTTTAATTGTATTACTAATAAGCCGCTTGAAGATTTACTGAGAAATCATTTGGTGTAATTGTGCAAACCTCAGGCTTATTTCCTCGTGTTAAAAAAGACAGTCAAGCATGACTTTCACTGCATTGTATTTAAATGAAAAGCAACATTTGTGCCTTGTTTCGAATATTATTTTGTGCAGTGAAACCTTTATGATAAATTGCAGTGATTATATGTTACTACAGAAGCGTGATTGGTACATTTACCAACCTCAATAACTCAAAGCAATGGCGATATATCTGACATTCTTCTATAATTAAGTTATCGGTAAAAGGATGTAGCAGCTATATTGAATTTTCAACTATTGCTGTAATCAAGTTTACTATGCAGCCCCAGGATTTGTAAATGTAGGCCAAACGCTGTAAAGCTTCCCCGCGAGGCCAATTGCAAAACTTAAATAAAAGGTATATTTTAGCTGAAATGTCACCGTTTATAATTATAAGTAAACGACATAAACAATCGAAAAAACTAATAATTGTAATGCTAATGTTATTCTAAGACTATTTTAATGGACATTATTTATCATACCAAAAATCCTAAAATTTATCATCAAAAGAGCAGCCTTTTGAGTTGTTAATTATTGATTTTTATCTTGATGGTGATATCCCCTGGGTACTTTTAGCACGCCCTTAAAATAAAGTGACTATATTTTATTACCCCCAAGTGAGTATTTTGTTTTACTGCGAGGTTTCAAAAGTACTTAAAGGCCACAAAAATTGTTGTAAATTTTGTAAGCAGATTTAGAGAATACTTTTATTAACAAATTTCGATAACCAGCAGGGAACTTACTAAATTATTATTATTTTTAATAAGGAAGAATAAAAAAAGTTAAACATACTTATCTAAACTAATGATGAATAGTTACTGTCTGAACAGCTATGGTAAAAATTGTTATGCTTTAAAACAAAATATCTTTTCTAAACTTTGCCTGTTGTGCAATTGATAAGCGAATTTTTTACTCAAGCTATGAGCCAAAAGTTTTCTGAAACGATGGAAAGAACACCAGCCTCGTTCCTTTTATTCTAAACCAGAATTGGTGAGCTGTGATATAGAATATTCTGTGGAAAAAACGGAAAAAAATACTTTTTCGGATGGAGAAAAAGAGAGCATTTAGAATTTAGACGTTTATATTAGTACTTCGACATCAGTAACACAGTATCATTATCAGTAATTTAAATTGTTATACGTGGACTTGACTTAATTATGCACTAGTCTATGCTTGGAAACAAGAAAAATGAACTAGGTAATGTTCTAGCTAGCTGTTAAAATTGTTACTATCACAATAGCATGGGCTGCGAGGCGTTGTCAAGTGTACACAAATGCGGTGTCTGGTTCTCTTAACCTTTGACCTTTTCACGATCGCTGGAACTGTGGAAAGGCTTATAATTGTCTTTCAGTTGTCCGTAAACTAATAATGTAGTTTAAAGTTTCTTCCTTTCAGTAAGATCTAATTTTCATTTAACGATGCGTCCATCTAGCAATCATCATAAAATTACCTGGTATACAGTAACAAAATCTGAAAGACGCTGCAACAGCAGCCACAGGGATGAGTCGCTAAGCAACCCGTGATGGAAAGAAGCCTCTTGTGGTGAACTAATTTTGCCAGATAAGACTGACAAGGAGATTCTTGACTCACTTTTCGAAAAACGCATAGCCATATTAGATTTCCCAATGCTACTTATCAAAGCATTTCTTCAATGCTGAAATTATTCTGTAAATATGACCCTTTATTGCTTCATTTAGGTCCATAAGACAAAATACATATTATATTCTGAAGTGAAATATGCCCTCGTGTCCGTACAGTGATTTCGTTTTATTGACCGAACCGAAGATATAGCACATTTGGTTTGATTTCTGATCGTTTTCATCACGGTTGTTCCCAACGGGACAAAAAGCATAAAATCGTGAAACCTGTTATAAGCGGCCGAATTTAAGCAACGACCTACTTAGAATATGGAAGATAGATTGACGCTTTTTAATAATATTGAAAATTTGTTCCTTGCATTCTCTGCCATACCTAACGACAATGACAAATTTACCTAATAAGTAGCCAAGATATCGAATTACGCAAGATTATTGTAACTTTTCTGGAATCAACCTTTCATAATAGGAATCACTTATTGTTTATATAAAGTGAAGATACAATTGTGTAAAAAGTTATTAATATTACTTCATGTAATTTCATGTGCCAGTATAATTTTGATTTCTTACCACACAATTCTGTTCAACAACATAGAGCTGTGGCCTTTTCAATTATTCATGGAGCTTTTTTTACCCAATTCTGATCAAGTTCGTGGTCAGGAACTGAAAACTATCTCAGAGGTGTTAAAGTTGAACAGTTTTCCATGTAATAAAATTTGTAAAATAATCAAAATTTAAGAAGCTTCCTAAAATCAAATCCTTCAAGTTTCGAATCAGAAAATTTAGTTCGTGATTTTCTCCAG